>LPNX011235634.1:0-34765 GCA_001517045.1 Pseudotsuga menziesii
ACACAGTATTAGTGAACACTCTTGACAGTGTATGATAAGTAGCCAAACTAACGACTATCAATCCATCATACATCAATTGACACAATTGAAGACAATATCGGTACCCATGATACTGTTTTAGATTATACAATGAGCTGCCAACCACGATTCATTATCATCCAATCCATCAATAGATGATTGAAACAATTGCAAACAAAGTATTTATCAATAATTACATCTCTAGCCAAAACCTACAGATTTTGGAATCTTGACAAATCTGCAAATTTTGGAATCTTCTGCAATGGAGCCTGGAGGTATTGTTGAGTCTCCGGGAGATTTGGCAGTTAAATTTGGTGCCCACGAGGCAACATATTCTGGCCTTATTAATGGAAAACTGGCATTACAGATTGCAAGCCCATCAAACTCTTTTCCACAGAGCTTTAAAATTGTTTCCATACCTGAATCCTTCTTGCATTTGTTTAAAACCTAAAAAATTAAAGAGAAACCACACTACATCAACCCATTTTTGTCATAAAAATATACTAGAAACAATTCTTACACTTAAACATACAAATTGAGGTTCTGGTTATCCATCAACTCTTTGCATTTATGTGGACAGATGTGTAGCCATGGATTGAATCTAGATAGTGCATTTGGTATATTAAACTGTACACTAACAGTCCCAACTTAGGTGAATCTAATATGCACCCTGCACTAGAAAGAAACCTTGCATTCATAGGTTCAAACTGAGGGTGCAGTGATCCATCAAATTTTCATGTTTGTATGTTCCACTTCCTATATGTGTGACAGTGCATTGAATCTGGTGCATTGGATACATTGAATAGGGACATTAGCAGTCTAAATTCAGGTGACTCTAATATGCACCTTTCACTGGAAGCAAATCTTACATCCACAGATTCAAACTAAGGGTGTGGTCATCCATCAATTTTCCATGCTTGTATGTGCCTAAATGTGTAATATATGCGTATATACCTAGCAAACCATCTAAACTGTGATATTCACCATACCCAATGGACATGTTCAAATTGAGGGTGTGATGATCCATCAACTCATGTTTATGCATGACTATATGTAACGGTGCCTTAAATCTAAATAGTGCATTGGTTGTATTGAATATGGACACCAACAAAGATCCATTGAAACTTGGATGAATTTTCTGTGATATGCATGACATAAAAGACATGCTTCTCCAAAATGCAGGCAAAATGACTATGGTTTATTTGACTTAAACCTGCAAAATGAAGACTAATGCTATGAGTTATCATAAAATAACAAACTTTTCAGTTATCCTACTCCATATTCACAAAGGTTAGTAAGTCATGAGTTTCAAATAAGTGAACAGTGCAGTATAAAATGGCATGAGAATCAAAGTAACTAATGACTCCACCTAGCCCATTCCTCAAAGAAATATATTTTATCCATGGCTACTTTTCCAGAAGTAGAGAAAACAAAGAGTATAATTATAATTATCGGAGAGGAAAATTTTGAGAAATAATATTATTTTCCCTTGTCTTTAGAAAGTTGGGAATAGAATCCCTTTACCTAGGAAAGCATAAAAAACAGTCTTGTATGGTGATCCCTTCATTTGCATTTGTCGCCTGATAGTGTCAAGCGGGTAGCACAAAATTGTAGCAAAAGAGGTTGAAATAATAGCTGTGGAAAAAGAAGCCTCTGTCTTCTTCCTATATTCCTCTGGAAGAGACTTCTTAACTCTGCCATTTGAACAAATGAAGGTGTGAGAAACTAAAGTAAGCAAGACTAGATAAATGTTAAACACATTGATCTAAAATCATATTCCAAAAGTCATGTGCCTCGATCATGCAAACTTCTTGTTCATTCAAACCTTTTAAACACAATAAAAATTTATTTGGGATCATCACACATAGAATATCATATATTTCAAATAATAAACTTCAAAGGACACATATGGACGAGAATATAGACTCACAAGTAAAAAATACAGAAGTTTATAGCAATGTAGGGTGCAATGCCAATAAGAGATGGCCCAAGTGCTCTGTAAAATGATGCAAATCCTTCCTCTCGCATCATATTTATTGCAACCTGCAAATTAAGAGGAAGCGGATAAAGAATAGATGGAATCAGTCTTAAGGCAGAAGGAATGTCAGGTCAAAACAAAAGAAAATAAAAACACAAATACTGAGCCTATATGAAGAATCAGTACCTGCCTCATGGTTTTGCAGGCTGGATCAATAGCACTATTGAATACACTACACACTATATCCCAAGGGATCACTTCCAGCATCTCCAAAACCTAAATAACGTCCAGGATATGAAATATAGAAGTAAACTTTCAAGTCATTTAACAATTAATCGTTGGAAAGATGCAAACTACTTACAAGCCTTCTGCGGAGTTCAGTTGCAAGTTTATCAAACAACAATGGTGGAGGCAACTCTGCAAGCATTAAAATATATAATTCATAAAAAGCATGGAAAACGTAAGAAATTATATATAAATGAAAGAAGTAGAGATAAATTACTCTGCTCATGCAATACTGGTAATGAGATGTCTTCCTTGGACAAAGTGTAGGAGCAAGCATAATTCTGTGCATCTCATTTGTATCATGAACATCTTGCAAACATTTATCGGCAAGGTTTCTCATTTTCCCATCCTGCAAAATTGGCCTTGCCTAGTTTCAACACTCGCGGAAGGCTAAAAATGAGCCCATAAGGATAATAAATAAACATGGAGTTGAGAGTCAACTATTAAAACCAAAACATACCGACATAATCAGGCTTTCTTGACCCTTGGGATTTCTTGTATTGATTGAATTCATTCCAGTTATTTTCTCAAACAAATGCATACACATCCGTTTTGTCATTAACCTTTCCATAAACAAAATATTCTGGAGCAAGATACCTGCTAAAACTACACTCACAATTAGTGAACAAAACCATTACAAGTTGGATAGCCTTAATCTAAAAAAGGCCAGTTGAAATTAATATGCTTCGATATCCAAAGGCTACTAAAAAGTCGCAGAAACTGATATATGAAGGTGTTGGTGCCCACATTGCTAGCCCAAAATCTGACAACTATTATAATTAAAGCCAAATTAATTCTGCTGAAAATTTTCGTTAGTGTAGAATTCCAAGTTTCAATTTTACAGCTCTAAATCACTAAGATTTCTTGAAACACGGAACTCTCAAAAGTAGTCTTGATGCTTATTGCAGTAAAAATATTTATACCTGTGGTTTAGAGTCTTAGACTATTCAGAAAGAAAGATCTTGTGAAATATTTTACATCTCCATGAATGGAAAATTGAGAAAAGCCATTATGCAAGTCATATAATACTTTAGCAACTCCTATAACCACTTTCAATCGCACTGTCCACACGACTGACCTCTCATTGCCTCCTGAAATAATATATAGTCAATAATTAGTGCTATACCCAGATCTGAGAAAAGAAAATGAAAGACCCTGCCATACAATAATGACACATCCCCTTTAGAGGATAAATACAGTTGTTCTGATGTATATCACATTTAGTGATGTGATAAGTTGGGGATGCCACATTGTTTATTTCTTTTACTTAACCAAATAGGATAGTTGAACTATGATAGCTTGGATTATGTATTGATTAATGATGCAGTATAATTGGAATTTCGATATTTGTATAGCTTAATACAATATGTTATTATCTTCCTTAGATATCCACTACTCATAATCTTTAGTTTGGGAAAAATATAAATGTTTTAAAGCTTGTAATAGATGAACAAAAAGGTTGTGCATTGGAAGAAGAGATAATGGAGGGTGGTGCATTGTAAGAAGAGATAATGGAGGGAGGTTCATTAGAGAATTATAGTTGACTTTCAAATTCACATCCTCGGCCTTTGTAACATACATGTCAAAGAAGTAATACCCTAAAGCTTCTGACAAAATTTTTCCCACAATGGTGTTTCCACAATCCATCATTCCTGTAAAACAACAAATTACTTAAAGTGTATCGTATTACATATTGTGATGACCCCACTCCTTTCGTTTATTAATATTGCACAGATTCCAAGAGTGCATATAGTAAAATTTGAAAATGATTTTGTTTTTCCAAGATCCAAAACTTACCAACAAGAAATATGCTTTTACCATCCAAGCCTAGGGAAACCTCTTCAGCCTTACTCTGCAACACAAGTATTCCATGGAGAATTAGAATTATTTGACAAACTAAGTTACTGGTCAAACCTTGCTGTCAGATAAGAAATGTGCTACTCAAAACTCTTTAAACCAATGAGTGAAGTTGAACATAAGACCCTCCTCCATTCCCTTTAGACCTTTAGGCTTTGACTAAAAAGGAAAGAAAAGATAATAGTCGAAGCCAAACCTTCAAAGCCAATGTCCCCTCAGCACTGCACATGTCTGTTTCAGAAACAATTGCATATTGAATTTAGAAGCTATTAACAAAGAAGCAAATACACCAGTCCAACTTAACTCAAGAATGTGCCCAACTTTAATGAAATCCAAACTTACTTACGTGTTTGAGATCTAATAGGCATCTCTAACTAATATTCTTGTTGGATGTATTTCAAGGTTTTTCTACATAATTGAATGCATTTGATTTGTGTTATGGGGCATCTATCACAATATAAAAGATAAGAGGTTTGTACAAAAAGATGAACCCTGGACCTTCCATTCAAACCAAGCTTAAAAGAAGCTGGAATCTTAATGATACAAGCATAAATGGCACAAAGTGAAATCTATTTGGGATGCAAGGGTTTTCTTTAAAATCTAGCTCCTTGCTCGGTACATTCTATACATGGTGCTCCTGACAAAAGGAAAGCTTTATAACACAGGATTAGCAGATGAAAACTGCAGCTATTGCAGGAATGATGAAGATGTTGACCATGTTTTTTTGAAGGCGCTCGTTTTCAAATTGCTCCAATGTGTGGATTTTGCATTTAAAAACTTGATAGCTTCATATGAATGTTGCATCCTAATCAAACTTGGCAATGAAGCACATAAATGGAAGTGAATTAGTAAAAGATCAGCTTACAACGATTTGTAAAAGATCACACTTGGCAATGAAGCACATAAATGGAAGTGAATTAGTAAAATATAAGCTTACAATGATTTGTAAAAGATCACACTTGGCAATGAAGCACAGAAATGGAAGTGAATTAGTAACCAATTCCAAAATAAGAGGAATTAGGTGCACTACAGAGTGGTCTCATGGTAGCCTGTGGCTGATCAAAGGAAAGGAAAAATTTAGAGTGGATATTATACCCCATTCCTCATAATAGGAAATATGGTATGTTGCAAGGACAAGGATAACAATAATAGTTGAAAGGAGTCTGAACAGACTTCATGGATTTAGATTTAGTCTTTAGATGATACCAAAATATTTTTTCCAAGGAAAACCTTGATAGGGAACCCACACACTTCCTTGTATATACTCAGAACTCAGAGTAATCCATCGACACTGGACCCCATTCAGGTGTGATTGATAGGAAACCAGTTTATAATGTAAGTGATTCTTACCTCCATTTTTTTCAAAGAAAAACCTTGATAAGGAACCCACACACTTCCTAGCAAATAAACCATCCCAAATCAAACCACACAGAAAAACAACATCACTTTGTAGCGGAGAACTTAGAAATGTAGAAAGTCAAAAAAATCCAACAGCCCACAAGTAAATGATGAGCTTCAGTCAAGGAAAAAACCTGGAACTCAAATGGAAAGAAACATCAAAAATTAAATCAGCAAGCATTTGAAACTTGTAAATTGAAAATCCAGCTGGTCACAGTCTCTCCCAATAACTAAACCAGCCACACAGGAAATAAGATGCCACATAATATTATTGCCATAGCTCAAGAAAAAGGAGATAAAGTCCAGACTCCACATCTGGTCGGCAGATTTTTGCAGAAAGGAACATGAGAAAACGTCAGACTTAATGTCAAGAGCATAAAAATTACAATGCTTGGAGGACAAAACCAAAAACGAAAAAAAGGGGCTAACGATTCAGTGTGAAACCAGAAACAAACCCTGAAAGATAAAAAAGGAAAACAAAAACATATCTTGCATTAAGATTTTGCTACGAGTTGTGACAAAACCTAACACTTATTCATAAAAAAGCCCACATAAAACAGGATGATTTAGCAAGTAGAAAACCAACAAAATCAGAAGCAAAATATAACCCATATAAAAGTTTCCAATAAGAATAGGAACAAAAACAACCTGCATGAATTGGACAACATTTTTACAAGCAGAAAATATAATCTCAAAGAAAATGGTAAAATTTACTTCGATTGCCAAAAACTTGTTCACAAGTACATCCCATATCAAATTGCTGACAAAAAGGAAAGAAACTTGATGGTGTAAAGTTAGTAAAAACCCAAATTAATTTTCCAACAATCGAACTAGAAACAAAAGGGCTATAAGGCCCTAGCAATACTAGCAAGCATTTCTCAGAGATAATCATAAACTCCAAAAAACTAACATTCCTTTCCCAATTTCCATAAGACAAACCTGAAACACAAACAAAAATACATCCCATGTCAAATTACGAAATCAACAACTCTAATCCAATCCTTTATCTACATAAAAAACATGTTTTCCCAAGTGAAGCCAATTGAGGGTCTTTAATATAAGTGAGCAATGGACTTCATAGATGATAAAGTAACCATAGAAAGAATTCATAGATAATAAAGGAAGCATACAATGAAAATGATTTTGCTTTCCTTATTTGAATCATGTAGAAGTGGGTTATAGTAAAATGTGATGAAGGGAAATAGGCATCACCTCAGAATCTCTAAAGTATTCTTCATTTTTCCCTTTGAAGATTTGTGCTACAGGTGTTCCAGTTGCAGACTCTTCAATCAACTTATCACTGCACATATACAACAAGATACATATAAAAATGTTTCGTATTACACGGAAAAACATATGCAATATACAATTGAGAATGATAGTTGACTTTCAAATTCACATCCTTGGCCTTTGTAACATACATGTCAAAGAAGTAATACCCTAAAGCTTCTGACAGAATTTTTCCCACAGTGGTCTTTCCACAACCCATCATTCCTGTAAAACAACAAATTACTTAAAAGTGTATCATATTACATATTGTGATGACCCCACTCCTTTCTTTATTAATATTGCACAGATTCCAAGAGTGCATATTGTAAAATTGGAAAATGATTTTGTTTTGCCAAGATCCAAAACTTACCAACAAGAAATATGCTTTTGCCATCCAAGCCTAGGGAAACCTCTTCAGCCTTACTCTGCAACACAAGTATTCCATGGAGAATTAGAATTATTTGACAAACTAAGTTACTGGTCAAACCTTGCTGTCAGATAAGAAATGTGCTACTCAAAACTCTTTAAACCAATGAGTGAAGTGGAACATAAGACCCTCCTCCTTCCCTTCAGACCTTTAGGCTTTGACTGAAAAGGAAAGAAAAGATAAAAGTCGAAGCCAAACCTTCAAAGCCAACGTCCCCTCAGCACTGCACATGTCTATTTCAGAAATAGTTGCATATTAAATTTAGAAGCTACACCAGTCCAACTTAACTCAAGAATGTGCCCAACTTTAATGAAAGCCAAACTTACTTACGTGTTTGAGATCTAATAGGCATTTCTAACTAATATTCTTGTTGGATGTATTTCAAGGTTTTGCTACATAATTGAATGCATTTGATTTGAGTTATGGGGCATCTATCCCAATATAAAAGACAAGATGTTTGTACAAAAAGATGAACCCTGGACCTTCCATTCAAACCAAGCTTAAAAGAAGCTGGAATCTTAATGATACAAGCATAAATGGCACAAAGTGAAATCTATTTGGGATGTAAGGGTTTTCTTTAAAATCTAGCTCCTTGCTCGGTACATTCTATACATGGTGCTCCTAACAAAAGGAAAGCTTTATAACACAGGATTAGCACATGAAAACTGCAGCTATTGCAGGAATGATGAAGATGTTGACCATGTTTTTTTAAAGGTGGCCGTTTTCAAATTGCTCTAATGTGTGGAGTTTGCATTTAAAAACTTGATAGCTTCATATGAATGTTGCAGCTTAATCAAACTTGGCAATGAAGCACATAAATGGAAGTGAATTAGTAAAAGATCAGCTTACAACGATTTGTAAAAGATCACACTTGGCAATGAAGCACATAAATGGAAGTGAATTAGTAACGAATTCCAAAAGAAGAGGAATCGGGTGCACTATAGAGTGGTCTCATGGTATCCTGTGGCTGATCAAAGGAAAGGAAAACTTTAGAGTGGATATTATACCCCATTCCTCAGAATAGGAAATCTGGTCTGTTGCAAGGACAAGGATAACAATAATAGTTGAAAGGAGTCTGAACAGACTTCATGGATTTAGATTTAGTCTTTAGATGATACCAAAATATTCTGAGAAAAGATAAGACTACAGGATTAAAGACAAGCATTTGATACTTGGATCATCCCAGGATGGTCTCGAGTGTTGTTGCATGGCCATGGAGTCCCATCGTGCATGGTCCATCCCTCCTCGAGCATTTTTTGTGCTTTGGCCACAAGAGCATTTATTTGGATCTTGTACTCTAAAATTGGGAAAAAGATGGAAGATGTCAAGGGCAAGAAAAATCAATAGACCAACGGAAGTAGCACTTGCAATTTGGAGACTTTAATGTGCACTTTCCTTCATTGCTCTCCATTCTTTATCCTTCAAATAATTAATGGTTGTTGAAGATGAGAGAAAATTCACTTTTTTTAAGAAATGTTAGGATCCCACAAGTAAAAGAAATGACATATCTGTTCCAATAGTGAATTTGACAGTATTGAAGTTTGCAGAGCATCGGTTCAATGACAAAATATAAAATAGACTTAACTCGAACTGTTTTTGGCACATTCAAACTGAACGTATGCAAAAGTACATGTCTAAATTATATTCTTCAACTCTATGCCATAGAGCAGGACTCACCACATGGTTCTAATAATGCACTAAAGGGAGGAGCACCAAAAACATGGAATGCTTGAGGTGAAAATGTCGGAAAACAGTGTAAGAAAGTCTATTGTCTAAGTATACAAAGGCATTGTGATCATATTTCCATCCATCTGTTGACATTGGCCATAAAAAAACCAAGCTCTTCCTCTTAGCCTCCCACAAGTGGAAGAAGATCCAAAAGGGAGCTTAAATAGAAAAATGCATAGATAAATAAGGCATTAGGGAACCAATCCATGTTAGATGGCCGAATTTAAAACAATGCCTGCCAGTTATCTTAAGTGCGAATATTTGAATTATGCATTTATTATATAATCAATTTGTAAGACAATATTCCCATACTTTTGCAAAAGAAAGGAAATGAGCTTGTATGAACCTATGTAGGAACCAAGGCCCTAATATGGGTCTGAGTAGCAATTCAACAATTAAAAGAATGAAAAACTCTTTGTTGTATTTATAAATCCAATGAGCAGGAAAAAAAAGTTTCAGCAACTGCAGTAAAATTTAAAGCAGGCCATTGATTAAAAAACACACTATCAGAAAAAATTCTCGGTCAGAAGATTATTAATCCAGGCATTTCACGTCTCATGTTATCACTCCCTTTATGATTATTCATGAGTCCTTAGTCTCACAGTTTACATTTTATGTATTGAAAAACAAAAGATTCGTCATGCATTATGATAGTATTGACTCAGTTATAAATCTAAATCCCAAAAACATAAAACAATATTATGTGCATATCTTTGACAGACGATGAAATATCCAGAAGAGGGCATGCTTATTGAAATTGAAATGATATTTTTCATTATCTAAGCATATTGGTGGAAAAAGTGTGGTGAAGCAAGAAAATTTCAATATAACAAGTTACAGTCACTCATAGTTCGATAAGGAAACGAGGTCACATGCCTGCTATTCACATTCATATGATATCCTTTTAATCCTTCCCTTAAAGTAAGTATGAACAAGCGATCCTCTGCAAAGGGAAATGGCCAATCCATTGTTGGCTTGATTTCACGACCAATAAACTGATTCAACCACTATGTTGTCTTAGATTATTTAGGTCCTTTGTCATCATCTCGAATCCATTTTCACATTTGACGTTGATTATGACAGTCAAGGTGGCATCAACCTAAGATGTTTGAAATCTTCAAAGTGACAATCCTTTGCTATTTTCTATTTATGGGTTCAACACAAATTGCACTGTGACAATAAAAGAGGAATTCAAGAATCCTCTATTTTCTCACCTATCTCAGCCAACAAGTGTTCTTACTGGGATGAGAGTGTCACCATTGCCTATAATAACTGCCTTTTTAATTACTTAACTGTAGTTTTACACCAAATCTTGCACAAAACCCCCAAAAAAATGGTCTGACTATCTGGATGGCTTAAAATTGAATTCATTATTTACAGCAAGTAGCATAGTACCAGATCTTTATTAGTGCATGTTGTCATTGACATGAACAGTGAAAAATACCACATACACTCAGGAGAGAGAGAGAGAGAGAGAGAGAGAGAGAGAGAGAGAGAGAGAGAGAGAGAGAGAGAGAGAGAGACCTGCCAATCATCTAGCTTATGCCAGACATCAGGTGAGGTTTGTACAAAGCTCTAGTAATGTCCTGAGTACATTTTCCACCCAGAGTGCACAAGTACACCATATAATTCATATTTCAAATCTCCCTGCAATTTGCAGACAAAACCTAGATTAGGAAAACAAAGGTTGCTTTAGACAAAGAAAACACTAGTTTTAAATTACATGCAAATGGAATGATAATGATAAAGTACCTGATTGTCTTGTTCATCATTAGTAAAATGATTCAAGTCCAAAACTCTAGGATATGTAAGTTCTTTGTGTACTTTACTCCCAATGATCCCAATATTGATGAAACATTTAATCTGGATTGAAGGAATCTTAGGTTCACTATCAATCGTAAGCTTTTATGAAAAAAGAGAGCTACCAAGTTTGCAATTCTCACATTCATACTTGGCATCACATTCTAAAGTTTCTTCTCTCGTGAAAGAATCTAATGCCTCTGTTATTGAATTCAAATTCTCTACTTCCAAACTCAAATCAATAAGAGGATCAAATGTGTTTGAGCAGTGCGAGCAATTGACGCACCTTAATTGAAACAATTACATCAGTGTTATTATCATAGTTAAGCCCGGATGAACATTGAAACTACAGGATAAGGTAAGAATTTTAGTTGTGAAAAATATCTATGCTATGTATAGCACCTTGCAAGACAAAATAAGCAACTATGAAAAACAGAGTGACTGCAATACAACATACATTTCAGACAATGCCAATAAAGTGATCCCTCTCAAACCAGTGTATAAATAAGGATAAGATTCAAAGTTACACAACATCATTCAACACTCTTGTATAAACAAACACATTAAATAATACCGCCCTTTTGATCTTAGAGAAAATATAAAGTTGAAATATAGCGCGACACCTATTACCAATAATGCAGTAATCTAGTGCTTAGCCATGGTACTTGCCAAGCAGTAAACAAAAGTTCAAGCCCTATCGAGTAGTGTCACTTCCAATTAAAACTACATTAATCCTAACGCTGGTTGGACAGATCCAACAAAAGGGAACCTGGGCCTAATAATAATCTTTGTAGGTGCTTAGATTACCGTAGTTCCACATTCCAAATTGAAAGCATATCTATGAATACGAAAAATGGGATATAGCCCAGTAGCATGTTGCTAAAGATACCCCAAAATTACATCTTTTAAAGAACTCCATTTTCAATTGCTCTTAATCACCCATGTTAAAGAACTCCCAGCACCTACTAATAAACAGAAAGTCCTGTGTATCCAGCTAAAAACTTATTCTCTTAATAAAAAACTTTCCCATTACTCCAAATGTACCAGAGCATGGTTGTTATACATATCCTCTTCAAAATTTCTAGGCAAATAACATAAAATGAGAATGACAAAATTGAAAAAAAGAAGAAGATATTATCATTAAAGACAGATACGCAATAAAATTTTGCATGCACTTTGCAAATATCTGTCACTTTACAGTACCTCATTTGTGGATGTAGTAGACTCATTATCTAGATTTAGCCTGTCAGAACCTAGGAAAGAATGTGGACCATGCTCCACTTTGTTTAACATTTGTGTACGTTTAGTCTGCAAAGCAACATATAGCATGCTGAACTTGATCTTTTCTACATAAAAATGACGAGAATGGAAAATCATACAACTTACTCTAAAATGCAAGAGCGATGGCATAAAAATTAGAGGAACAAAAATAAAATACATCTCAAAAGTAGACAAGGCAACAGTATGTACAAACTCATATATAGCTGCAATCAGCAACTTATCTCCAAGAATCATTTTGACATTCCTTACGATGATGTCTTTGCCAATTTTTCCTACCTGACAATTACACACAGGGGCATGGATCTAACTTTCTATGCATTTGATTTTGCAATCTGCGTCGTGTGTTGTTTGATTATTACCCAAAAACTTCAAAACCCTAAAACCCTAATGAAAACTACCGATTTAAACCAATCTGTATATACAAAGACATATATTCCAGGATGTGGAGAAATTGAAAAGGAAATATATGACCCTACCAGCATAGGCACAAGACCAAAACCCTAAGATTGATATTTCCTCCTCAACCGACAGAAATACTCAACCTCTATACAAAACAACAAACTTGAAGGAAACTGTGAATACTTATCGGCCTGAGCAGGAGGAAGGGGTTTCATAGGCAGTTTTGCACCCGTCGCCATTGCTAGTTGCTGCTTCTTGGCAGCCACTGACGCTGTTGGTTTGTCCTTCGAAGCAGCGAGGGAGGGCAACAACGCCGAAGGGTTTCCATTGTCGTCATTGTCGAGCAGGTCAAAGGGGTTACGTGTAGCCATGGCTCCTGCAAATTATCCCTTACAGGCTTGCAACCCTAATGGAAAAACCCCACTATCAACATGGCTACAATCCATGTGTTGAAGAAGACAAAGAGCCTCTACCTTACATTGGGGATCATTGGAGGACCGTGAACAATGATTTTTACGTCGGGAATAGATCAAAATAGATGCTCCAGAGGCCGCAAATGAATTCAGAAGCCTCAATTTAGTATGCACTCAGACCATATCAATTTCAACGTATGAACAACATAATTCACCGAATTGCAGTTAATATCGAACAGAGGCCAAAACGTTGACGACTTATGGTTATTCTAGTCTATGTGCAATTATATTCTAATTAAACAAGAGAAGGAATTCTAAGCCGAATCTCTGGAATTTACTGTAATTATTTCAAAATTTAATTATCATAACATGAGTTGCAATCTAAATCTCCGTTTAAAATTGCAATCTTAGAAAAAGGATAAAGAAAATCGGAAGTGGAATTCCAAGCTAAATCTTCGCGCAATTTAATGTGAACTTTTCAGAAGTTGTAAGAAATAGGAAAATGATTTCCCAGCTAAAACTATTTGCGATTTTGTTGTTGCGAAATTTTAGCTTCAACCAGATTTAGAAAACTAAGGGAAATAAATTTCAGATCTCTGCGTGAATTCGCTGTATTATTCTTAAACTTATAGCCTTAAATCACAAAAACAAGAAAAGAGGTCTCAATTAAGATTATTCTTGGAAAATACAAACAATTACACACTGGCGTGCTTGCGATGCTGCAACGTTCCTGACTTGGAGAGAATGTCCAAATCCATTAAGCTGAGCATCAGTCTAAACGTCAAGCCAGACACTGAACCCGCCAAAAGAACCAGCACCGTAATTATAGCAGTATAAATCCAGAACTGTCTTGACGTCCATTTTCCAAAATTGTATAAAACAAGAACCTCGAAAATATTTTGAATTCCCTTCAACTAAAGCATAGGGATTGTCAAAGAACCACACTACACTGCAATATCTTCTGCCTGCGACTCATAAATTCCTCAAAGCTCTGCAATTTTCAACATCTTTAAGGCTTGCGAGAAACGTCGATCCCTGAAACTCGTTACAATATTTGAAGAACTTTTGCAAAGCCCAATACATGTGAATCGACGATTGTTCGGAGGAATATAAAGAACGCTTTTAACAACGCGCAGGGGAGCTTCCGTTCATGCTAAATGCATAGAGAGGGGCAAATATGAGGGGTATGTTTGGGCCGAGAAGGAAAGCGCGTGAGAAATGTGAGTAATCAAATCCACTAACTCACACAGGATCAATTGTGGTGTGCTTACGAGACCAGCAAGTGGAAGAGGGAATTTTTACGTCATGGTTTGAAGCGCCAGCCGCCAAATATGAGAGTGTGGCTCTTCAAAAAGTTTCATGTTAACCATTTTAAAGTGATTTTCAATTCTACACTCAACCGGGGGGGCTGAATCGTCGAGAAGAGTTGACTTTTGGCACCACATATATTAAAAAAAAAGTAAAATTAATTTTGATCATAAATTTGAATGATAATTTAAATGAAAAAATATAGATTCAACTTATGCAATGTTGACATTTTCTTTTTGCTATTAGATTAATTTAACATAATTCTTACCTCGTTTCAAGTTAACATAATGGTATAATAAAAGTAATGCACGCGATTCTGAGTTGAGATCAGATATGAACTTTGGACAAAGCAATAGTCAGAGGGAATTTAACTTGAATGCACAAATGCATGACCTTCAAGTAGGTTACAAGTAGGTTACATGGGAAGAAGATCATCCAAGATGAATATTGAGTCGAAGAGGCGTGAACGGATTGGAGTAGAAGATGGCATACAAAAATGGAGCAGTAAAAAACCTACTTACATAGAAGCTAACTGTGAAAACTTCATTGAACTTTATGAGAATGGAATGATCAATGAACATGTTGAGGGGTGGAAGGATAGAGGTAAAGAATGCCATTTCGAAGATGATACTGGAGTCGATGTCAGTTCTAGAAAGGAGCACATATCAGAACATCAATATTCATCGAGAATAGGAAAATAAGTCCGATCAAAATCAAGGAGAAGACAGTCAGTGTCTAGTTAATGACATTTTGTTGTGCTTAGCCAACAATAATTATGTCTGGAAAAGATTAACAATCCATGACAAGGATTTTTGCCCAGTTGCAATTGCAGCACTGATTGTCAATCGCCCTGGATCTTACGAGAGAATTGATTGTACCAGATTGGTGTGGATACTAGGTTTTAAAAAGCAATCCCAAATGGGTGAGAGATAAGGGCGATTTTTCCAATTTGGCAGCCCACGAGGCATGGAACACAAATTATTGCCACAAATTATGCGGTATGTACATACATACACATTGTGACTGTAAATAAAGGGTCTCTATATCATCATCATGTGAATATGTCTATAATTTTTCTCCTCCCTCTTTGATTCAGTAATTTTTGTTCTAGAGCATGTCATGCATCCCTCAGCAAAAAATTTTAGTTGGGTAGAGCAATTATTTCTTGTAGGCATCAGACAACAGTGGGATAATTGACCTCTACCATTGCCAAGGGTGCATGATAAGTCTGTAACCCTGGATTAAATCAAAGGCTTAGGAGAAGAAGGGATTGAGAGAAAGCCTCTCGTCTCAGTCTTCGTTGTTCCACCCCGTTCGGTTCTTCCTAGCTTCTCTTCAATTATATAAGCAGAGCAAGTATTACAAAACCTTCATTACCCAAAGGGGAAAGTCTCTATTTCATGCAAGGTCCCCGAAATCCCTTATGTAGCCAGAATTTCTATTTTAAATAATAACCATCTGAATGCTTTCTTTCAAATATGTGTGCACGCTATGTATTGATTGCCTTGCAATTTCTGTTGTGATCAGTGATAAACTTTATCTTTATTATATTTTTTTTGAAAAGTAGGGTGTTTTGAGAAGCTATTCTGATTGTATCCTTCTATTAAGTAGCAACCAAACTACAAATTTCGTTGGGGAAAACAGAGTAGCACTGGAGATAAATTCTTTATGAAGGCTTATGATGCAGCTTCTCCTATCTTTCAACAAGAAAGTAGTGGCAAATTTGATTTAATATCAAAAGCAATGAAGGGATAATAGAATAGATGAATTTAACCATCCCATACACAAGTTGAATTGGGCTGGTTTGATAAAAATGCATTAGATAGTTCATTACTAAAAAAACAAATGTACGTCAAGAATTATACATCATGAAGCCAAAAGGGCTGTCACAAAAGTATCCTCTCCCTACATAAGCAAGTAGGGAAAGCATTTTGAGCTCAATGGAGTCTACATCTTTCCTAAAACTAATACCTCTAATCTAAAAGTTGTAAGTTCTCTCAAATGGAATAGGTTAGTTGTCCATGAAAGGATGCTTGACCCCTTCAATATCCTGCACAAAAATTTCAGTGGTAAGTTAATGCTTCCTTGATTTATGGTATTTGTTTTCGAAGACTTGATCTGTTAAGGATGGGTACGAATATTTCATTGAGGGATTAATAGTTCTGTCTTATAAGTTCTTCAAGAATAAAAAAAAACAAAATCAACCCAACTATTGCAGGCATTCACGAATATTGTATAACATAAATGTTGGATATCATTACAGTTGAGGAACATTTCCTTCATTGAATGACACAGTAGTGCTAGTTATAAATCCAGTACAGTGGAAAATTTTCACATAGTTGAGTCCTGCTTAAAATGTGAAAGAGCTGAATTCGTGTGGCAACAAGTGAAGACTGTAATAGTGTCATGTTGTTGCAGGCATAGATAAAGGAACGATAAATGCAACACTTTCATACACCAATGATCTGGTGATTGGATTGTGTATTTTTTGAAAGAATGCTTCCACTAATCAGTGAATGGAGTCTACGTCTTGAATGAAGAGCCCACCATTATTTGAATCCAAGATGCCATGGTCTATGAATTATAAATTTAGAAACTACACCTACCTGCAAATGAGATCCTTGGTTGGAGACAAGATCCATGGTTACAGATATAAGATAGTAATCAATATCATTCCCTTAGTTGGAGCCATGGGCTAATAGCTTGTTGAAGTAGAAACAGAAATAAGGTTTATGCCTAGCTTTGGTTTCATGCCAAGAACCTCTTGACTTGACGAGATCCCTTGTATTGCGGTATTAGGATACCACAGAAATTGCCTCTGACCTGAAAGTTGAATCCTTGGAGAGATTTCCTAGGTTATTATCAAGTTATGCATCATGCAGCGTCTAGATTGATCTTCTCTTTAGATCTTTTCACTCAACTCAGGGGCATCATTATTGTGATGAGAATTTCCTTGTATGCTGAAGAAGAAAAGTGTTAGGAATAACCCCCTTATGGTTTGATTACCTGTACTGTGCATCAATTATAGGAACTTCATTTATGGCTAGTTCCCTTGTTTTATGCATTTGTTTCATTGTTGCTTTCAGTTTGCTCAGTTTGCTGTAAATAAAACAAGAGATACACTTGTAATCGACATGTAGAATAATGTATCACATCTCGTATAAATTACAGATTGCATTCTGTTACTTCAAATCAATTACAAACTTGCCATCGAACAACTCCAGTAGCGTAGTGAGTCTGGGCTTAATAGCTTATGACAGTGATTGTTGAAACTTGAAATGATTTCCTCCATTGAATTGTCAATATTAAGAAGAATTCCTCCCTTGGCTGAGGCTTATATGTGTGTGAAATTTTCACTATATATAATATTAGAGCCAGCATCAACCCTATTGTAATGGCAACCGTGCAGCTTTGAAAGACATCCCATATAGAAACCTTTGAGGTTATTTTTATGCTTCTCTTATTTATATCTAATAGAAAATAAATACAGTTTCTCCAAGGTCCATTTTGCTTTCAGGACCCTGGATTTTGAAGTTGCTTCTGCATTTATAGATCCAAAAAGTTGGCATACCCTGGAAAAGCTCTCTGACCTAATCAGTCATGATTCTTAATACATTTGGGACATTATGCACATAATCCCATCTCTGAGATCATACATATTATTTTATGTCTTAGAGATCAAAATGCAAATTAAGAAACAGGCAATATTCAAATAAATTTGAACACATCTTCCTGCCGGTCACTTTAAAGAAACTTCAGTCTTTGTACTCTTGAAATTCCAAGAAATATGGAGCAAATACAAAGCAACATTTGCTAAACAGGTGTGATAAGAATCCTTGTGTTTTCATCCAAATCAAACAAATTCCAACTTGGCTCGTAATAGAGTCTCAATTTATAAAAATGAATATTCAAGGCATTGTTCTTCTGTGACACAATGGCCAACTTCTGAATTAGCCAGACATATTTGAGTTCCAGCTCAAACTACCAATTGTCCAAACTTTTCACTAGAACAAATTTTCAAGATAAGTTCTACCTTGCAGAATGAGATCGTTACATGCCAAACAAAAAAGAAAATTGCAAAAAGCAATCAGAAAAATATGGACCAAATGCCACTTCAAACTTGAAAAACATGGAATTGACAGCAATAATATATGGGACATGGCGACACGACCCTCCTAAAGATCTAGTTTGACCCTTAAGGCATAATGATGATGAGCCACCACGTTTTGCATGGCATGGTGGCATTGGGCACATAAGCTGGCAGCTCATTTGCCTTTATTGCCTTAGTTACAACTTCTTAATTATGGTCATTACTGGTTTGGCTCTACCTTCAGGGCCTTAAATTTTGGACATCGTAGTATTAAGTATTAACTGTCTTATGCCAGTAGGCTAATTTTGCATGTCATAGATAAGTTTTGAGGGCCTAGTTTAGAGGGTTTGTTCATACACCCTGATTTTGCCTAGTGGTGGTAACTACCTGCTGCATGTATTCTTTTTTTCTAATATGTTTTGTACATTATTGTCTCGTCAATAGGATTTTAGATGCATATTTCAATACATATTTGGCATTTTCCACAATGCTAATGCAGTCATTTATTTCATGGAGTTTTTTTCCAAAATAAGACCATTAACATTTTGCAGAATCCCTTACTTCCGAAACATGTGGACAAACACAACTTCAGATGCAGTGGCTTCCACTACAGAGTAGGGATCTGGGCTCTTCCTTTAAGTTATTAAAATTGATTTTAACACTACTTGATAACCACACTAAAAAGGCCAAAACTCATGTTCAGGAGACATAACTCTGAGCTGGGACTTTTCTAGGGCTTTCACGCATACCCCACATCAAATGTTTTTCTAACAAGTAATGAAATGGCAAGGCGAATTATAGTCATTTCTTTCATTTCCCAAGAAAGCAGGTCATCATCCCTTCACTGTCGAGACCAGTAAAATTTTAAGACAAATTCACAATTAAATCTCAGATTTGTCTCAGTATAATTCCAACAGAAATACCCAAATATACAAACTTAAAATATTTGGCAAACAAGGAAAAAATAGCTAAATTTATCAGAACCCGCATAAAATCGACTGAACCCACGTCGAAAACCTCTTCAAAAACACAGAAATAGAGAGAGACATTACCTGGTACACACAAGGATGAAAGGGAGTAGAAAACGAAGGAGCAGCCATGGCATTTGAGCTGAAATATTTCAAATTGTAACCACAAAAATGACGACTTCAATCTATCTATTCAAATACCCAACAACAGCTCCCATATCCAATTATCTCATTGTCTGCATTGCTCTGTTTTCACGTTTTCACCTTCAGAATTCATGAAGCCAATTATATACAGAAGTGAAATCATGAATATTAATTAGTATCGAACCAAACACCTGCTCACAGTAAGATCTAGGGCCCGGCTGCTTACGATGTAAAGGGACGGATCAGGCGCCGACGAGGGCCAATCCCTGGAAACACTTTCTCCAGCTCAGACTTAGACTGAAACCATTCAAGATGCCAACAACATCACGGACGATCACCAGAAAAACCAGAAATTTTTTGGGGAACATTTAAAAGGAAGCGGAAGAGAACACGAAATGGGTAGGTGTCAATGCAAAGAAGTGGAAAACACGCAAAAAGGAACACCAGAAACCAGTGGATATCTGAGCGACACTAGAAAAACCAGCAGATGACAAAGAAGACACGCAGAGAAATATGGTTTGCTGAATAGACGAGGAAATGAACAGTGGTTTCCAAAAGAACTTCAGAGAAAAACGCCTTACGGCGTAAATATAATCTCAAGCGATTACAAGAAATGAAATAAAGTCACAATGAAAGAAGCATGGGCGACTGAGATGAACAATCATCAAGAGTTCAAACTTGGAAAGATGCACGAAAGATAATTAAAGGTCCACGAGCCTGAAATTCAAAACCAATTAATTAATGTGCCAAATTCTTATGAATTCAGGTCCTCAAAAGCAGTAATATGAAATCGGCTTCTTCATGACCTTGAAAATGTCAACAAAAACAAAGTTGAAATTAGACACGTGGAGGTTTCGATCTAAATCTAAAGTTTTAGTTGGTAGCAAGGGAAACAATCAATCATCCTTTCACTAATTGGTTGTCTTCACATTCATATTTCTACCTCCATCACAAGATTGTGGATTGAATGGATTGCGTATGATGATCTCTCTCTCTCTCTCTCTTTATATAGTTCTCCACAATGTGAATCATATGAGAAAGGTCACTATTAATACATGTGACACGTGGGAATTTGGATGGCAATTGGAAGCATGTTTTCAAGTTTTTTTTTCACACAAAAATAGACCGCTTTATAATTGTAAAATTGTGTCATAAGATCGACACTGCTGATATACATAGGCCAAGAGTCAAAGTGACATACATTCATCCCATGATTTTTAAGTACTGATAATGAACCAGTCCACAGACCGATTGACTCACAGAAAGACAATTTTTACTCATAATAAACAAAGTCAACTGCATACATACCCCAGATACAACCAAATACTGATCCTACAAAAACTAACTATCCAGAAAAGATCAATAAATATGCATAGTGCCAAAGTCAACCACGCACCCCTCAAAAAATTCTTCCCACAAAATCAGTCTTGCCTCGATCCAATAGCCCACTCAGAGAGAACATCAGCTAAGGAGTTAAACTCCCTATACATATGATGGAAAACCATAGAGTTGAAGTGGCCAAAGAGCCCTTTCACCAAGGATAATTTTAGGGGCGAATTTTAGCCCAGTGGGCTATTTTTCCATGTTTTTCTCCCAAAAAGGATTTGCCATTTTGCATTTTTTGAAGCCCTGTTTCGCCCAAATTTGATGGGGTAAAATTTGTTCACCCTAAAAATCGCCAAATTATTATATAAATGATATAAAATCCTTGGAAATTAAAATATTTTTTGAAAAATATCGCCAATCATTTTATAGTTGGCGTTTTAAGAATTGGTAATATTCACCAACATTTATACACTTTTAAATAAATATGGCTCCTTAAAATCATCCCTGCCTTTCATGCATCTAATCCAATGCTCAAGTTCCACCGTGTGAATGTTTTGAACACCAAGTGCCTAGTCCATAATGGCCCTTGAGTCACCCAACACTTGCAGGTATGCAATGTTTCAAATATTTTCAAAGTATAACAGTCCCCACAATGCCAGAAGCTTAGATTTGGTATTGGTGTCGCGGCCAACGTCTATACATAACCAAAATGCATAACGACTATCCAACTGAATCACCATACCCGCCCCACAGTGCCCATCTTTCTTGGCTCCATCGAAAAATCCCACCACAACATCATTCAAAACTGGAGGAGAACGAATGATCCTTTGGGCCCTCACTTTAACATTGATATCAGGAAACATTGAACACGAACAAACCTTAGTAAGGATGCGATGCTGAGACACAGGAACATTATGAAACAAATAGTCATTTTTGGCCCGCCAGACTTCCCACATCAGAAGGCATGGAACCTCAAGTGGCAATGCAAGCTTCTTAACCCAATTCTCTTAGTTGTTTGCAATATTGGAACATTTCCACTGCCATGAGAAATTGAGACCGAAGCAAAGACTCTGCCCAGTTTGTTGAAAAAAAGTGCAACTCCCAAAGGTGTGCTCTGCAGACTCCAGATCCAGATTGCAAAAGATACAGACACCTGGGCCAATGTAACCATGACACTGAATGGAATGCCAAGTGAGTATCTTATGGTTGATAGACAACCAACAAAAATATTTGATATTGCAAGGGATTATTACTTTCCAAATGGATGTATACCGCCAGATACTGATAGGCTCCCCTTGATATTTTAAAAATTCACAGTAGGATAAATTAGCCTTCACCACACCCATCTGTTTGTTGACTGCCCAAACAATCTTATCACAGTCAGAAGACAATACAATACTAGCACCATAGAGACTGACGATATAAGTGCCACACTCAGTAGCCAAATCACCATAGATACCAAGCTTATCCGAAGAGATCCACTTTGGATTCAAAAGGTGCCTTGTGTCATATATCTGTTTCAGGACCACTAGGTTCCTCTGATGCAAAAGTTCTAGAAGGGGTTTAGATAATAGATACCGAGTTTACCTAAAATCAGATCCAGACCAATGCAGACCAAACTGCCTCTGCCAACATGCCAACATAAATCTGGAATGACAAAAGGAAGTGTTGTCAGGAGGCTGTGCCAAACCGCTGAGGATGTGGGCATCTTAAAGTTAGCTCTTCTCAGCTATATATCCAAAGGGAGTCTACACATGTACTTAGATTTTATAATATTCCCCCATAATCGAATATTAGTAAGAGCCCTCCAAATGATTTTAGCACATAATGAGAGGTTGAAGCATTTCGAATGCTTGATACCCCAAGCACCCCAAGCTTTTGGTCTCGAAAGGGATTTCCAGCTTGCTAAATGAAACGTTTTGCAATCCATAGTATCCGTCAAGAGAAAATGAAATAACATCCTTCGAAGAGATAAAAGAATCTTAGCAGGAAGATGATACAAAGATAGCAAGTAGATAGGAACTGACTGCAAAACCGATGTGGCCAGAGTAACTCTACCCCCAAGGGATAACCATCTAGGAACCCACTGGTTCAATCTACATTGGAATTTTTTGAGCAGCCAAGACCAGTCCATAGGCCGGTAATTATTGGGCTTAATTTGGAATCCAAGGTATGTAATACTTTCATCTAGCGGCTTCCAGTTAAACAGAAAGTGCAAGGCGATCAGATCTAAAAATTCATGTTTAATGCTCGAGAAGCCGAACATAGACTTGTGCGCGCTTTAATATTTTTTGATGCCTTTGCTCGAGATAACAAAAGACTTGGGCCCTCAATAATCATTAAAAAAAGATATGGCAAAAGTGGATAGCCTTTTCGAATTCCCCGGGAGCCCTTAAAGGGAAGAGTTGGAGAACCATTAATAAGAAAAACATAACTAGCATTAGTAACACATGACAGGATCCATCGAACAGTGTCAAAAGGAAAACCAACTTGAAGGAGAATCAACCTGAGAAAAGGGCAATTTACCTTATCATAATATTTTTCCATATCTAACTTCAGTATAATGGCTGATGATTTCTTAGTTTTGATCGAATGGAGAGCTTCTTGTACAATGCCTACAACATCATGTATCTGTCTGTTGGGTAAAAACCTGAATTGCTCAGCCGAGATATGCCTCCCAAGAATAGGCTTCAATCTTTCCGCAATAATTTTGGTGATCAACTTGTAGAGAAGGTTTCACAATGCAATCGACCAATAGTCATTGAAAGTTACAGGTTGGTCCACGTTTGGAATGAGAGTAAGATAGGTGCTATTAAGCGAGTCCGTAATCAACCCTGAACATCTCGTGTCCTCAATCGCATGCACCAGTTCCTGCCCCATAAGGTCAATGAAGTAAATGTATAATTCTATCGTCCACCCATCGGGCCCTGGACTCTTGTCCTTGGTGAATCCTTTGAGAGTTGCTTCGACCTCCTCCATAGTGATCGGGCTACTAATAGCCATACCATCCTTCGCCGAGAAGAAAGTTGGGAAAATTTTGATGATATCCAATTATTCACAGATATTTGAGGAATCCAAATCTTTGTACAAATTAGCAAAATGGGTGCTCGCCACCTTTTTAATGGATCTATGATAAAAAATCCTATTGTCTGCATCATCCATTGCTTCCCATATAGAGTTTATAAGTATCCTCTTATTTGCAAAATTATGGAGGTATCTAGTATTTTCATCCCCAGATTTGAGATTAAGTAGTTTCTGCTTGAATAAGGAACATTCCTTCAGTGCCAACCTCTCATCTTCGGAGCATGGATCCAGTATCAGGTGGTCCTCCAAGGTGAGAATGTCGATTTTGATCTTGCAAAGGTCAGAATCCATATTTCGTTTCATATCCTTCTCCCAGGTACTAACCACAGGTTGCAACTTATGTAACTTGAACAATAGTGCCCGCATAGGAGTCAAATGGGAAGGAACAACAGATGAGTGACTCCTCCATTCGGTCTTCACCAGAGAAGTGAAATCCAACTTGTCTAACCACATCAGATTAAATTTAAAGGGGAAAGAGACAAAGTCCCGCTCAATTTCAACTTGAAGGATAATCGCTATGTGATGCTATACACTCGTGGAATGGTGCCAGGTCCTGTATTTACCAAAGGTATGACAGAGTGCATCAGACATAAAAAAATCTATCAAGACGCTTAGAAATAGAGAGTGCACCAAATCTACCATTCGACCAGGTAGGCAAAATAACCGTCGGAACTATGTCCTGGAGCAAAGCATCCCCAAAAAGTGAGGAAAAGTAATCAGCCAATGGGTCGTAAGGATGACCCACCCATAATACTTCATCATTTGACCAGGTGAAGTTCAGATCGCCATCAAGAATAAGATAAGGTAACTTAAGTAGTCCACTAAGCTTGACAAACTCCCAGAAACTCCACAGATTGTCACCAGGACCATAAATATTAAGGAGATGCACAGACTGCTGCATACCCTTCAATTTTCCAAAAATGAGAATACCTACATCTGAATTAAAGGATTTAAAGTCATCCACTAGAGGGTTCCAGGCCACCAAGGACCCACCAGAGTGACCCACAGCATCCCGATCACATACTATCCAACTCGGATGTAAGTAAAGAAAGTAATCACAAACACCTACCCCAAAATACATGGTTGCTTGGAGAAAAACAATAGCCGGGAGAGTAGTATCAAGAAGACGTTTTATGGCGGCACGTTTGGGGCCTCCGCCAAGCCCACGAATGTTGAGAGTGACAAGGTTCATTGGTTAACCAAAGAAGGGGCTGGACATTCTCGAAGAGCTCGTGAGTTGTTTGTTGTACCAGATTCTGAATAGGGAGTCATCCCTCCAAAGGGTAATTTTTAGGGGTGAAATTTCGCCAATTGGCTATTTTTTGGGTTTTTTTCAAAAAATAAATTCGCTATTTGGTCATATTTAGTGTTTAATATCACCTATATTTACATGAAATTTTTTTTATCATATTATTCACCAAAATTTACACATTTCTGTGCTAATTTTATGTTTCATATTTAATATTCGCCTACCTATCTATAAACATGTTTTTTTCAATCCAAAACAACCGCCTAGAATACTATACTTAAGTATAATATTAGAATCCTTAAAAAATACCCCGGGACCTCGACATGCCAGAGGAATGACCTTATGGTTAATGAAGGACTGATCCCCCATCGAGTCCTTAACCCCTCTCATATTGCCCTTTCCCGTCTTTTTAGGTTTCCGAACATAGACGTTAGCAACACGAATGGCATACATAGGAAAGATGTCAGAGTTAGATGTGTCATCTTCCCAAAATATCGTGAAAGGTGGTAACGAAGCCAGAGAGGGAACAATTGGGGAATCGCTACCTCTAGGGGAGGAGAAAGAGGCCTCCAAAGAAAGATCAGGAGAGGGATTGTGATTGGATGACCTATCTAAGATGGAAGAGGGAGAAATCGAAATGTGCAGGTTATCGCCAAAAGAAAGGGGTGGAGGGTTCTGTAAGACAACGAGAGACACATCAGTCTCACCCAACAAGGGCGAAGCCTCAGTACCCAGATCAGGAGAGAGATTGCAAAGAGCTAAACCCACCCCTTCCCCAACACTAGAGTGCAAGTGAGGAGTCCTGCTAGTTTCATTCCTAGGTGACATCGACAAAGGATCAGAAGGGTTGGCCACACATGTTACAACAAGAGAGCTCAATATATCATCAGTCGAAATAAAATTCAATAACAATGGAATAGTATGAGTGAACTTACCCACAAAAGTTAATGTCGAATCCTTGTCCAAAGGGATAGGAAAAGAGATGTCCTTATCAATCATTGAGGACGCCGCAGCAGGTTGAGCAGCATCCGGTCGAGAGTTGGCCATCCTCAACCCTTTCGAGGGACAACACTCCTTAACATGACCTATCATACGATACATGTGACACCAGAAAACTATTTTCCAATAATCTAGCTATTGAATAAAAGTTCGTCCCTCCCAGATGACCTCAAGTTTGACCAAGAAACCATCAGACAAGTCCATGTCCACTAAAACCATCGGAGTTGAGCGCTCGAAACCCAACAATTGTTCGTCTTCGATTAAGATGAAAGAACCTATGGAGTTACTGATGGCCATAGACCCTTTCAAATTCCAGTATTGTATCAGAAAATCAGGAAGTATAACCCACAAGTTCTTGCGCTAATAAACGCTCCGTTCGAGGGTCGAAACCAACGTGTCAGCGCTTGAGGAAGTGAACCCTCACCCAACACCCAGTAACGACTTTCAATGAACTCGCAGTCCTCCACAGAGAGAAATTGGAAGAGTGTCCAATCGTTAACCAAAGTCATTACCTTAGGCACTAATTTCAAGAGAGGTTTCTAGTGTTCGCGGACCCATGCCAAGACCTCTGAACGAGAGAGATTAAGGTACTCAAATCGACTGACAAGGGCACGGTGGGAAAGGGTCGACACCATATCAACAGTCACATCCCGCCCTAAGACACAGAAACCCCTGCTACCCTTCACCCGTTCGAAAGAAATCTTCCGAGGAAACATGAGCGGAGATGTATGGGAATGTTGTCCCCCAGTCAGATTACCTTCAACACAACTCTGTGAAACACAATAAGTCCCCGATCCACCGGCTAAACCAGATGAAGCAGGTAAATATGAGGTAAGGGTACCATTGTCAGTTGCATGGACCAACTTGGATACATGGAACCAAGCCCGAGGGTTAGTGTGAACCCCCAACGAAAAAGGCGAGGCCACCATCAAAAACAAAAAATGAGGATAGCCCACAAAACTGCGTAGAGAACCACCAAGCAAGAGCATAAAACAATGAGCGACTCCCAGCGAGACTAAAGAAAAAGGAAAAAGACAAAGTATTCCCACTTTTTATACTCTAGTGGGTACTGGGCCTATCATACATGATAGGCTTGAATCTAGAGCCTCCTAGTCCATCATAATAAACACACACTCTCGTAGGAGGAAAATTATGGTCCTCGTGTCTGACAATAGAACAGTAAACACACCAACAAACTCAAAACCAGTCAGAAAGAGAAAAAGACAGGAATCCCTACACTGAAAGCTCCTAGAAAAATACCCTAGTCCCTTAACAAACAAATCTAATCGCCTGGCCAACAGGGAGAGGGCATTCAAAGGCCAGAGAAAATAAAAAACTGGCCCATAATCACCTAGAACACATTGAAAACAGTGTCAACACTAAAACCAACCAACAAGGTTACAAAATCAAAGAAGCTAGGGTTTTCAATGAAGCCGAGACTTCCAACGTAAGCAACATTCAAACCAACCTACTGGGAAGCATGTAGACAACCATAGAAACTAGGGTTTAGGAAACCAGGCATCTAGTGTTCTCCCTATTCTTCCTCGGCTCCTCCATTCCCCACTCTGAATTTTTCAGCATCCGTGCTTCTTAATACATTGTCCTTTTAAGAGAGATATAGGCCTTGAACTTCTTTGATTTACTAACACAAAGTTGAGTTATATATATGTCTATTTTAGTTTAATCTCAAGTTTAAAATCCCACCCAATAATGACGGATGCTCATTAATAATGTACAAAGCCTGGTTTGAGGCTGATATCGGTTATGTCTCCCAAAATCAAAATTCAAAATGCTAAGAATTGCTAAAGAAGAAAATAATATGGAGTTACATTATATTAATATTGATGGCTATAAGACAAAAACATAAAAGTGAAAGCAACATGTTTTCACAAACGGTCCCAAAGGTTAAATACACCAAAGACTTTCCATTATTGCGATTAAAGTGAAAACTTACCTTTACTAATGAAGGGATCACGATGGTTACTCAAGATGGAAAAAGGGTCCATTATTTTAATAAGGAAAATATAAGTGAATAAAATAATTTTGAAAAGAAATCAAGACCAAGAACTTAGAAGCAAGGAATTAATATATCCCAACATTTTCTTGAAGTTATAAAAGGATGAGAGGAGTCATTTGCTAGAAAGGGTGAAATTTCTTAAGAGAAGAGGAGGGATGAGCTAGCCATGGTTGAAGGAATTAATATATTTCAATGTTTTCTCGAAGTTATAAAAGGAAGAGAGGAGTCATTTGCTAGAAGGGTGAAATTTATTAAGAGAAGAGGAGGGATGAGCTAGCCATGCTTGAAAGTTTGTTTTGCAAGTACTTTTAGTGAAGGGAAAGAAACCATTGAATCCATGCTTTTGATTGTTGAGCAGACGCAATGTTTTTGCAGAGATTAAGATCATTGTCTGTAGCAGCTTGTCTTCTTCTCAATTTATTGTATTTTTTGTGTGTGGAGATCTTTTATGAAATAAATAATTTGAACAATAGTTTAGCAGTTATTCAGTCTTTAAGCATGGATATCTTGTTAAATGATGAGATTAGTATCTAGCTATTTCATGTTCGATTGGCCTCTAGTCTTCTCTCTAGATGTACATTTATACTAGGTAGGGACTTCAAGCTCGGTTGGTTCTTTGTTTAGTTTTTTTTTTCCTCGGAAAAAATTCGTAATTTTATTTCAAAGTAGAACAAAATTACATCTGCACATGTAAGAGGATCACTAGGTCCCTACATTGTCACATATTTGCTATCTCATATTGTCATAACCAAAAAATTTACAAAACTGTAACTGTAAAAGCATATCAGCTAGATACATCACAGAAAATATGGATAACACAACCCAAATCATAAGAACACAAAACAACAGATATACTGCCGATAGCAAAGGCCACCACCTCTGAAATCGCTGTCGCCGCCGCAAAGATCCCTAAAGACACAATATGGGTCGCCACGCAAGAGTATATCCACAGTCACCGCCACCGCCATAAGGCTGGCGATCTTTCTCAGCAATAGATTCCAGCAACCTCGAAAGAAAGCCAAGACCCTTGACCCCAATTCTTGAATTCGAAGCCCACCTGACCTCGATCTCGATTCTTGGAGCCGAAGCCCTCGACCCCGGATCTTGGATGAAACCCACCGATCTTGAAAACCCATAAACTCGGCAAAATATCTGATGAAGCCTGGAACATTCATGAAAACCTTGGCAAATGAAACCACGGCAAACCGGTTCAGCCTATCTTCTTGATCGTTGCGGGTTCGGATCACGTCGCGTTCTCACAGAATTTCGATTGCTTTTTGCTCAGTGCGTGACGGCTACAACGCTCTGCAGCGCTGCCATCAAATCCCCCAACCGCAACGGCGAAAACACAGCCATTCCTGAACGCCATCTCGCACGCGGATACGAAACCCTCACACACTTGCTAACGTCTCGGCCTCATCAACTTGCCGGAATTCGATCGAAACCAGGACTACGGAATCTCTTCACAGGCCTGTCAATCGTCATCCAGCGCGAAATGTGCAAACCAAGAAGCTCAGGGGAGATCCGCTGTCGGAGATCTTAAACAAGAGGCTGTTGGGATTCTGGAAGAAAATGGTCAGAGCCATGGAGCACAAGCCCATCAATGCGACCACCACTCCATTGAATTCAGAGAGCTCGAGGCCGAAGCCCCACAGAGCTCCCGGTTCTTTGTTTGGTTATATGTGCATTGTGTTAACAAGTTTATTCATGAAGATTTTGCAGCCTGTTAAGAACTGTTGACTATTCTTAAATGGTTGAGGCTCAATATGCTCATTCATTCACCTAGAATTTTAGGAACTTGTTTAGGAGGCACTCCTCTTGGTTTTCTCATTTTCACCTTCTAATTTCATCCTCATTTAAAGCACGTTTACTGTACCATTTAGTGAAATTCCTCTGCAAATGATATTATGTATAATTCATTTCTTAAAGCTTTTATTTCTAACTCTATTCCCAATGGAAAGGTCTCTGAGCTAAGAGTTTGCATATACGAGTCCCCAATCTGGTAGTAGTTGCTTCTGCTGTTTCTGGAAATACTCACCTCCTGCGGACATGAGTTGTTTCCCTAGCTTGAAATCCTTCACAACTAGAGCAAATGATTGACAACAATAAATTGCACTTTCCCTAAGATATGTATATGTTTGGAACAAAACTTTCAGCTGTTACAAAGTGTGATGCTCCGTCTTTTGAAAGTAATAGATATATTCCTGCAAAAACACATCACAAAACACACAAGATCAAGAGTACCAAATGCAATCTACTATCTCATATCAATGACTAAGAAGTTTGATAATAAAACTAGTGATTAGAACAAAATAATAATTATGGGAAAGGAACCTTTATTGCATCAATAAAAACAAGATAGAGAGATTACCACCAATATGCCTTAGTGTTGAAATGTCTCCACTCAAGCAAAGTCCTGCCTTCAAAGCTTCAACTTGTCTTCCTAATGCTCACCCTATTTGGCCAGAAATTTGGTGTTGTAGCATAACTTTCCTACCTTTACCCACGGGGGGTAAGCCACTACTTATAGCCCTTGGGAGGATAGGGATGGTTGATATTCTCATGGGTGAGGTGGAAGGGATATCCTAAAAGGATGGATCTCGAGCCCAGGTGGTCCAGGATGAGGGTGCCATGAAACTGACCTTCGCGAAGCTTCGTGAATCTTCTCTTTTTCCTTTTAAAACTCGAGCACCGCTCTTTTTCCACTGATATAGAGCGTTACCAGGGCAGCATTGCTTATTTCCCAAAGGGATAAGGCGGTGGCACCGTTTTTTGTCAACTTGGAAAGGGGAGTTGCTGATAGGGGTAACTCTTATTACTAAAAAGGGAGAAGCGGTGGTGGACACAAGTTTGAAATTATGAGTCCTGGCCAATGTCTAACTTCGCATTTCTAGGATTTGAGGCATATTCTAATGTTTTGGTTCTCATTACATGGTCATGACAAGAATTGTGTGTAACAAAATGATCCCCAAAGCACAAGGCTAAAGGAATAGGATAGGCGAAAGCTTTGTAAGAACAAGTTATCACTTTGAGGCAGAAATTCACTTGATCGGAGATCTTCATCAACCCAGTTTTTTCTGCAATGTATCAATGCTTTGACTTATATCCAAATGACTCCTCATCATGGCTACAGGATAATACAATGCAGATCCATGTGAAGCATGAACAATCATGGATACTTGAATACAACGTAGATCCATCCGAATAAGACTCAAACTTGGACATAACTACCAGACATAGAATGTATAGCTATGCCATAATGGACACAAATTTGAGCATAGACACGACCATACAAATGTGGATCCATGCTAGAACTCATACAAATACTCCATCACAACCTAGGAAAAGCAATGAGTGCTTAACAAATACCCAAGGTATTCGTCTCGTCTTCAACAATGTACGATTCTATCCATGTGATTATAATGTCTTGATGTCGAACATGGTAGAAACCACTTGATTACCAATCAATGATGAGAACCGTTAACAAATGCAAGGGAGATCACCATTGATGTCGATGATTCCCAAGGTACCCTAGTACAATCTCCTGAGTGTGAATAAATGATCTGATGTCGAACACTTAGTTGAGTCTTTCAATAAAAGGTCAATGATGTAAACCTATGTTGAAAGTGAGAGGATCTGTCATTAATGCATACAAATATTGAGGCACTACTTTGTTTATAAGACTAGTTCCTGGATGATGAGTTGAAGTCGACAAGAATAGTCTCGTCGAAGAAGGGCCAAGATGAATCCCACATCAACGACACGAAACTTGAAACAACATTTTGGAATTTGAGTATGATGTAACCATAGGACTGACACAAAAGTTGTTTTGAATACAGTTGTAAAAACTCAAGACAATTTCTCTTTTGAACATAAGGCGACACAGTCGAAGACTTGGCAGCATTAACTTAACCAGGCGGACACCAAGACATAATGTGACAATGGATAATGCATTCTTTGAAAAACTTAAAGGAGTGACTTGACTCAAGAAAGTGGATCTAATTGGAAGCAAGATGAATACCCAATTGACTGAATGAAATGTAGACAAGTGCCATGTTCAAAAGTGACTAACAGCTGGCATTATTGCAAATGAAAAATAGTTCTCTTCCCTTACTTTTCCCATCATGATTTATGAGTGCCTCTTTTCATTTTTATGAGTTCAAAGAGGGTAACAAACACTCATTGCAATTATCATCGGATAAGTCCATTCTCATATGTTTCACGAACCCGAGAAAGGAGGGGTTTGTTCCCAAAAGAGGGTCTCTCAGTGTTTAATTTAACGAGTCCATTAAAAATTAACTTGGTATGGTTCATGTTTAGAGAGTTTGAATGAAGATAGAATGAGACTCCAACAAGTCCTTTTCGTATAATTTAGTCCCTAGGGTCCGAAAAAGTATATTATGATGCCCAAGAGAACTCTTCTAGCTGAGATCAACTATAATGTTCCTTTTTCGTAAATAAGTCTAATCGGCCCGAAGAAGAGATAACCTACCACCGATTAGGCAATCATTCAAATACTTTTACAAGAGTGAACATATCAAGTTTGCTTGGCAATCTTTTCACATTTAAGGAGTCCGAAAAGAGCTTAAAAAAGACTCCATTAGAGTTTCTTTTCATGATAAAGGAGTTTAACGAGTCTGAAAAGAAGCGAAAATTGGACTCGAAAATTTCGTACTAAGTTTAAAGAGAACGACCAAAATTTTAAAATTAGCACTCAAGGACTTTTTCCGTTTTGCGTAAATACGAAAAAGTAAAAAACAAACTCTTTCATAACCAAAACTTTCAATTCTCATCCCTACAAAAACTTTTGAAATGACTATTAGACTTCCAAAAGATAATATATAAGCTTTCAAAAACTATTAAGGGTAATTATTAATAAAATAATTAAAATATTTGGAAAAATATAATAAAACAAAAAATAATTCATATAAAAACTAGTGAATAGTAAAAAACTCTTACCATTTCACTATTTACCAATTGGAGAGCCATTTGGAGCTATTTGTGTGTAATCTTTAGGTGAAAATTCCCGAGCCATCAGCCAACCATTTCTCGATCCGTTAGCTCCAGGTAAGAGCTAAAATTATTCCTAGTATGTCTATGGTTTTCATTTTTCATTCCATGCAAATTTTTTAGGGTTTGTGAGATTTAACCAAGGGTAAAAAATGCCCACAGGGTAACGCACCGATGCCTTTCGGGATAGGAGGTGCCTCAAAGACACCACACTTTCATGATTAAATCGACGGTGCCACTGAGATGTCTCAACGAGACAAGAGCGGTGCCGTAGAATGCCTTAAAACGCGCAAGAGCCACACCAAAATAATGATTTTTAAGTATTTTTAATGATTGGTTTTGTATTTTAATACCTCAATTTATCTTTTTGGCAGGTTACTTTGGAGAATATGGTTAATCAGAAAGAAAGGCAACTTGAAATTGATGATGCTATGGTTGGGGCTGATGATGGTTTTGTGGCCGCTCTACGGGGTTATGGAATCCTGAAATTTTTCAATGTTCCTAGCATGAGATCCCATGTGAGATTGCTGGAGTATATTATGAGAATGTGGAACCTGGAACATCAACATTTCGAAGTGGGGGCTCATATTCTCATTGTGGAAGTAGAATGCATCTACTTCCTTATAGGGTTATCTAGGCGCAGGGTTCCTATCTCATTAACAGGTCCTCGGGGAGGAGATGTGACCACATAGGAGCTCATAGACCGTCACTGCTTTCCAGACACTTAGATGTCTGGAAAGAAGATTCCTATCAAAGAGGTAATGTATTTGCCTCTTCGCACAGTGATTTTTACCATGAAGTGAGTTTCAGGGAGCCAAGGCCCTCATCAGGATTCTTGAGCGCATATGCTCTATGCTTTGGATGCTATGGCACCTACAGTCTTCAATTGAGCAAAGGATTTACTGAGTACTTTTAAAGAGAATTTGACCAAGTGTCGACAGGGAGAGCTCAAGCAATTCGACTATGGTACTATATTTACAACCTTCTTCTTTGAGCGGGTACCTCATCTAAGGTTGCAGGTAGCTTTCACTGGACTGAGAGCATGAGACCCTTGCATGCTGTGTTGGGTAGAGGTCATGGCTTGCGATGGTGGTGGTGGGTCTAAGGTCAAGAATGGGAGAACCTTCTTTCGTTGGTTGGATGACCAACTACTTATGATTGAGGACTACGCATACGTTGGGATTGACTTCAAAGGAGATCCAAACCTAGCCCTACCAATAGGTACCCAATGGGGCGACATTGGTAAGTAGAATGCTAAGATGTTGATTGTTTGTTTTTATAGTTTACGTTTTATAATTTTTATGGATGTTAACGAGACCTACTTTTCTTTGCAGATGTGGGAGATGCATGACCTAGGGGTTCATCCCCTATTGACAGGCGAGCGGGTGCCCACTTCGTTCATAGGGGGGATGACGAGCTGATCGATCTAGAGGAGAACCTCGACCGGTTGATTCTAGATATTCCAAACATTTCTATGGATGACCTCCCTATGAGGTACCAGAGGCACACCACTGGAGTATCAGGTCGGTTTGGGCGCTTGCTGCAAAGAGTAGCAAGAGCTATTATGTGTTATCATGAGCATCATTAGTTATCCCATACGCTGTATTCATTGAAAGCTATATAGCTTCAATATATTTTTTATTTTGTATATCTGAAAGCCAATGTACTGCAGTCGGGGTCTCAAGACCGTATTTTTGTTTTTGAAAAAAACTATTAT
>LPNX011235634.1:34973-56951 GCA_001517045.1 Pseudotsuga menziesii
CACAATGAACCATGTTTTCACTTTATCAATTATTATGTGTGAGCAATATACCAGTCCAATATGTAATTGGCTAATGAATCTGCAACCATGTTACAAGGCCTAGGTATATGCTTATAAGAAATAGTTTCAAATGATCTTTCTAATAAACAAACTATTCAAAACAGACAAAGAAGTGTAGGGTTTCAGATGGAATATTGATTCAAGTGAAAACCCACTCGCTAAGAGTCCATGAAAACTACCAAATGATCAATGTTCCGAGATGCAGCCTCAGTTAACAAACCTATTACTGCATGGTACTCAACGATATTATTGGCAATCGAACCTAAGCATACCGCTCCTCAACTAATTAGGTTATGATTTGGGGAATATAAAACCTAAGCAGTTGAAGCAAGGTTCATGGTATGACGACAAGCACCATCAGCAAAACCGTAAAAAGCCATTTGATTTGCATAATCAAAACATGGTATAAATAGTATTGATAATAAATCAAAACCATTTTGAAATAATGAAACCACACAAAAAGGTCAATCAATGTACATATGTACAAGGTACTACAACAAAAAATGTCTTTAAGCATAATACATTTTCAGGTACAACCCATTGCGAGGTTGCCCAAAAGGTATCCCATCATAATCAACAAGCTCATAGGCCCCTTTTTCTAAGACTTTACTGACAATATAGGAACCATAACACACAGATTCCAGCTTCCCTTTTCCAACATTGTCATGTTTATGATCATAAGTTAGAACAATGTCTCCTTCATTAAATACATGAGGTTGAACGGATTTATCATATTGAGCATTGATGCGTCTTTTATGCGCCTCATTGGCCAAGGAAACATCTCTTTTATTTTCACCAAGGTTTGTCAAATATAGAAAACACTCTTCTTCGGTAGAAGTGTTCGGGAGAAGATCGACTGCAAGCTTGAGTAATGGAATTTCACACTCAATAGGTAGGACAACTTCTAGTCCATAAACCAATTGAAATGGTGTAAAACCAATTATTGTTTTGACTGAATTTCTGTAGGCCCATAATGCAGAAAATAGAGTTAAGTGCCAGTTGGATTTATGATCTCCAACCATTCTTCGCAACATAGTTTTCAAGACTTTATTAATGGCTTCAACTTGACCATTAGCCTGCGGATAATAAGGAGTTGAGTTTTCATGATGAAAACCCAGCTTGGTACTCAACTCAGCCATCATCTGATTACGGAAATGAGATCCATGATCAGTGACTATAGCTTGTGGAAATCCAAACCTAGCTATGATGTGATTAAAAAGAAAGAGAGATGCAGTCATACCATCCTCTGCCTATGTAGGCATTGCCTCAACCCATTTTGTGAAATAATCCACGGCTATGATGATGTAACCATGCCCCCCGACTGAGGTAGGCTTACAATGCATGAAATCAATGCCCCATTTTGTGAAAGGGCCAACAACAATGATGGGGTGTAACGGAGCAGGGTGGGTGCGCTTTTTGGGAAAAAAAACTGACAAGGTGGGCATTTTTTAACTGCTTCATGACAATCTTTAAAAATTATAGGCCAAAAATACCCAGTACATAGGATTTTCTGAGCTGTATCCATCTCAAAAAGATTACCACCGCATGCTCCAGAATGGCAGTCATTCATGACTTGTTCAGCCTCGTCATGAGTAAGACATCGTAGGAGAATAAAATTAATACCACGCCCATATAAAGTGTCATTTAGAATGAGGTAATATTTAGCGTGGTGATGAATGCGTCGATGATCCTCAAGGGACATATTAGGCTGAAATCTTTGGGTCTGGATATATATGATCAAATATCCATACCACAGATTGGTTGTGCTAATTAGGAACAAGAATTCATTTGTAAATGAATCATTGGGCTCAGTTTTCACGAGAGCACAACAAGGTCACACATTAACTCTGCAAAGACTAAGGACTTTTTAGAAGTAGCCTTAGAGAACTTGAGATCGAATTCCTGTAGGATGACTATCCAATGGGAATTCCCCCCCCCCTAGCACTTGACGAGTCAAAATGTAATACATAGGATTGTGATCAGTGAGGACAATCGTGGTGTGTAGTAAAATGTAATGACAAAAATGTTGCACAATGATGATCGCGCCGAGAGGCTCTTTCTACAGCTCAAATGGGATAAATATGTCCCGTCTGTAACGCTGATGTGGCACATGTTGGCTCAATAAAAATAATAATAATAAAAAGTAAAAAAAACAAAAACAAAAACTTATAACATGTCGGCTTATAATTAAAAAATAAAAAATAAAAAATATTATACTCATATAAATACAACCATATTAGGGCAATACTCACAATCTTACAAAGTGAGTATTAAAATATTAGTAGTGAAATTCAATTGACTTGAGTAGTAAAAAGAAAAATTATAAAACCAAGAACATGTAAAATTTAATTTTAAATTAGCTAAATTCTAAAACACATTTATGTAATTATATATCAAATTTCAATTTAAAATTTTGTTGACTTGAAACCTAAACATAATGTTAGGAATAAAATATGTGATAGAAAATAAATTACAAAATAATAACGATTACAATACCAACACTAGATTTACCTTACCCTAGGGAAAAACCAACATCACATTACAATGGAATATTACAACCATATTTATAAGGTTCTTCAAATGCAAATACAACTACCAAGAAACCACAGGCCACTAAAACCATGTGCCTTAAACCACTTACATCCTTGCTCACTCCCAAGTCAAGGTTAACCCTAACATGTAAATGTTTATTTTTAGTTATAGAGAAAAACAAGTCATTTCTAAAAAACATTTGGATAAATGTTTAAAATCTTCAATGGTAAAATGTTTTCCAAATTCCAATTTATTATGCAAATCTAGATTTTAAAATTTTATATGGATTATTTTACTCATTAACTATTCTTAATATTCATTATTAGTTTTAAACAAAGACAAGTAAAGCAATTTTTGGAAAACTATTTGATTATATGATTATTAATGTTAGCCAACTCATTCTTCTAGTGATATTTACCCTATTTTGAAATTACTTAAGCAAGTTGGTCATTTTCCTCCGAAGTAGGAATACTTATTAGGCATTTTTGTAAATTAAAAAGGGTTTGCACCTGAAGAGAACTTGATCCCTCTCGGCGCTTGGTAGAGCCATAGTTAAGATGGATCTATACTGGTCATAGCCAAAGATAGCTTCTCCACATGTGAGTAGTGGGTTTCTGAGTCGAGAAGACTCTTACTTAAATAATAATAACATGTTCTTGGCCATTTAGGTCTTCCTACACTAGAACCGTACCAATGGTAGTAGTGGAGGCGGAAACATAAAACATAAAGCCTTTTGAATAATTTGGGGGGTGCAACACCGGTGAATGTGATCCAAATTTCAGGGGGAATATGGTCTAAATTCGGATGTATGAGTCATAAAAACATTTAATGAGAGGCCACACGCTCTCAGTCATCATAAAAGCATTAAATGGAGAGGCCACCCTCTCTCATCCATGGTCATTGACAACTCATGGTTTTGTTTCATGGTATGGCTTCAAGGCACATTGTACCTCTCTCATCCATGGTATTTCACAACCCATGGTTTTGACCCATGGTATTGCCCCAAGGCACATTGTAATAATGTTATAAAAAGGCTCTATGCCTTCTCAATAAGGCATTGAAGGATTTTTGGCATCCTACATTTATCTTACTCTATTAAGTTATTGGGTTATTGGTTCTGAGTTCTTTTCTTGATATGGTTTGAGAGGTGAGGCTCAAAGAACCATCTTTAAGTCTCACCCCTCCATGTGGGCTATTTACTCTATGCATCAAATGTTAACAATTTTGCAGCTTTAATCTCCTCCTCTCTCGGCATCCAAGCCTTCCGGGTTTCAGCCCCCAAGATCCGGATCAGTGGTATCAGAGCAGGTACGCTCTCCATGGGAATGAGGGTTTGAGCATAGTTCGGGTTCAAAGATCTGCAGATATTTTCATCCTCCTTTTGACACACTCAGAGTCCATTGCTGGGCCATACACTGTAAGCATCACAGTTGGTCCTCAGACAATATAGGATATCTAAGTTTCAAGAGGAAGTTCCATGATCTCTACAACATCTGATTTTGTTCTACAAGCCCTTGGCATCCTTTGTGGTCCTCTACAAAATTCAAACGGATACTGCAACTTGCACAAAGAGTTTCAGAGGCTTTTCTATATCTCATTGGAAATATATTTCCGTCATTTAAAATGGGTATTTTTCGGTTTCTCATTTACCTTCCTGGTTTGTGAGATATGTTTGTTTGAAGCAACCTATGTTTGTACACAGTGTGACCTCACGTATCGCAACTTCAAACAAGTACCACGGACTCTACAAAAAATATCAGAGGCTCTACCATAGCTCATTGGAAAGATATTTCCATAAGCTAAAATGGGTATCTCACGGTTTTTCATTTAGATCTATGGTTTGAGAGATATCATCGATTGAAGCAACATGTGTCTGGAAAACCAGTGCGCGCACGTCCCTTGAGCTTCGACAACCATTTTCTCATTCCTTGGGCCACCACAGAGAGAGTATGTTATATGGATGAAAATTTATCTTCAATATCTCAAATGGTTCTTCAACGGAATTCAATTTCATCACCTGCATCAAAATATATGAATGGATTTGCAGCGAGACATCAACTTCACCAAAGACCTTTTTTTTTTTTTACTTTTATGAAATCCTATTGTAATTATGGTTATGGGTTAACCACACAAAACCCATGGTTATGGGTCAACTACATAAAACCCAAGATTACGGTTAGGGGTCAACCACACAAAACCCAAAGTTATGGTTATGGGTCAACCACACAAAACCCACGGTTAGGGGTCAACCACACAAAACCCACAGTTATGGTTATGGGTCAACCACACAAAACCCACGGTTATGGGTTAACCACAGAAAACCCTTCTCTTCATTGGCAATTGACACATTGTAATCATGGATCTCTTTTTAGTATGAAATGATGGGGAGCATCATTTCCTAAGGGGAGAAGAATGATCCGAATTTCAGGGGGAATATGGTCTAAAGTCGGATGTATGAGTCATAAAAACATTTAATGAGAGGCCACACGCTCTCAGTCATCATAAAAGCATTAAACGGAGAGGCCACCCTCTCTCATCCATGGTCATTGACAACTCATGTTTTGTTTCATGGTATGGCTTCAAGGCACATTGTATCTCTCTCATCCATGGTATTTCACAACCCATGGTTTTGACCCATAGTATTGTCCCAAGGCACATTGTAATAATGTTATAAAAAGGCTATATGCCTTCTCAATAAGGCATTGATGGATTTTTGGCATCCTACATTTATCTTACTCTATTAAGTTATTGGGTTATTGGTTTTGAGTTCTTTTCTTGATATGGTTTGAGAGCTGAGGCTCAAAGAACCATCTTTCAGTCTCACCCCTCCATGTGGGCTATTTACTCTATGTATGTTACTCTATGCATCAAATGTTAACAATTTTGCAACTTTAATCTCCCCCTCTCTCGGCATCCAAGCCTTCCGGGTTTCAACCCCCAAGATCCAGATCATAATGTGTCAGAGTGTGTTTCAAATTATCAAAAACACATTAGGCTTGGTCATCCCAAAGAAACAAAGTGTCCTTTTTCAGGAGACACATATAGCCATCCATTTTTTCTGTGAAGTTGCATACAAAATGATGAAGAAAGTTTCCCTTCCCTTGCAAATTTTGGAGTTCAACAATGTTGGTTGGGGCAGCTAAGGCCAATATAGCAACTATATTCAAAGGATCTATTCGGATACCGTCCTTGCAAACCACAAAGCCAAGAAGACACCTGATCTCAACACAGAAAACACACTTATGTGGATTAAGTCGAATGCGATAATGACGACATCGAAGGAAAATATCCCTAAGATGCCCTGGATGATCTTCTCGATGCTGAGAATGAGCAGGGAGATGTTAAAATTGCTGTTCCATTTAGATATTCAAGCAATGAGTCTTAAATTATTATTGCAGTAAAGGGAGAATGAAGATACACACTGAACAAACCACACCACACAGGAAACGAATGAGTATAACTCAGGTAATTATAGTATCATTGTCATTAATTAATCTGGTGTCACAATAATGTTACATAAGGAATAATTTGAATCCACTAGGGATGGATTCGAATGTACCAACTAGATGTGGCTGTACCTAACTAACTAGCTAACTCAGGATTTCTCAATCAATATCGAAGGCCAAATGGTTAACTCCAGATGTCTAAACAACTCACACAATCAATAATAAACAGTTAACTTAGTCTAACTGAAGTGGTAGGTGAGCAAAAGCGCCTTATCCACATGCAGCCATGCATTAGCCATGCATAACTAGCGCCAACTGAACTGATTGTGATATAATTGAATGTAACTGGAAACTAACTAAGCTTAACTAGTTCCAAATCCAAATGACTAATGGAGGTTGGTGCTGGGACTCCTAGTGGCTCCTAAAATGTAGGGATTGGTCTAGGAGGCGCTTAAACTGATGCATGCAAGTGCAGTCAGTGTTAGTTAGCCTCTAGCAGTGTTCCCCATACTCTAGTAACTGGTACATGTGGCCCTATTAGTCCAAGTGGACTCAATGGTACTAGTGGACCCAATTAATTAATAAAGACTCCTAAGTTAGGCTATGTAATCTAATAGAAAGTATGGTCAAGGGAGGATTAATAATCCTAACACCGCCCTGAATCCTAACTTGGATAACTGTGGGCCTTGGAAACAAGGCCATATGTCAGCCATTTACAATCTAAAAGAAATAATGCTGCTTAAAACAACCGAGGAAATAGGGGAAAACCTCATGGGAAACCCCCCCCCCTCAAGATAAGTAGAAATCAAGAAATACAAGTTAAAAAACTGCAAAATATTTTGTTGCAATTTGCAACACTATGTAGCAACAAAGCAGTATTCNCCCCCCCCCTCAAGATAAGTAGAAATCAAGAAATACAAGTTAAAAAACTGCAAAATATTTTGTTGCAATTTGCAACACTATGTAGCAACAAAGCAGTATTCTGGTTCTTCTGTGCAACAACATCCCGAATCTGTGCATGTGAACCTCTGAATCCAAACAAATGCTTATGTTTGGAGGAATCTTCCTCTTTGGAAGAAGAATAATGTACTCAACTGAATAAGAAATATAAACAACTGCACGGTGAAAACTGGACCCATGTAGAGTAGCTGAAATCAACTGATGAGAGAGAAAAATTTCTTGAGAATTCGAACCATGTGAGGAACACCCAAGAAACTAATATATGCCAGCCTTGAACAACAAACCATGAGTGGTAAAATCAGCCCCAAGTGTTAGGAGCAAATGTCCAGGCGGATGCAGAATGTCTTCCTCTTTACTAGTTATGTGAGGAGATGAGAATGTGACCAAAGCTAGAGAAGCCTTGGGACGGTGGAGAGAGAATGCTTGAGCTCCATAATATGATATACCTTCAGAAATAACCAATAATTCACAAAATATAATATCAACAAACTCATAAGAGAGAACTAACATTGAATCCTCAACAACAAAATTGAAGGAGACTTGCAGTACTTGATTTGTCACACCAAAATTGATGAAACCGGCTACAAGCATGACTAAAGGCTCTTGGAACTTAAAACTTGAACCAAATAATATCATATCAGATACAAATAAGATCATATAAGATCCAAATAAGTCCATATCAGATCCAAAAGTTTGGAATGAAATCAAATCCCAAGCAACAATTTTGAAGGAGACTTGCGGTACTTGATTTTTCTCACCAAAATTGATGAGAGCAACTACAAGCATTACTGAAAGCTCTTGAAACTTAAAACCTGAACAAAATAATATCATATCATATCTAAATATGGTCATATCAAATCCAAATAAGTTCATATCAGATCCAAGAGTTTGCTCCACCGAGAAGGTAGATGCACAATTTTGTCCTTCTTCAAAATTTTGAATATTGGTGCATGCAATCATGTAGAAATTCGCTGGAAGCTCAAGATCAATGAGAGTGAATGGATCACTCCTACAATATGAAATTATTTCCAAAATATCCAAATATTTATAAAATATAATATCAACAAACTCATGAGAGAAAACTGACATCAAATCCCCAACAAAAATTTTGAAAGAGATTTTTGGTACTTGATTCTTCACACCAAAATTGATGAGAACACCTACAAGCAGTACTGAAATCTCTTTAACTCTAGAACCAAGTAATATAAGATCAGATCCAAATAATATCATATCATATTCAAATAGGTTCATATCAAATCCAAGAGTGTGCTCCATCGAGATGGTATATGCACAGTTTTCTCCTTCTTCAAAACCTTGAGTATCGATGCATGCAATCATGTAGGAATTTGCTGGAAGCTCTAGATCAATGAGAGTGAATGGATCACTCCTACAATATGATATTATTTCCAAAATATCCAAAGAATTACTTATCTGCACACCAGCAACATCATTAGAGACAGATAAATCAAATTCCTCTCCCTTTCCTTGAGCAATCACCGGTAAACTATGCACAAAATTTATAATAGAAGAATCACTGGAGAATTTTCGCATAGAATGGAAGGAGATATTTTCTTCAATAACAGAGTTTCGAATGTCTTCTTCTAGATCATCCATGTGAGGAGATGACATATCAGAGATCTCATACACTTCCGGAGCAGCAGGAGAAGGAGTCACTCCAAGGAGACTTTCTTTAATTTGAATTGATTGTGAGGAAGATTCTGCTTCTTCTTCATCTTGAACAACTTCATCAGAGAGAGTAGCGGCCAATAATTTTGAATAAAGAACTCTTGTGGTTCTGAATTTTCTCTCCAAATTGCTATAATAATCCTCATTTTGCTTCCCAAAGGTTCTATCCAGTTCTATCCATAGATCCTTTGGGTATTCTGCAGAATCAATAAGGTAGTGCAAGCTTGGAGAAAAAGCCCCACATATTGCTCCAATGGATCTATCATTGTCATTTAGCCAATCATTCTCATATTCATAAGATTATTTACCAAGTCCAATAGATACCTCATAGAGACCTTGTCTCTTTAGGGATGCAATCATCTTCAACCTCCATTATGAATATCTAATGGATGGAGTAAGAAGAGGAACTGATAATATCGAATCCATATGAAGTTAAACCTGTAAAATATCACTACAAAAACTAAAACATTTGAACTATGTTAGAATCATGATTTTCCTCTCGACATGAACACTTTCTCAGGGTTTGTCATGCCGTCACCGCTGCTATGAATAAATTCAGAGTTAGCAAATCAAGATTGGGGACTTCTATGGAAACCCAGCTGCTTCCGGTGTTCAATGGAGAGAAACAAACATGAAGCCTACTTGAGATGGCTTTGATACCATGATAAAATTGTTGTGCCATTTATATCTTCAAGCAATGAGTCCTGGATTATTATTGCAGTAAAAGGAGAGTGAAGATACACACTGAACAAAACAAACCACACAAGAAATAGATGAGTATATCTCGGGTAATTACAATATCATTGTCATTAATTAATCCGGTGTTACAATAGTGTTACATAAGGAATAATTCGAATCCATTATGGATGGATTCGAATCTACCAACTGGATGTGACTGTACCTAACTGACTAGCTAACTTAGGATGTGTCAATCAATATCGGAGTCCAAATGGTTAACTACAGATGTCTAAACAACTCACACAATCAATAATAAACAACTAACTCAGTCTAACTGAAGTGGTAGGCGAGCGAAGGCGCCTTATCCACATGCAACCATGCATAAATAGCGCTAACTGAACTGATTGTGATCTAACTAGAAACTAACTAAATTAACTAGTTCCAATTCCGACTGACTTATGGAGGTTGGTGTCGGGACTCCCAGTGGCTCCTAAAATGTAGGGACTGGTCTAGGAGGTGCCTAAACTAATGCATGCAAGTGCAGTCAGTGTCAGTTAACCTCTAGCAGTGTTCCCCATACTTTAGCAACTGGTACATGTGGCCCCATTAGGCCAAGTGGACCCAATGGTACTAGTGAAACCAATTAATTAATAAAGACTCCTAAGTTATGCTAAATAATCTAATAGATAGTATGGTCAAGGGAGGATTAATAATCCTAGCAGGATGTCATCTAAGTACGGTTCCACAACGTGTTTAAGATCATGAAAAGCATAATACATGGTTCACTCGAATGTAGAACCGACATTTTTCAAACCAAAGGGCAACTTTCGATAAGCAAAGGTTCCCCATGGACAAATGAATGCCATTTTATGCTGATTGGCGAGTAATATTTCTATCTGATTATAGCCGGAAAAACCATCTACAAATGAGAATATGACACTCCCATCACAGTTATCAATGATTTGATTGATATGAGGAGTAGGAAAGTTGTCCTTGGGACAAGCCTTATTCAAATCTCTGAAATCGATACAAACCCTAATAGTGTATGTTTATTACCGACAAGAACAATATTAGATACCCACTTAGTTAGTGGAAAAATATAAACAAAACCAACTTTCAGAAGTTTTTCAACCTCGAATTTTATTTCCGCATCTTTCCTTGGATGGATTTAATGAATTTTTTGCTGAACTAGTCTTGCTGTAGGATAAGTTTTGATCTCATGAACAACAATGGCCGGATCAATCCCAGGAATTTCTTCATATGTCTAGGAAAAAACATCTTGAAATTACTTGAATAAATCTCTATACATTTCATTTTCTTCGGTTGAACAGTTTTGACATACGTGAACATGTTCAACTGTTCTCAGCAATTTCTTTACCTTTAGGAATGTGCCCGGTGGTAGATATCATATTTATCGATGCTACCTTTGTACTAGGAGTAGTCAAAGGTAAAACAACCATAAGAGATGAACCCTTCAATAATCCTACCTGGCCGATTGATAAGGCGGAGGGGATTTCCCTAGCATAGAAATATTGTTCGCAGTAGTGTCAATAACATCAGGTGAACAAAAATCAAGCTAATCTATGGTTACAATCTTTCCTGAGTGGATTGATAAGGCGGAGGGGATTTCCCTAGCATAGAAATATTGTTCGCAGTAGTGGCAATAACATCAGTTGAACAAAAATCAAGCTAATCTATGGTTACAATCTTTCTTGAGTGAGGGAATTGGAGAGTGAGAAAAACCGACGAAGCAACTGCCGTCATAGCATAAAACCAATTTCTTCCCAATAATAGATTGTAATCTAGAGGATCATCGACTACTTCCACTTGGATATAAACAATATTTCCCACCAACGTGATGGATAGTGTAGGTAACAAGCCATGAGGTTGGAAACCTCATCCGTCGAAAGCTTTCAAAGTGGTAGGTGACTTAGTAAGTTCAGGAGAACCGATGGCTCTCCAACAAGACATAGACAAGACTTAAGTGGAAGCTCCTTCCTCCAATACAGTACGATGGACCTTCCTCCCAACTACCTTGGTTGCAATTTGAAATGCAATTTGGTGGGATAACCTTGATTTGTAATTCTCCACATCAAAATGAATAGTAGTAGTAATGTCTGGATCTAAGCCCCCTAATGCCATCATTAGGTTTTTACGTTGTGTAGGACAACTTTGGAGTACTTCCAACGTAGACATAGCACAAGGTGCCTGAGCCAAATCCTCAACAACAATATAGAATTGGGCAGCACGAGCACTTGAATTAAGAATAGATTTCCAAATAGTACTCTTGGGAGGGCGCAAAACCAAATCGAGGTTAGGTTTCTCAATTGTAAGATGGCCATTAGAAGTTAGTGGAAGAGAAAGAATTTATAGAAGGAATTTTCTCAAAAGAAGTACCTTCATCTTTCTTCCCTGTTCGTTTGTCATAGGTCTGACTACGTGTAGTCAATGAAATAGTTTCAGTGGACATCATTTGAATTTCCTCTGTGGAGGTAGAGTTTCCTTGTGAAGACATGTGGTCAATTAACTGTTGTTGAGATGGAAAAGGATTGGTAAGTATCACCTGTGTAGGGTTACTTTTCAAAAATTTGTTAATTTCTTCATGATGAGGCCACTCTTTCGTGAAGTGATCGCCTCCACACAGTAGGAAATGATACTTAGCTTTCCTTTTTCCCTTGTTTTCATTCCCTGAGCTCACGGTCTTGGGATTCTCCTGTTGGTTTCCTGACTTTTTACCTTTAGATTTTTCTTTTTTCTTATTGTCGAGTGTTTGAGTAGTTTAAATAGCATTTACCATGGCAAAAACCGTAGGAGTAGAAGGAGCAACAATGGTAGAAGTAATTGGCTGTTTAGAAGAATTCACTGCATATGCCATCAACATGAGGTTCTGCAGGTGGCTTGGCAGGGTTGGTACTGGGACAGGGAGCTTGAGGGATTAGATCATACAAGGTTTTGGATTGAGAGTAAACTAAGTCCAAATACTGATCCTAGCTAATAGCTTGCTCTTCCGTAACACCATCACCCATAGCCACATCATGGGCAACAGGAGGCAACAAAGATTTGGTAAACCAATCAACTAACAATTGGTTTGGGATAGGAGCTTTAATTAGTCTCCAACGTATTCTCCACTCATGTATATAATCTAAGATATGGGTAGAAGTATTTTGTCGAAGGGATGTCAAAAGATCTGAACCAGTTTCGTAACGGATAGGTAGCTGGAAATGGGTAAGGAAAATAGTTTCCAATGAGTTGAAATCCACAAATGAATGTTGTGGAAGCTCAATGTACCACTTGGCAGCCGTGCCTGTCAAATTTTGCTGGAAGAGTCTCAAACGAATTGAGTCATCCATCAAGGAGTTATAAGAACACCATAGATGGAATGTCATAACAAGATTTTTTGGATCTTCTCCCTGATTCCCATCAAACTTAGGGATATATGAAAATAACTTGATTGGAATTGTAGGCCACAAAGGGTTATGCTAGATATGATAATTGATCAACTTAGATAAGTCAGGTAAGTCCAAAGTTGCCAAAAATAGAAGTTGACGATTAGGTTGTACATACTGGTAATATTGATATGGATTCTGTGTACTAGTAGGACCATAAGTTGATTGATATACCGGCTGTTGGGGTGGTGGATTTATAGATGACCCTCCTGATCCTCTTGGTGGTGGACCACCAAAAGGAGGCAGGCCTCCAACAGGAGGGACTCCAAAAGGTGGACCTTCGGGTAGCGGAACTCTAGGCGGAGGGCCTCTAGACGATGGACCTCTAGGTGGTGGGCCCCTAAAAGGGGGTCCTCAAGATGGTGGTCCTCTGGGTGGTGTTCCTCCATAAGGTGGACCTCCACTTGGTGGTCCCCCATAAGGTTGACCTCCATAAGGTGGGCCTCCACCTGGTGGTCCTCCATAAGGTGGACCTCCATATGGTGGAAGTCCAGATGGTGGTCCTCCAGATGGTGGTCCTCCATAAGGTGGACCTCCAAAAGGTGCCCCCCATAACCTCTAACAATATTAATAGGTGTTCCTCCAGGCATAGGAATATATGACCAATTAGGTTGCTCCCGTGGTGTAAACATGTTTCTGGGGTAAGGAATTCCGAGATAGAAAATCCCTATAGATGTAGGTTGATAATTTAAATTTCTTACAGGTAGTTGGTTTCCTGGGTAAGTATAACCCCAAGAAGCTTGATTAACAGTAGGTTGCACCCCTAATGGTTGTCTTGTACTAGAAGGAGGAATAACCATATTGGTATTTGTGGATGGAACAATAACTGCTTTTCTCCCAACAAGAGGGTTATCCCTAGTACTGGAAATATCTCCACTAACTAATGAAACAATTTGAGCTAAAGGTTTCCCCCCAGTGGTAAAAGATATTGGAGAACCAGAGGTAGACCCAGGATTTGGAACTGAAGGAGTAGGAATGGAAGATTGTCTTGGATCATAAATTACCGCACCTTGAGTCAATGAACCCAAATTAGGAGCAACTTGAGACGATGAAAATGCATGGTATCCTTGGGGAGTCGTTTTTGAATGACGAGGAAGAGGAGTAGAACCCACCTTCTTAAGGTTTTCTTGAAAATTACACAAACGATCAATAGATGGTTGGAGACCTTTAAAAAATTTTGCGTTTGAAGGAAAGTGTTGCATGGGAGTAACATAGGAAGGCCTAGTGGTCCCATATTCATAAATGGCTTGCCTTAGGGAATATCTCCAGAAAGGATCATTTGGGCCAAACTCTACTCCTATGGTATCATATGATGGGTGATTGAATACCCAATCAGATGAGCCAGATTGACCTTCCATTAGAAAATGAAAGGTAGTATCAGCTGCAGGAGGCTATTGAACTGCTAAGGGATTATCATAACAAGTAAATTCTTCCCCAGATTCCACAACTGGATTCTCTTCCACATGAGAATCAGCTGTGACAGGTTGTTCCGTGGTTTCCATTGTGCTCTCATCCACAATAGGAGGAAAGTCAGGTGGTAAACCTTGTACTCTTCGAGATTGTCTCAAAGGTAACTCAACTAGAATGCTGGTTACAAAATCCTAGCCTAGGCTTTGAAACTAGAATCACACACAATCACTCCTACACAAGCTAAGGTCATAAGAAAACTTAAGTGACAAGAGGGGCTGATGAAAATACGGTTCCTCACTAGGATTCTCAAGTCTTCGCAACTCACAACATACTGTAGGGTCCAACAGTAAAATGCTACAAGGAGGACTGGGACCGTACCCTTTCCTGAATACCCGACTACTTGGACGACACGTGCGTAGTAGCTCCCCGAGTGTTGTTGTCGGTGTATTGCTCCAACAAGATGACCAAAAGGATTTTCTCAGTTGGTTTAGGGTGTCCTAGAAGGGTCTCCTGATATACGCAAGGTACGTGGGAGCTCAAATCCATGTTAGTGCTGTCTAATGCACAACCGCTCGATAGGAGCCTTCTGATATACTACCGAGTACGTGAGGTACCTTTCGATATACCTCAAGGGTACATGAAAGGTTGTTCGATATACTGTTTGGTACATATGCTATAACTACTTGGCAACCCAAAATATTTTAATTCTTCAAATGCAAAAAGATCTAACTCAAACTATGATATATGTTTTTTTATTGAGAAAAGAGCATGTAAAGAGGGAAAAAACATGAACGCCTGAAAGTTTATACAACTAATCAAGTACTCAAAGGTTCATCCTTAAATATAAATATATGATCAATCTCAAAATTTTCTTCTTAATCAAAAGTAAAAGCAATCTTCTATTAATCTATGAAGAACAAAACAAATAAACCAAAAGCAAACTACTTTTTCTTTATTTCTTTCAGCCGATCAAACAACACTCAGAGATCTGACTATATAACTTTCAAGTACTCTTTCAAACCAAAAACCAAGCATATCAAGCAACTGAACAAGCCAATACAAACTAACTTTTAAAAGAAATGAAACAAATTCTTAACACATTCTAGATTTTGAATACACGGTCAATTATCAGTACCAAAGCCAGAAACACATTCAAAAAAAGAAAAAACTAATGCTAAGTTTTGAAATTAAACAGGGGTCAAAACCCTACATGGCACTGCTTCTCATAAGTGATGAATAGAGAGTTACTGCCTGAGCAATGATCCTTGTCTTCAGGAACAAAGCGATGGCACTGCCTATTGTCCACTAAACTTATGCGGTGGCACCGCTTCTTGTCTCTATCAAAAGTGCGGTGTTTCTTGTAGGTTTCAAAACAAAAAATCAAACGAAAAAGAGGAAATTAATTTTCAATCTTAAGCATCAAATCAAAAATAAAGGCAAGGAAATGAAGCATATGATTCATATCTATTCAGATCTAAGCAGACCTGGTCAAAATAAAGCCAAATCTCACTAAGTAACTAGCAGATCTGATCCATTGAAAAACTGAAGTTGAAATAAAGGCAAGAACTAAGTACCAAGAAATATAAGAAATTCTGAATATCAGCCCCAGTATGGTCGCCAAATTTGTTGTTGGAAATACTCACCTCCTACGGACAAGAGTTGTTTCCCTAGTTTGAAATCCTTCACAGCTATAACAAATGATTAACAACAATAAATAGCACTTTCCCTAATATATGTATATGTTTGGAATAAAAATTTAACATGTTACAAAGTGTGATGCTCCAACTTTTGAAAGTACTAGATATACACCTGCAAAAACACATCACAAAACTCACAAGATCAAGAGTACCAAATGCAATCTACTACCTCATATCAATGGCTAAGGAGTTTGATAATAAAACTAGTGACTAGAACAAAATAAGAATTATGGGAAACGAATCTTTATTGCATCAATAAAAAAAAAGATAGAGAGATTACAACCAATATGCCTTAGTGTTGAAATGTCTCCACTCAAGCAAAGTATTGCCTTCAAAGATTCAACTTGTCTTCCTAATGCTTACCCTATTTGACCAGAAATTTGGTGTTGTAGCATAACTATCCTCCCTTTACCCATGTGGGGTGAGCCACTACTTATAGCCCTTGGGAGGATAGGAATGGTTGAGATTCTCATGGGTGAGGTGGAAGGGAGATTCTAAAAGGATGGATCTTGATCCTAGGTGGTCCATGAGTGTAGGGATGAGGGTGCCATGAAGCTGACCTTCGAGAAGCTTCGTGAATCTTCTCTTTTTCCTTTTAAAACTCGAGCACCGTTCTTTTTCTACTGAGATAGAGTGTTACTAGGGCAGCACCGCTTATTGCCCAAAGGGATAAGGCGGTGGCACCGCTTTTTGTCAACATGAAAATGGGAGTTGCTGATAGGGGTAAAGCTTATTGCTAAAAAAGAAGAAGTGTCAATGGACGCAAGTTTGAAATTATGAGTCCTGTCCAATGTCTAACTTCACATTTGAGGATTTAAGGCATATTCTAATGTTTTGGTTCTTATTACACGGTCATGACGAGAATTGTCTGTAACATCTACCCAATTCCATTTTAATTCCTTATTAAATCTAACATACTCTTGTGAGTATCTTAAGGTATAATAACATCTATTTCTTAGTAGGCATAAAGTATTAGATTAGTAATCTTGTGAGGGATCCCCCTCCGATCTTAGTGTCTGTTAAAGATTTAAAGTCTGGTTGGAAGATGTCCTTCACTTGATCCCTTGCATCCAAGAATGAACTGGAGTAATAACAAGCCAGAATTCTTGATTTCGAGTTTATGCATTATAATCTACGTTGTTTCATGTTTATGCTTTATACTATGCTTTTAGTGAAAATGTGATCTACTTTCACAGTGATTTTCCTTTATTGTAAATGCAATATCAGTGTTGACGATGGAAAAGTTGATCATTGGTAGTTATGCTCTATTTTTAGTTGAAATGCCATCTACTTTATTAACTATTTGATTGTATTGTAAATGCGATCTACTTTATGATTTAGTTGCCTTTATCATATTGCAATTCATACTGACTTTGTTCGATGTTAGAATGTCCATTGTAGTTTAAAACTTAATGGAAAATCTAACGATATTGATATGTAGTCTCACCCATACTGAGATTTAATTTTTATTGATTTCATTGATAGAAAAAAGACATAAGACTTGATAGGGACATGACAAATCACATCATGTACATGATGGCATAGGCATCCATGGAGTTGTAGAATGCTTTATTTAGAGCTTTTGAAGTGACATGCACTGGTTTAGAGCTTCTTAAGTGAATAGAAATTTTATGATTTTTGTAATTAGAATTGTATTCACAATTCAAAATCCAAATCCAATAATCCAAGCATTCAAATTTGCAACTATCCATTCGTATCTAGATAGTTGGATTCCAAACAAAAGGTTTGCACACATCCACATTTCCAAAGTGTTTGCAAAGCCCCTCTCAAACCTACAGAATACCTCCCAAACCTGCGGAACACCTTCCAAACCCGCGGAACACCTCCCAAACCCGCAGAATGCCATTCAATATGCGAGTGGTGATTGAAGTTACATAGTCTTCTCTATGTATGCCTAATTCTCCATTGTTATTGGCCTCAAATTAGTTTCGATTACCTTCCAACTGGTTACTCTCAAAATAGATAATTTATTAATTAGAAATTAAAACTCTCCAACTATGTCCTCATCAATATATGGCTATTGAAAATTGACATGAGGAACCTATTTTTTGTATAATCTCACATGGTTTAGAGTACTTTAGACGTGAATCTCGATTTCAACCTCTATTCCGAACTAGGAAAATGGCTCATAGCAGTGCGCAAAGACATGCGTATTGTTCCGGATGGTAAGCAAATCCTCCTCATTTTTGTTGGAATATATTAAACCCACTCACAACTTAGGATAAAATAATTAGTCATTATTTGATTAATTATTCACCCACTAGCTTAATTAGTTGGCATCCACTTGCACCTTAAAGTCAATACATGCCATCTATATCCTAGGAATGATTTATTTCCAATTCTGGGTTGATCTTGACCACCTTTTGACCATCCATAATTAGTATACAGGACTTTACAACATATTCTGCTTTATTTTGCTTTTTGTGCTTTTCCTGCTTTTCTATGGATAAGATAAAAGCTAGTCAACTAGGAAACTGGGAGCTTTTGTTTCCAACCCATCCTCCATTAGTTTTTCTCCATTTTCTAGGATTAGCATGTTTTTTCCATCTCCTTGACAACTCACTCATGCTTTTTCCAACTCGTGAGGTCCTTGATAGATTTGGTAAGTGCTTTAGCCACCTATGGGGGTTGCTATATTTTGGTAAGTCAACATTTTTGAGCTTTATGAGTTGTTTCCATACAATTCAATTTTACTATGAGGGATGTACTATTTATGTACACTATTATTCATAATTATTCAATGGAAGGATACACACCAATATTCATCTCTTCATTCATGTGATTCAATTTCTTTTATTCTCTCTATTTTTCCTGTGTATGCTTGTGAGAATTCTTAGTAGCAAGATCTATTTCCTATGCTTATTCTTAGCATCATTGCACACAGCATTGATCTATTATTTCTACATGGTATCATAGCATTAAGGTTGATCAAGTTCTACAGAGTTGAGGAGCACATCCAGTCTCCTATCCCTCTTTGAAGAAGAGCTTGTCTAGCTTACAAGATTTTCTCCTAGTTTGTTTTGTAGGTTGCAGAGAGTATCTCTTAGAGCATATCAAAAAATTCAATATGGATTCAAAATTTCCTCTATTATCTCCTTTCAACTATGCTGATTGGAAGCCAAAGACGAGTGCATACTTGAAGAGGCAATGTCTCTTTGATGTCTCCATTGGTGCATTGAGTGAACTTGAGTCTTATGAAGAGAAGATTGATTGGCTAAATAATTGTGATAGAGCTTATGGAATTATGTGTTTGGGAATGCCTCCAAATATATATCATCTCATAGATTATGTTGAATTTCCATTTGAGCTTTGGAAAATTTTGGACAAAGCTTTTGGTTTGCAGGAAATTGAAGATGAAGCATGGAGCGAGCCTAGCATCTCCTCTTGTTCTCTTTCTCCAGATTTCTTGGCCTCTACATTCTCTGATGAAGTTGATCATGATGAAGAATTTTCTCATACAGTTCATGTTGCTGCTTCCCTCTTTCATTTGAATGCTTCCTCCTTCAATGAAGAAGCAAATATTGAAGAGCCACCTTTTTCTGTGTCTCTCGAAGGTGATTTTTCTTCTTGTGATGCTATTGATGAAAAATAAGTAACATATGGAGCTGCTGCTGATATTGATTATGATCCTATAACCCATTCATTTTTCTCTCAATCTCCTATCTTATATTCTGAGATCTATGTGCCAGATTCTTTACACCTCTTGCATACCTCTCTCATTGATGGTGCGCAACCCAGTGACTTACATGATGTTTGCTTAGCCACATCAAGCCTTATTTGTGTCATACCACTTACCTTACTTGATCTCATGTGATTCAGCATATCCTCCTTTTCTCTTGGCATCAATACTCAGAGCCTTCTTGAAGATCGTGAACATCTCATTCTTTCCTCCTTTCATACAGAGGATTCATTACCAGTGTATTCCCATGAGTCTATTGATATGCTTATATGTGATCCTTTGGATTCTGATTTAGAAGCATATTTGCAGGTTGATACACATATAATACCACCATCCATACCATCTACCATACCTTTGAATAATCCAAAGACTATACAAATCCCAAGCTCACTAGTTGATTCCTCATTGGTCTCTTATGCAGTGATATTTATCTTACATGATTTGAAGTCTTTCCTAACTTTCAGTGGCTGGTTATCCATGAACTTAGTCATATATGGATTGATATTAAACATGTTTGGATCTGTTCTAAACACGTATGGTTCAGATCTTATGCCCATCCATCATTCATATTTTTACACCTATCATTTTTCCCTAGTTGCTCATAATTTTCCTAGTCTAGCCCTATATCCTCATGGAGCCATTGAAGCCTTTGTCCTTTCTGTTCCATATGATAATATTTCTGATATATCAAAGTTTTATCAGCCTCACATCAGATCTATACAGGTGCTACATCAGATTGGAAGATTGACATGTGATCCACATCACAATTTTGCAGCTATTCAGGGAATTGAGTGTGAAATAAATTGCCTTAAATTTTGTACTCTTTGGAAAGGAGTATGCACAGATCTCTTTTCCATTTCAGATTATGTTTGCATCTTAGAGTTTGACAGCAGAAAGAAGCATTCAGATAATGCTCCTACTTCATCAGTTGATGAGATACAAGGAGTCTCTCCTCTTCCTTCTTGTAGGTTCTACACTCCAGCGCATGATCATGGAGTTCATGATTTCTTCAACAAGTCCTTCATCTAGAAGCAATTCAGTCAGCTCATTAAAGTGAAGATGAAGATATGTTGAAGACATATTTCAAATTTTGTGCCTTGTCCTATCTTGAGGGAGGATTTTCCCCATGTGGTTTTGCCTCTTTCCTCACTTTTCTGGACATAATAATTGTTAAAGGGTGACCATAGCCTTGTTGCTGGGCCCTATATGCATCCATATGCATCCATATTTTTTTTGTCATACCATCATAAAGTCAGAATTATAAGGGGGTGTTGGAATATATTAAACCCACTCACAACTTAGGATAAAATAATTAATCATTATTTGATTAATTATTCACCCACTAGCTTAATTAGTTGGCATCCACTTGCACCTTAAAGTCAATACATGCCATCTATATCCTAGGAATGATTTATTTCCAATTCTGGGTTGATCTTGACCACCTTTTGACCATCCATAATTAGTATACAGGACTTTACAGCAGATTCTGCTTTATTATGCTTTTTCTACTTTTCCTGCTTTTCTATGGATAAGATAAAAGCTAGTCAACTAGGAAATTGGGAGCTTTTGTTTCCAACCCATCCTCCATTAGTTTTTCTCCATTTTCTAGGATTAGCATGTTTTTTCCATCTCCTTGACAACTCACTCATGCTTTTTCCAACTCGTGAGGTCCTTGATAGATTTGGTAAGTGCTTTAGCCACCTATGGGGGTTTGCTATATTTTGGTAAGTCAGCCTTTTTGAGCTTTATGAGTTGTTTCCATACAATTCGATTTTCCTATGAGGGGTGTACTATTTATGTACACTATTATTCATAATTATTCAATGGAAGGATACACACCAATATTCATCTCTTCATTCATGTGATTCAGTCTCTTTTCTTCTCTCTATTTTTCCTGTGTATGCTTGTGAGAATTCTTAGTAGCAAGATCTATTTCCTGTGCTTCTTCTTAGCATCATTGCACATAGCATTGATCTATTATTTCTACAATTTTTTCCTTTGAAGTTCACTACAACTAATTTTTTAGTTTTTATTAAGGTTTATATGTTGATGGGGCTTCTCACTGCAATTTTTGGTTGTTGCCTGGTGGATTTGTGTTGCAATTGCTTTCTGGATGGGTGTTGCTACAAATCAAGGAGAAGAGAGTGTTACTGCAAATCAACAATGATAAATAAGCTTTTCGACAGAGTATTAATTGAATTTGGCGAGTTAAATTTGCCATTTTTAATTCAAGGTTTAATGTATGATTGGACTTGAACTAACACATAACAAATTTATTGCAAATCACTAAAGGACTAGCACAACTACTTAATTTGTGGTTGGTAAACGTAGATCCATTTATCAACCATCAATTATATATATAT
>LPNX011235634.1:63740-81167 GCA_001517045.1 Pseudotsuga menziesii
CTGACTTTTAGCGGATTGCAGAAGTCGTATTATCTACTTTCGAGACGAAGTTTTTGCAATTTTTTGATTTTCGGTTCGGTTTTAAGAAGTAGGAAGTTCTTAATTGGTATTTATTATTGTTTTTCTATATAGTTGATTCATTATCATTATTTAAAAAAGTCTCTTCTAAAATAACTTGTAACTCATTCATTTTCTTTTAAAAAAATGAATTTATTTTTTAAATAAAATGTAAAATATAATTTGGTCTTTTTTTATTTTTTATATTTCTAAATATAAAAATGAAAATATTTTTTTTTCTAATAATATTATTTAATTAACAATTAATCGGTTATTATTTTAAAACTTTCTTCATTATATCGTTTTTTTCTAACTTTGACTTCAATTTAATTACTTTTTATTATAATTGATTTAGTTTTTATTGAACAAAATTTAGTAATTTTAAATTTAATTAAAACACAATTCAATCCTTATCCATATCCATTAAATCTTTGACCTAATTCTCATGCTAATTATTTATATTAGTTAAATCTTTGACATGGACAATGGGGCCTTGACGCCCATTTCCTTAACTTACCATTTTTAGTTTTTCTTTTCTTGGGAAAAAAAGCATAATTTCATTTCATCTTTCGAGAACAAAATTACATTTTGTAGATACACATCATTGTGTATTCGAATAAAACCATATGGTTCTAAAACAAGTATAGAAGGACACGTGTTCAGTCCCCACTAGTCCAAAATTCCAACAGAATTCTAGTGCGTTACATGAAAAGCCAAAAAGTTATTTATCTTGCCTTCAACAATATCAAGTACAGTTCTAAGTTCAAAAGCATAAACAATATAAATATATACAAACATATTTAGTATATCCATAAATCCTGTGTTCAAATAGGAACATGTCTGTGTTCCTATTTATGATATTTTGGAATCCGAAATAAGTTATTCCCGCACTAAGTTCATGCCTATTTTAAAATCGTTCTCTGTTATTTTTCAACGTTTTCTCTATAAATTTGGGAGAAATTTGGTCTCTAAACTTGGTTTGATAATGCATATCGACCTGATAATATTTAAACAACAGTTTTTAAATGACCAGTACTGGAGAACGATAACGAAAGACATATCAACAAAGATTTGTAGTAACCTTGCATATTTAGGCTAAGTTCATTACCTAAAACACGTATATCATAAATAATAATACCTATAATTTTATTGACATAACATGCGTATTACACTATTATGAAGGTACATAACCAATTCAAGTTACAACCCTTTTTTCACACATCAAGAGTAACAGTGAATTAAAACACAACAAGAGAGTAAGAGTCAATTAAAACACATGAAGGGTGTTTCGCCATCTCATAAGCAACATTTTCAATTAGGCAAAAAACTAGTACCTAACATTTGATTGATAGGCATGACATAACCAATACATACCACAATCTTTTTGCAATAAAGCAAGAGTCGCATTCAATTTAAAACACAACAACAGTGTTTCACCATCTAATAAGCATACTAAATGAAGAAGTAAGGAATACGTGCAAATTTAGCAAGGTTCAAAATCTTCTGATTTTGCGACATATACATAAATCCTATGTGTTTAAATACAAATATGTCCGTCTTCTTATTGCCAATGTGCGACAGTTCGGAAATCAGAAATCTATGTCGTATGTTTTCCAATAAGAAACATGCTATCTTCCGATCTCCAATTTTGCAACATATCCAAAATATATGTGTTAAAATAGGAACATGTCGGTGTTCCTATTTTTGACATTTAAGATTCCGAAATATTGATTTTCATGTTTTATTTTCACTGTTCGTATTATTTTCGCATAATTTATTCCTCTACTAAGTTCATGCCTATTTTAAATTTGCTCTTTGTTATTTTTCATCAGTCTCCCTGTAAATTTATCTGAAATTTGGTCTCTAAACGTGGTTTAAAACATAGCAAGGGAGTAAGAGTCAATTGAAACACAGGAATGGTGTTTCACCATCTCATAAGCAACATTTTCAATTAGCCAACATAAGCAATACATGCCACCTTAATACCTTTATGTTTATTTAACTTTAAAACTATTAAGGAGATTCAAACTATACCAGTAAATTCCATGGTTGACCTTGTTGGACTTGTCATTTCAGTTTCACTTACATCCATGATACGAAAACTCGATGGTGTTGAAACTGTTAGGCGAACCATTGGACTGCATGACATGTCAGGCTATACGATGTACACTATTCCTATTTCTATTTGGTCATACAAAGAGACTGCCAATTCATTGAATGTAGATATATGTATTTCATCGTGTGAAGCATTAACAAGGTCAAAACTAAACACTTTTCCAGACCCTCGTTGGTTTCCATATTCATGTATGTTTGTCTTGGCAGTAACTCGTTCTTGAATGTTCCAAACTTTGGTAGAAGAGGAGAGTGATGTGATGGGACAGTCGATCCAACTAAGCTAGAGTCAAGAGTCACATTCAATTAAAACACAACAATGTTGTTTCACCATCTAATAATCAGACTAAATGAAGAACTAAGGAATACTTGCAAATTTACTAAGGTTCAAAATCTTTTGATGGAAACTTGAAGTGTAAACCAAATAGAACAAAATCAATATAATTAAAAGAAAAGAAAATAGTAAGAAATAGTGGTTACCTAAAGGCCTGTTTATATGTGTGAAGCAAAGGCAGTGTAGCAACCAATGGGAGATCGTCATAAGATGAGCGAAATTGAAGATATATTCCCATGCTTATCTCAAATGACATACTTTATTGCATTAATAGAACAACAATGCATTGATGAAGCATTGATGTGAATGAAGAAACATGGCCAAAATGTCTTTTATCCCCTGAACCAGCAGTGAAACAAAAGCATGACCAAATTGACCCTAAACTGAGATCCTAAACACACAAAAGCTGATGCAGAAAATCATAGGCTAAACCCAAATAAACTGAAACTCGCAAAATCTTTGCAAGGGCTATGCCAAATTGAGAGAAATGAACTGCAAAATTGTCTGAAAGCCTCTAAAAAAAATATCACTATAATTATATTTTCATAAATATATATCGTTAATCTGATTTTCGACATGTCGGATTCGGGAAAATACTATGATTTGGAATAAGGGAAAGCAATATTCAAATTTTCGATTTGCGCATTTTCGATTTCCGACAATGACGATTCGGAATATGATACATGTACAAAATCATAAAATGCACATGTTCCGACTTGCAATTTCCAATTTTTGGGATTCCGAAGAAACAAGATTCCGAAATTCCTATGTCCTATGTCCGAATGTAAATTCCGCAAGAACTGAGTTTCCAATTTCTGACATTTCACAAATCGGAAATGGTAAGTGTTCAAATAAAGAAGTGCCCATGTACCAATTTTCTATTTTCGACATTTCGATCTTGGAAGTTTTATATTTTCAAATAAAGAAATGTCAAAGTTCCTATTTCATTATTAAATATATTCTCATAAATAAGGTAATTTGTAAATATATTCTCATAAATATATTTCATTAATCCGATTTTCAACATGTCGTATTCTGGAAAACGTTAGACACTGAGAGGGGGGGTGAATCAGTGTAAATCCAATTTTACAACTTTTCTTAACTTGTCAGAATTAACTACCAATTCATCATTCCATTATTCTACCAATCTCACAATCATTTCATAAACATCTTTCACTTCATCATTCACATATCATAAGCATTTGAATCATCAAGAACCATAACACAAAAGAACACAACACCATATAATTTTGTAATCTTTTTGTATTAGTTTTGGTCCGGCTACAACCGTTAGGTAAAATCAGCACCTACTGATATAAAGAGCACCTACTCTGCATCCAGGACCCTGCCTGGTTTTCTTAGACCCTGCTAAGAAGGTTTTGAGGTATCCTAACCTCAAAAGCAAGACAAGCTTGCTTTTACAATTAAAGCTCACTGCCACATCAACATCATCTGTCTCTTCAATCTGTTCTGCTGCTGGTCAATACTGCTGATCATCTGCTCATCATCAACGCTGCTCATTGTCTCAATATCTGCTCATCATCTCTGCTCCTCACCTCTACTCATTAACACTGCTCATGATTTGCTTATAATCTGCTTATCATCTACTCGTCATCATTTGTTAGGTCTGCTCATGGTTTTGTTTATCAACCTCTGCTGCTCATCCTCTTCTCTGATCATCATTATTCACTACTGGTCATCCTCTTCTCGTTGCTGCAACTCTAGGTGATACTTCTGAAGATTGTCACCATCATCATTGTTAAGGAAAGGTCTGGAACATCAAGGTCTTGACAAGTGCATGTCAAACCTTTGGATAACAAGCTTGTGACTGTATATCAACTTTCAGTGCATGCCAAACATCATATCATCATCCTTGCTTGTCCATTCAATAGATCTGGGCTGTGTACTAAACATATCACTGAGCATGCTCATCATATCACTGTTCATGTCAAGTTAAACATATCTCTGAGCATATGTGTAAGCATCATCAAATGTAACTAGCACTTTGTATTACTGAATGTTGAGCATATCTCAGGAGTCAAAACATATCATACCATATCATTGTATATTCATCACTGTGTAGTGTAAACATTGTCTAGCAACTGTGTCATCATTACCGTGTAGTATACCTTCTAACTAAGCATGCACAACATCACAATGTTTATACTGTGTGAATTACTGACTTGACTTACTTTGCATCCCTGAGATAGGAGACTGTCAACTTTTCAAGATTAGGACTGTCACCACTTGACTGTCATAGCATCAAGAGGGTTCAACCTATCCTAATGACACTTGGACAACCTTCCTTCAAGCATTATGGACTTTCATGTCTTGGGTTGTTCCACAAATCGGCCTTCTACAAGCCTTCAACTGTCATCACTTTACAACAGTGTCTAGCGATTTCATCTCCTTGCCTGGTCTTGGACTAACCAAGATTTGTCATTAAACTAGGACTGTCATTATACTCAACAAGTTAGGGCTGTCATCTTTTGTGATGCAACAACCTTGCATCAACTCTAACTGTGCATTAATGTCACACACTCAGACTGTGTATTATCTTGAATTGAGTGTGGAATGCTGCAAATTGTGTCACCCTCAGACTGTATATATATATACTTGCAAGAACCCAGAGATAAGTCACAACTCAGACTGTAAGCTTGCAAACTTCAAGCTTGGATAAGCATGTAGACTTGGACTTCGTGTCGATATTGTGGAAGACCTTCAATAAATTCCATAGAATTGGACTATGTATACTGTGTATGAGGTTTAGGAAGAGCCCTAACCACAAGTCAAACCCAGAACTTCAATCTGCTGTTTACATCACTCATACACTGCATGTTCATCATCAGACATGCATCATCAAAGCATCTTATCTGTAAGACTTGTTCTATATCCTCTTACTGTTGCTGCCTTAAGCACAGTATGCTCATGCCCAAAATGCTGATATACATCATAGTATATAACATCACTCTTGCACAACATTCATAGTATATAAGTATGCATCATCATGTCTTCATTTGTCTTTTAACACTCCACTGTTTCATATACTGCATAGTATATCATTTCACTTCATGATTTCACTTCATTGTTTCATAACCATCATATACCATTACTAGGCATACATACAACACTGTGTAACTACTGTATGATTGTATCATCATTTTCATCAAGGATATTATCATAAGGCATACAACATCATTAATGAGAATGTTTCAAGTGTATAAAGTGGCATTCATCATCATCAATAATAGGTCTGCATTATAGATCACACTTCACTGTACATATACATATGACTGCATATAACATACCTTCATACCTTGACCTTGAACTGTGTGTACATCACTTCATACCTTGACCTTGAATTGTGTGTACATCACTTCATACCTAGATTGTGTGCGTGTCACTGTCATACTGTTGTCATGGCATTTCAAGACATCAAGAAGTTTGTCCAATCATCAATGCTACTCATGTCTTCATCGGGTTCTTTGCATGCACTCCTTATCTAAAATAACCAGTAGTCTAAGGTCTGTCCACCAATCAACTGGAAGTCTGCTCACATGCTGCTCATCAAAGGTGTTTATTGCTGCTACAATTCGGGACTATTTTGTGCTTGCTTAAAAACCCCAGACAAGCCCAAGATTTGGACTGTCACAAAAAGAAAAAATAATTTGTCTGCTGTTCCAAATTGTACCTCTGCTGCTACCACAGTCAGCGAATTTTTACCTCAGTCATACACAAATTCCAGAGCTATAACTTCAGTGTATTACAAGGAAGATTGTTTACTGTCCATAAACTCAAGCTGCAGAAAACCTTCAGAACTCGGGCTTTTGACTATTTTTAAGGAGAAGTTTGTATGCCCTTCCCTGTGGAAATTCGGATGAGGAAGAAGGGTCTGCTGCCTTACTGTTGCAAAAATTTACCAAAAAAAATGAGTCTGTTGCTGCTATGCTGCCCACGAGTACCTCAGGCCATACTTTACCTACGTTTTTGAGAGTTGACTACTCCACTGCGGCTGCCTCAATCAAACCTCTGAAATTGCAGAGCTGTCCAAATTTTTTACACTTCAAAATGAAACTTCGACTGGGTATTTATACTAGTTTCCGCCTCAAAAAGAATCATTTTTTAGCCGACTTGTTATTTATGTATTTTTTCTTTTCTTTTTGAGCCGACATATATATTTTTATTTTTAATTTATTTTGAATTAGCCGACTTCACAAAATAGAGGTTTGATTATTTATTTTTATTATCTCATTTTTATTTTGTCACACAAACTTACCACCTCAATGGTCATCACAAATAAAGGTATGTTGTATGTTTGTCCACAAATTAGTCAAATTTTTTTTGTCATTTTGTATTCCTATTTTGTCACACAAACCCTTCCTTCATGTAATTCTTTGCCACATCATAGGGGTGTGTTTCCAAAGTCAACCCTTTATGGTCATCATGTCCTTTATCAAGCCATAAAAGAAACACACCATCTTCAAGGGTTTTAGTACCTCATCACCACACAAATGACCCACATTACCTTCACCATTCCTTCAAGGTTCCAAAGGCTTCAACATGTCAACCAAGACTTCCCCAAGGGTTTCAAGATCATCACCAACACAAAAGGGGCCCATCATGCATTCCTTCAAGTGACAAGGGTACAAGGACATTGTGATCAAGACAAGATGGCTTCAAAGGACATTCCATGTGCAAGAGCATGCATAACCAAGGTCCCCATCATCCACAAGCAACTAAGTGTCCAAGTGTCATCATACCATCATATAAGTGGGTTCAAGATCTTCCTTATGCCATAGGACCATCTCCAAGGGTTCCAAGACTCCATATGGCCACTTCATTTTCATCAAGAGTACAAGGACCTTTAAACCATCAATTGTGGGTCCAAGGACCTCTTCAAGGTTTTCTTCATCAAGTAAAAAGCTTCATAGGCTTCTTCAACCACCTGAACCTCACAAGAGGACCGCCAAGGGTCAAGATATCTTCTGTGGGGATGCTAGGTCTTCTTCTGGGTACCATGACATCATCATAGCATGAATGACCACATAATGGGTCATTAATGCTTCTCGAACCCATCTAGGGTTTCTCCATTGTCCATTAAGGCTTGAAGACCATCTCCAGGGTCTTCAACACCATCAGCAGGGTGGTGGCATCAAGATCCAAGCTTGTGGGTACATGGACCCTGTCAACCAAGTACAAAGTGCTTCATGACACAAACCCGTGCTATGTTTGGGATCCAAGGCATTGCAAGGTGCAAACCTACTCTGTGAGGGGTCTAGGCACTGCAGATGGGACTTGGTGGCATCAATGACATCCTGTGGGGCCACTGCAAGTCCATGTTGGCATCAATGACAATTTCATCAACAAAAAATACAATGGTTTGGAATAAGGAACACCAATATTCCAATTTCAGATTTGCGCATTTTCGATTTCCGACAATGAGGATTTCGAATATTGTACATGTTCAAATCATAAAGTGCACATGTTTCAACCTCCAATTTCCGATTTTTGGGATTCAGATTTTGCATTAAGAAACAAGATTCCAAAAATCCTATGTCCTATGTCCGATTCTAAATTCTGCAAGAATCGAGTTTTCGATTTCTGAGATTTTGCAAATCGAAAATGCAAGTGTTCAAATAAAGAAGTGCGCATGTCACCCCACTGAGAGCGTTCATAGGCAAAAAACAAAAACAATCAATGATGAGCAGCCCCTTCAATGAAAGGCCTATGATAAAATTCATGAACTTACCATTTTTACTTATATGATCCAAGAACCTATGTCGGATTTCCAAAATCATATGTTTTCCAATAAGGAACACCCTATGTTCTGATTTTCGATTTCCAGATTTCAGATTTTCGACATTTCGAATTCCGGAAATCCTATGTTTTCCAATAAGGAACACCCTATGTTCCTATTTTTGATTCCTCGATTTCCGATTTTCAACATTTTGGATCTTGAAAGTTTTTTCTTTTGAAATAAAGAAATGTGGAAGTTTCTATTTCCCATTTTCGACCTCCAGGTATTGAAAACCGGAAAACTTCGGAGGTGAGAAAATTTTGCTCTCTTGTTCTTTTTCTTCTTAGAGGCCAAAATCTCCTCCAATTTTAGAGACAGACCGAGGCCAAAATCTCCAATTTTAGAGACAAACCGATCAAAAAGAACGTAGAACGAGTTTAAAATAAGGATGGACTTGGCTAAGGAAAAGTTGCGCAAAAACAAATAACAACAAACAGGATAAAGCCTGAGCGTTTTCAGAATGTGTATTTAACATATCAACTCCCTGCCTTCTTGTTCGGTCCTTGCAGGATCAGGGACCAAGTGATGTTAAAGATCTAACCCAAGTGTTGTTAAATCATTACCCAATGTGCTTCTTATACTCTGTGCTTTTATGCTTTATCTTTTTTTATACCTATACATACACTTGTGCAAAATCTATTATCTACCCATTAACTTTCCAGCAATTCATTCGGATTTCACCGCTTGTTCCCGTCAAAGGATTTATATTCCCCAAGATAATTATCGAGCTGGAAAAGTTGGAGAAACACTGTATCTGTTCAGAGTAGAAATTGTGGTTGCGCCAGAAGTGGAAAACAATTCTTGATGTAACTAAAGAAGCCCCAATTCTGGTTGTAGAGTGCACAATCCAGCCTCTGTTGTGTAAATTAAGATTCAAAGATGTCAAATGTATGGAATTGGCATTATGGGTATTATTGAAGATGCCACAACTGGGAAGGATGTTTGTTTATCTCTATGCAGAATGTTATTGTGTGCATTTTCTTATCATTTTCCATGTAATTAGCTCATAATATGAGAGTTCCAATTTAGCCGTTTTGTAAAATCTGTGGATGGAATTAGTATTTATGGTTAATATTCTTTCCCAATAACTTCACGCGTTACTTATATATCTGTTGCACAGTTAACAATTCTTGATTTGAATTAGCATCTCATCTACCCAACCGGGGCCCCAAATATTATCATTTCAAATTTTTCATAATTGAAAACCTTCCTCGTCCGGAGAGAATGATATCATTTTTTTATGAAAAATGGCATTTTCGACGGTTTACCTCTGATGAATGAGTGGGCATGATAGTTCTGGGAGTATAGTGGGCATCCAAAGTAATGTGGTTTTTTAATGCGTTTCACTCATCTGAACACGGGTTAAATAAGATCATGGAGTGAAGTGACTCTTCTTACCAAATAACAATCACCCTAATGCCGAGGATCATCGATAAGGTCTCTAAATTTGGCAGTTTCTTATCCATTTTGGATTTTCTATTTCTGAAACACAATACTCAATTTCTGAAATATCCAAATGGGTTACAACAGGTTCAAAACACTTGTAGCAAAATTCACACCATAAAAGGAAGAAGAAGTTAAAAAATAATCCAATTTGGTTGCAATGTGCATGCATATTGACATTTTAAAATACTTTTATATGCGTTTTTAAATTGATGGGATAGTTCTATGACATGGTTTTGATGGTTTGTGAGTTAGGAGGTAGAGAGTATGTCTTTATGTTTTGCTTTATAAAAATATATAAATTCAGTGTTCTAATGTATATGGGAGTACCCATTGACCTGGAGATGGAAGACTTTATAAAAATAGGAATGATTAAGAGCAAACGCAGCTGAATCTAAAGTGAAAATTAAAGAAAACAGATCCATGGTCGAGATGTGGTGAATCTTGTGAACCAGTTAATTTCAGTGCTGGAAGTGTGTACTCTTCATTGGTGGAGTGAAGAAAAGCCGAATGAAAAGGGCATGTCAGGGGCGATCAAACCGGTTACAGAGCAGAGCATTTTAAAATTTCAGGTTATTGTATCCCGTGATCAGGCAGGGACTGAAGAAGGCAGCATGGAGTTGATCGGTTAAATACATGTTCTGAAAACGCTCAGGTTTTATTCTGTCTGTTCGTATTCTTCCCGCTTAACTTCTTCCTCAGCCAATTTCATCTTAATTAGTTAGATTTTAAGTGTTTAAATACCTTGAAATTTGAATTCCATCGCGATACAAAGTGCTGTAGTTAACAATTGAAATATTGATATTTGCTTAAGACCATAAAATTTAAATTTATCTGTTTGAATATAAGAGATAACTTTGTGCTCTTCTCCGCCTGTAACAGAGAAACAAAAAATAAATGATCCATGGCGCAGATTGGTGATTGTCCAGAGGCAGAAAATAAAACAAACTGGTGAGCTGTTTTCAAAACAGAATGCGACCAAGGTAAAGGGCTTAAACGTAATTATATAATTATACATAAATCAATGTATATTTTTATCTCTTTTAAAAATCAAGTGACCCGTTTGAACCATATAAAACTGTTACTATTTCAATCAGGTTTAAAAATCAACTGTTACTATTTTAATGTGGTTTAAAAACCAGGGAGAAGTATGATTTAAAATTCATAGCTTAAATTTTAAAGGATAAAATCCTTGTTATAGAAAATTTTGCGACTTTAATATGTTTTTTAATTTTATTTTTCTTTATAATTAAATAAAAGAGAGTACCAATAAAGTGAAATATATTTCAATTTCTTATTCAATGGTATAGTTTTTATAACTCATAAAATATGTTTTATAGTTTTATTTTCCTTATAATTAAATAAAACAAAGTAATAATTACAATAAAAAAATAGTATAGTTTTATTGATAACATATTTTTGGGTTCCAGTAATTTGTATCACTCAAAATATTTTTATTGTTACAAATTCTTTCTATAAAATCACAGGAACCATGAAAACAGAACAGACACATGATTCAAGTGTATTTCATAGTTGGAAATAAACTTTTATCATTTGGAAAAGCCACTTCTAAAGAGAATGTAACGTCATAAACTTTAACAATACAAAACTTTAACTTCTTAATATGATTAATATAGAGATGTTAATAAGATTAAAATAAAGATGTTCAGCATGTGGGTTTCTTGAAGCAAATCCCAACAAAAGGATGTTGATTATGTGGGTTTCTTGAAGCAAATCCCAACAAAAGGATGTTGATTCTCTTTTAATGAAACTGTCGAAAAGAGAAAGAGTGGAGTATGTTAATGGAAATATTAAAAGGCAGAAACAACCGAGTGTGCATGTGAAAACACAAGAAGCCCAGAATGAATACCTTGGCATGACGGTGGAGTGGCGTTGCTGCCATGAGACAGATGATGGTTGAACAGTTTGGGTTCGCAATAAGCGCTCCCTTCTTGGAACCAAGTTTTATGTGAGACATTGCCTCTGCATTCACCTGAGATTGATATTAAACCCATAAGCCATGAAATATGAAACTAAGCTTGAGCTTTTCCAACTAAAAAGTAAAAAATAAGCACCTCGGGGATCACAATGGGTACACCATCGTCCATACGGAATGCAGAGCTATTGTCTACTACAATTGTCCCCTGTTGCGCAGCTATGGATCCAAATTGTTTGCTGCAAAATAAATAATAAACGCTGTAAGCTAAAGAAGCTCATTTTTCCATCGCGAGATACATATTTCTGTGATGAGAGAGAGTTTAAGTGGTGGGGAGAACAATAAATAAACCCTAAACACCGATTAGTGTAAACTTGATTCTCAGATAGCATAATCATTCGCAATATAACGCCATATATAGCATTTTGATTATTGACTTAACGTTTGAACTGGTTAGGCTCATCCATAAGGCCGCTAAATTACCGCAGTAGAAGAAAGACATATCAGATATCCAATTACAAGTGACGCTGTTCATATTCTTTCCATTTTAATTGGTCGAGCATCATAAGAAAGTCCTCCAAAAGATGCATTCTGACAACGTTCAAATCAGGAGTCTGGTAATGGTTCAATTACCAGATGTTAAAGATCTAACCAAGTGTTTTAAAAGCATTACCCAATGTGCTCCTTATACTCTGTGATTTTATGCTTTAGCTTTTTCTATACCTATACATACACTTGTGCAAAAACTATTATATACCCATTAACTTTCTCGCAATATCATTCCGATTTTTAATCAAACTATGGGGAAAATAATAGAATCATTATGGTCTTTGTATCTATCCATCTATGGAATAGAGATTATATTCAATTGACAGTTTATTAATTATTGTTTACATTATTTAAGAGATAAAAAAACATTTAATATTTCTAATACAATTGATAAATTTCTTAGTTTTATTCACAATTTATTTTAACTCTTATTTGATAAATTTATTAATAAGAAATCATGGAATGAAGTGATTCTCTTTAGCAAATAACAATCAATTGTTATTTTTTATTATTGACTTAAAGTTTGAATTGGTTAGGTAATGCACTGGATCATGGATAAAGCCGCTAAATTTGGCAATGATAGAGGGACTTTCGGTTAAGTTTCTTATCCATTTGATTTCCGAAACACAATACCCAATTTCCGAAATCCCATATCGAAAATCTCAAATTTGAGTTTTTGTTAAGGGTAATTGATTTCCTTTCCGATATTTCAGTATTCCAAACCGGGTTTTTGTTCAAATAGTTTGTTGGCTTCCCGAATCCCATTTTCAAAAAATAGGACATAAATTTCATATTCCTAAAATAGTTATTTTTATTTATAAATTCATTTAAATGGAAAACATCTTCATTTTGTTTGTATTCATTTAAATTAAAAAAATTGTTTTCATTATAATTTTGTTTTCATTGCTAAATAACCCATTGTATATAATTCTAAATTAATCACTTTGGTTATAGATATAATATATTTTTTTTAATTTCGGATATTGTTTTGTTTGAAGCTCAGTTTGAATTAGATAATATCAATTAATGAAATAAAAATATAAAATACACTGAAATTAAGAGAACAATCAATTTAAACAACAAAGAAAAAAGAACATATTATGTTTGGAAAGTGATTAAATGAAAAAAATACAATAGAATAAAAATGAATTATAATAATATACGAGTATTTAATAAATCAATGCAAATTATTTAATTGGTAAATATATATCATTTCATTTTATAAATATGTTTTTAAAATTTAAACTATACGTAAATATTATTTAAATAGTTCCTATTTCCTATTTTTGATTTTTAGTTTCAGGTAGGAGGAGAATATGTTCAACTTCTTGCATGTGAAGCTTTTATGCTCTTTCTTATCATAGATTTGCTCATTCCGGCTTTATTAGAATTTTCTTAGTTACCTTTGTCCTTTCAGTTAATTCAATGCATTAATGTTTTTGCTTTGTATTTTTAACATGCACAATATTGTTAGTATTTTTGTTTCCTTGTTCTATGTGTATGGTGCTCATGATTTGCATTTTGTATATTATTTAAGAGATACAAAGAACAATTAATATTTATAATAAAATTGATAGATTTCATAGTTTTATTCACAATTTATTTTAACTCTTATTTGATAAATTTGTTAATAAGAAATCATGAAATGAAGTGACTCTCCACGGATGATAAATTTTTGTTAAGGGTATTTGGTGTATCCTCAATTTTCGATTTTGATATTTTCGATATCAAAAACCCTAGAATCTTATTCCTGAAAAATAGAACGTAGATTTCATATTCCTAAAATAGTTATTTTTATTTATTTTTAATTATAAATTCATTTAAATGGAAAACATTTTCATTTTGTTTGAATTCATTGTTTTTACATTTTTGTTTTCATGATAGTTTTGTTTTCATTGCTAATTTTGTTTAATTATTCCAATTTTTGAATTGCTAATTTTTTATTTCCAAATAAGAGTTAAAATAAATTGTGAATAAAACTATGGAATCTATAGCCAAATTATATTCAGATATAATGAATTATTTTATGATAAATTCATTTAAACTGAAAAAAAGTCAATCTGATATTAAGTTTGTTAATTCCACAAATTGGCTACCATCATTTTAATATATTATTTTGAGTTTCAATATAAATAAAATTTCAACCATAGCTTTACCTCTTTATCAAATGAGGAATCAGAACGAGTATTGAACTTCCAAGTGAACCAATTTTAGTTATGGTCAAAATTGTCATCTAACTTATCCATTTAAATATCTTTACAATTTAAAATAATTTCTTCCCAATAACTTACTAGTTTTGGTTTAACTAAAAATAAGCGTGCAAAAAACTAAAAATAACTAAAAACCTTGACAATCTACCGAAGCTTGGAGAGGAGATGTCTAAAGACTTTCCTTAACTTAATTCACATGAAACTTCCCACCAAAGCTATCAAATGAATTTAATTTAATACAACTTGAGAGGTAACATCACTTATGCCATTTTCATTTTCATAAAGTGTGTTGTTTTTTTAATGTTATATATGAATATTACTTAAACATTTGCAATTTTTTATTGTTTTTTTAATGTTATATACAAATATTACTTAAACATTTGCATTTTGTTTTGTTTTTTAATGTTATATACAAATATTATTTAAATATTTGCATTTTCCTCTTTTTTTAATGTTATATACAAATGTTACTCAAAAATTGGGAAGTTGCCAAGTCCGAAAAGTGAAGTGTGGAAACGGAAAAGGTTTCGAAAATCGAGGAGCCAACTTCCTAAACCCCAACCGGAAATCCAGAAGTCCAGTGCTAAAAGCACGACTATACAATTTAATGAATGTATCTAATTTCACCACAAAATTTAAATAGGAGAAAATCAAATTTATAAAGTCCGATCAACACTATTTTGAGAAATTGATAAATTTATCTAATTTCACGAGAGATTTTAAATTACAGAAAATCAAATTTATAAAGTCCGATCAGCACTATTTTGAGAAAAACCTGTAAGAAATGGTAGCAAAAGAATCACCCCTTGCTCTCACATAGTAATTTTTTGGCAATTGCTTTAAATATCAAGAGTTTCTTGCCACGTAAGTCGAAAACTTGGTCTACTACTAAAATAGTAAGATAATTTTGGCAAAGCTTCTTAATATCAATAATTTTTTTGGTGTGAGACTAATTTTTCTCAATTTGAGACTGAAGAATTGATTTATCGATAAAAATAGGAACATACAGAAAATAAAATGACAAATTAAATATGTGCCAATATGCAATTTGTATTATGTATTTAGATAATTTAACAAAATTTAAATACGGCCTGAAAAAAACGATGTATGTGCCAATATGCAATTTGTATTATGTATTTAGATGATTTAAAAAAATTTAAATATGGCGTGAAAAACGACATCAAAATTTAAAAAAAAAGTGATTTGGCTACAAAAAATGACAAAATAAACATGTGCCAATATACAATTTGTATTATGTGTTTAGATAATTTAACAAAATTTAAATACGGCCTAAAAAAACGGCGTGAAAACCCTATGCAATATGTGCCAATATGCAATTTGTATTATGTATTTAGATGATTTAACAAAATGTAAGTACGATGTGAAAATCCTGTGTAAACAGTGTGAAAAAAGCAGAGTGAAAACGAAAAAAATCCCACATGAACACCTATTCAGTTTTCATTCGCTAAGCCGACACGACACATGTCGGGATGTTAATGGCCAGGGAGACGAGGAATCTTTCGAGATAGGTTATTTCATTGTGAAATTTCCTTCGACATAATTATGTGGTTCTATATGATCTAACGTGTCTAATCTGAAATCACAATTAATAAATGTATAAAGGAGCCGTAGATTTTGGCGTCTGTTCTATGGGAAACTCAAGTGTCTGCAGGGATCAAATTTGAAGGGTAGGGTCTCATTTCACTTTGAAGGGTTGTGAGAAATTGAACCCTTCAATGTTGACATGTAAAAATAAATCATTCTTTCCATTTGAAACTGTGAGTGTACAACAAAATTTTATTATTTATTAAAAACAATGTGTTATCTCTAGGATTTTTCACCTGTTTATTTTTAAATTTTTGATTATGCTTTGTTTTTATTGTTTTTAGTTTTGCTTTGTTTTATATTTTATGGTTGATTGATTGCCATTAGGGTTTACTTTGTTACTTAAAATCATCAAACTGTTCATTAATTAACTATGAGCCCAGGTATGTGCAAAGGAGTATATGTTATATGGTGAATTCTCACTTGCAGCATTGGTCCAAATTGGTAGCATATTGAATTTTAATGACAGAATTTCCAAATGACTGCCTCGATATCCATTGATGACTTCTATTTAACAGCAGCTGATCAGGCAAAGCTCGCTGGTGAAAATGCAGGAAATACCCAGTTGGAGCTACGGGGTAGTGCAGGAAGCCATGATTTAGCATTAGGAGCAGATTCTCTAAATAATTTGTGTAGCTTGACCCAAAAAGGTACAAAAGCCAAGATACCGCGCTATGATAAGTCGGCTTACGATGGACGTGGGGACAGGGCAGATCCTTGTACATAGCCCGAATTTGAAGGGCCATTGGAGGTGGTTTTGCTTGAAGGATGGATGCTTGGTTTTAAGCCACTATCAAGTGAAGTTGTGAAAGTAGTTGACCCACAGTTGGAAGTTGTAAACAGAAATCTCGAATCTTATTATGATGCATGGGAAAAGTTTATTGGTTCATGGATAATCATCAAAGTTGATGATACAAATTGGGTATATGAGTGGCGTCTGCAGGCTGAGATTGCAATGAGGGTCTGATGAACAGGTTGCTGATTTTGTCTCAAGGTATATGCCAGCATATAAAGCATATCTTCCTGTTCTGTACTCTGACGGACCAAGGGGTTCAAAGCCCGATCATACTCTTGTAGTTGAAGTTGATGAACATCGAAATCCACTTGGTTGATACATTTTTGAACTCGAAGATAAATAAGCATCACTGGGACTTGTCTATAAACCATCCTCTGCTAACAAATGATGGAAAAATGGTCGCCCCTTGCCACTTTTGTTTAACTTCAAGCCTCAAGAGTTGAAAGGAGCTTCGCTTGAATTAATCCGTCGAATTATACCTGAACATGTAAGGAAGCATAACCCAGTATTACCACCATAATTTTACGGTATTATTTGAGCACAGAGGTTAAGTTCATTGATATACATTCCAAGTTTGGAATATTTCCA
>LPNX011235634.1:81315-115598 GCA_001517045.1 Pseudotsuga menziesii
GTCTCTCTTAATTCCATTCTATTAAATGCATAACTTGCAGGGAAGTGGGGCTCAGCGAGCTGACTTGTTCCACTAGCAGAACTTATGAAAAATGCAGAAAGTGAAGCATTGGGGTCAGAGTGTTCGGAGGTTTGAGCACATCAACAGCCAGAGCATTAACACAGTGACAATGAATAGCAATCTCCACAATGTATCTATTTTTGAAGGCACGAACTTCACAGAGCAATCTCATACGATCAATGAACTGTTCAAATGACTAAATTACCTTAGAATCTGTGAATGCGCTATGGTATACACTCACATTTTTGGCAGCTGTTACTCTTTGGTCTCAGTTGATAGATCTGTCGTTTTCATTGTATTCAACTTTTGTCATCGAGGCTCGGCATGGATTCAATAAACAAACTATTTGGCTTTTTCCTCAGAGATATGGTTGTGGGTCTGGGCCTCTCGGTTTTACTTGGGCCACCGATTGTTGCAGTAATGATTGTAATTGTACAGAAAGGAGGTCCATATCTAGCAATATACCTTTGTGTCTTTATGCTTATATTATCACTAATGATGATGTCTTTATATCCTATTCTTATAGCTCCACTGTTCAACAAGTTCACTCCTCTTCCAGAAGGAGGACTTAGGTTGAAGATTGAGAAGTTGGCATCAACTCTAAAATTTCCTTTGAAGAAGCTATTTGTGATTGATGGTTCAACCAGATCAACACACACCAATGCATACATGTATGGATTTTACAACAACAAGCATATAGTGATATATGACACCTTGATTCAGCAGTGCAAAGATGAGGAGGAAGTTGTTGCAGTCATTGGTCATGAGTTGGGGCATTGAAAGCTCAATCATACAATGTATTCATTTGTTGCCATGCAGGTGCTTACACTATTACAATTTGGTGGCTATACTCTTGTTCGGAATTCAAAGGATCTCTTCGAAAGCTTTGGTTTCCAAACCAAACCTGTACTTGTGGGGCTTCTTATTTTCCAGCATACAATAATGCCTATTAGAACCCAGATGATTTCGAGAGCTATTAAGCTGATTGCTATTGAAGATGTGAAGAGAAAGGTGCACATATTGTGTGCTTTGACTGGGCATGCGAATGTGGTTCATTTCCACAACTCATGATTATGTTTACATTTGGAATTCTGATACAGATACCGAAAATGGATGGAGTATTCCTCACATGAACACCAATAAAACAACAACAGCTAGTTTCGGTCAAATTCTTGCTAGGTGTCCTTCTCAGGTATCTCCACAAAATAAAGTAACTGAAGATCGAGGAGGAAGCGAATGACATTTTAAAGGTTCCTTTTAAATGTTTTAGAGTTAGAGATTGCTTCTAAAAGCAATTCTGTTTGCTGACAGATGTTTCTTGTAGTTTACACTTGTGTTAAAATACTTGTTTAAAGGGATTAACTGCCCTATATTAGAGGAGGTTCGATCCTGGAATATAGGATCTATGGTTAGTTTATGGATAGCACTTTTTGTATAAAGGAGGTCCCAGCTAGAGGCTTAGGGGAGAGTTCTTCCTTTCAGGAAGAAGCGCAGGGTGTAGGTTGGCAGTTTTGGGGAATGATGCTGGATGAATTGTGAACATATCTGTATAACATAAACCCTTTGCAGCTTCAACAGGTTCTAGTTTTGAATGAAATATAATGATGATTTGTTTCTGTACTATATGAATTGTTTCTCTGGTAATTCTTTTAGGTATATGGTCATTCACATTCCATTACTCTAATTCTTATCAAGAGAAACAGTTATCTTTAAATATCCATACACAGTCATAATTTCACTTTATGTTATCAGGATCATAGAAGCCTTCTTTTTGAATGCTGTATTGTATTTTTATGTTATATGGTCTCTATAGTTTGTCTTGCAGCCATCATTGAGTTACCAGCCTATCATATACTTTGATTTTCTTGTGAATACCTGTATGTACTTATCTGTGACATATACCATCTACATATATTGTAAATTGTGTGATATTTTGATCTCATACCTGAAACTGTATAAACAAGTGATGTTAGCCTAAAGCCTTTCTAGTCCTGTAAGTTTTTATTAGCCACTGGTTTGATACCAGCTTTTATTTGATTTAATTTCATTTCATTTGATTATTTTCAAACTAAGATCTCCTTAAGCTTGGATCCCATAGTCTAGGTCCAACTTTAGGGATAACACAATGTATAGGAAAAAAATGACAATAAGAAGAAATCTCGAGTGATTCAACATTTACATGGAATTAGTGAGGTAAACCATGTACTCTCCCGGTCCCTAGAGCATATATTTTATTGAACTTAGAGAAGGGACAATCTACCAGGCCGGTGAAATACTCGGTTGTTAGGTTGTTGATAAAATAAGGCATTGGAATTTGGAAGGACCTTTGAATGGAGGATTGATTCAGCTTGATGGTGGCTCTATTGGTCAAGTGTGATTGGGCCTACCTAAAAGAAAAACCCTAGAATGTAATACCTAATGCTTTCATGGAGAATTTCTTTTTACTAACCCTAGATTCAACAGTTATTTTTAGAATTGAATCATGCCCTCCCCATATGCTCAAATCAAAGTGATCAAACAAAGGCCCCAATTTTAGGTGGATTATGGATAGTCCCTCCAACGTATATCGAGTTTATACCGCAATTCAAAGTGATCAAACAAAATCCCCAATTTTAGGTAGATTATGGATAGTGCCTCGAATCTATATCGCGTTTATCAACCCTATCGAAAAGGTTAAGTATTTATTAGTCCATTATAAGGAAGAAATTTAAATTCTCCAACAAATATCACTACAAGTTGGGTGTCTAGTTTCTACCAAAGTCAACAAGGAAGACGAATCATAAACACACGTTTGGGAGGTTTGCGACAACGAGGATGTTGAAATCATGTTCTTCGCTAAATCATTGCACTCCTAGTCCCTCATTCATGAACATCCGTCGAGGGATTCCCTTGTTTAGATATATTGGTAGACAATTTGTACTTCTTGTTTCCATTATTAGAAGGCTGACATGAAAACGAAGGGGTCAATGTCTACAACATTTACAGTGTCGGTTGTTAAATATTTTATCCTTTCAACTATTGGATTTAATTAAGGAAATTGGAACAATTCAAACACTTATATTCAAATATTGTTCTGTCTTTCAACCTAGTGTTTACAATTCACAACAAATAAATAACATTGACAGATTTGGAACTCAAATACAAGGCTCTTTCTTCTTGCTCCTCCGCACAAACAAAGTTGTAGTCCTAGACTATGAAAAGTATACATTATTTTGGTTCTGATTTCATTTAAATCCTGGGTTTTTTAAGGTTACAACTATTGAGTATTCGAGACTTAGTCTAGCGGAAACATAATCGCATAATACATTACAAATTTCAAACAACATTTTGGATGGAGAAATTTTAAGCCCTTATATTTATAGAACCGGAAGGAACTCCAACAAGAAACACATTTAACTTTTATCCACATATAAAATGTTACACAAGTGTAAAATGCTATACATACCTGTAAATTCATGACAACCAAGTCAACAGCTTAGCTTTGCATAATCTTCTGGAGGAAATAGAAATTAGGGAGACACTGAAGCATAGAATTGGAGAGTTGAGAGTCTGAGTCATGACCTCCAACTGTCCTATACTCGTAAACCCAAAATAATGTTTTTTTTTCACAGACTTCACCAATCTCTTTAAGTTCGAGGAAGCTCAGTCCAGCCTACCCAATGTTCTACCTTTGCTTCTCTTGCTCCTACCTGTGAAAAATGTGGAACCTTCGAGTTGCCCACCGCAGAAGACAACAAGGAATTAGAGTGTGCAACCATTTCCTTCTATAGAAAGACAATTGGAAGCAACACCATCTCAATTCCACAATATCTAGACACTCCTGAGTTGGTTTACCTTGCCCGAGGTAGGTGAATGCATGTTTGTGTATTTCACATGATTACAATTTTTTTTTTTATAATTGCTTCTACATAACATAGATATATTTGTGCAGGTGAGGGAAAACTGGGTATTGTTTGACTGAGGTTTCTAGATACTTTCAGAGATCATTCTTCGTTATGAGGGCCCTCAGGGCGTAGATTAGAGAGCCAACGGGAGGAAGAAGAAGAGGACTCAAGTCAAAGGATGAGGTGAGTGGGGAGGGGAGACGTAATAGCGATATTTGTAGGAGAAACCCACTTATAATGATGGGAATGAACCTCTCTAAATCGTAGCCATTGTAGACATATGAAACCCTCATAAACAACTTGGGCACAAGAGTTACCGTGTAAGCATACCGACAAATTAAGTAATGATAATATTCAGTTAGGTATATGGCAAATTATTTCGTTTATTTTAGAGATGACTATATGCATATGTTAAGAACCCGTGTCAACCCCCCTCTTTATTTTGTTAGTATATTTTGTTGGACGCATATGCTTTGTAAGTCATCCCATTAGTATGTTGTATTATCCCACATTCATGGGGATTAAGTAATAGTTGTTAAGTCGTCCAGTTAATATGTTGCATTATCCCACATTCATGGGGAGTAATAGTTGTTTAGATTAGACTTAGTATATAATTATGTGTTGAGGCTAATGAAAGCATCGAAGAGTTATTTTGTATTGAGATTGCTCAAAGGTGGTTTCCCCCTCGAAGTGGCCCACGATTAATAAAATCTCTTATGTGATCCATAATTTCCGTTATATTGTGCATTCTTATTGTTTATTGCAGGAGGTTCTCCACATCTCGTATCAGATCACTTTCTTGGGCTCGTTGGGTGGAATTTTTGTAATTTTTTTTTTGGCCGTGCTTCTTGGCACTGTGAGCCTTATAGTTCTTCTTCTTCTTGCAGCAGTATTATTCATCCATATTAGGGATTAAACCCTATCTGCTTAACTATGGGAAGTGCTTAGGCATAGCCCTAAAACTCATTGTGAGGAGTACCACTAGAACTCCGAAGTAGCTGGCCATTGAGAGGACCTACCAAGCAAAAAGGGCAACGGCCCCCACCAGATTGACTAGATTCCCATCCGTGAGGAAAACCAAAGAGCTGTGATTTTTGGCCAAGCGGTTAGCAATTTTACCTGCACCGTGAAGTGAGGGGTACTGCCCCAATACTCAAGCCTGAGACAACCTTGGTGGTCGAGTGACTGCCTTTGAACCATTAGGAAGTCGAATATACTTGGGGTCCATATCTATTTATGGTTGATAACGTGCAGAATTCGAGAATTGTCACAGATCACTCCATTTTCTGTGTTTTTTAGCCATATCTTCTTTGATTTAGCTCTGTTTTCCTTGAAACTTCACTGTAACCCCCGTAATACCATTCTGCATATTCCTTCATCAAGGATCTTATCCCCAATTTCACTTCCTGAAAGCCAAAATTTCACATTTGCCAATTTTTAGGGTTTGTCATAACTTCTCTAGTCCTCACCCAATCACCTTCAAATTTCTCCACGGTGTTTGTTTTCCATTTCTGCTTCATTGTCCCTCTTTGACAAAGTTTCCAATTCCTTCATCCCACCTCTCAAATTCACATTTTTTGCTTCTTGTCTCTAAGAAAGTTTCCAAAACCCTGTAAAACCTCAACTACCCCCTTGAATTTTTTCCAAATCACAAATTTCCTTTTCTAAAACCCTCTCTATTTTTGTTTTTCTACCCATTACCTGGAAAAAAAAACTGCTTATGGTTGTCACCTGCGCTGGAACAAATGAACAAATGGAAGAAGAACTTGCTGCCATCAAGTCCAAACTCGAGGATCTAGATCAAAAATTTCTTGGCCTCCATCTTCAGCATTCACCCATGAACAACCGCTGCCAGCCTGAGTCTTCTGCAGACACTGGGTTCTCGTCGTCTAGCAACTTCCATGGGTTGAAGCTAGATTTTCCTTGCTTCAATGGCGATGATCCGACTAGATGGATTTATATGGCAAGACAATATTTCAGTCTACATAACACTTTTGATGTCAATAAAGTCCCACTTGCATCCTTTCATTTGGAACATGAAGCACTTCAATGGTTCTGTTGCTACATCAAGGCTCATGCAGAGCCAAACTGGACATATTTTTCCCAACTCCTTTTGCAGCAATTTGTTCCTAGTGCTTTTGATGACTTCATAGGAGCACTCACCAAACTTCGCCAAACTGGCACTGTGCGGGAGTATCAGATAGAATTTGAGAAACTAGCCAATCACACTGAGGGATTTCCTGATGCATTCTACCTGATTTGTTTTATCAGCGGTTTGAAGGATGCAATATGATCTGAGGTTAAAATGTTCTACCCCAACACAATGATGGCAGCCCCAGGGTTGGCTAAGCTAGTAGAGGACAAGATCAGGGCTCAACAACACTCCAAATCCACTCTTGTTCCATTCAAACCTATGGTTCCCCAAAGAACCCAACCTCTGCCAGCTCCTAGAACCACTCCTATCAAGCATTTGTCTAAAGTAGAGATGCAGGAACATCGAGAAAAAGGGCTTTGTTATAATTGTGACGAGAAATTCACCCAGAGACATAGATGTGTTGAGCAAAAGCTTTATCTCTTGGACGTGGATTCTCCACCTGCACTTGAAATTTTTTATGATGCTCAGGATCCAATATATGATGATGGTGACATTCAACAACTTCCTACTCCAGATGACCAACCTGAGATATCTGTCCATTCCTTAGCCGGAGTCACCACCCCACAAACCATGCGAGTCAGAGGGTTCTTAAAAAAACTCCCTCTTACAATACTTATTTATTCTGGTAACACTCACAACTTCACTGACCCAAGGATCGCCAAATAGGCTAATTGTTTCATCCAACCTTGCTCTAGCTTTGAAGTCATGATTGCCAACGGGGGCACCTTACCTTGCAAACGGAAGTGTCATAATGTGTGCATATCAATGGGGGATTGTAACTTGCGCTCTGATATGTTTTCCTTACCCTTAGGTGGATGTGATGTGGTTTTGGGCGCTCAATGGTTATGCACACTTGGACCCATTTTATGGGATTTTGCTGAACTTTGGATGCAGTTTTCAATCAATGGTACCAAACAAACATTACGGGGCTTACACCATAGGGTCTCTCAGCCTCATCAGATTGCATCAAATGGAAAAGCTTCTTAAGAAAAGTTCACATGGTGTCATCGCTCAGCTCCATTTCATTCAGATGCAACCTTCAACAATCTCAACTACTCCAGTGGATATCCAACAAATTTTGGATTGATATGCATGTGTGTTTGTTGAGCCAGTGGGATTGCCACCTTCACGACCCGAGGACCATCGTATTTCGCTCCTTCCTGGAAGCGTCCCTACCAACATCAGGCCCTATCACTACCCATTTCAACACAAGACAGAAGTTGAGATGCTTGTTCGTGACTTATTGAAGCAAGGTGTTATTTTCCCTAGCACTAGTTCCTTCTCTTCACTGGTCCTTCTAGTCCAGGAAAAATATGGGTCATGGCGCCTTTGCATCGATTTTCAAGCACTTAATCACATCACAATCAAGGATAAGTTTCCAATTCCTGTTGTTGATGAGCTTCTCGATGAGCTCCATGGTGCTCATTTTTTCTCCAAGTTGGATGTCCATTCTGGGTATCACCAAATTCGGGTCCATGCGGATGATATCCCTAAAACAACTTTCCACACACATGATGGCCATTATGAATTTTTGGTCATGCCATTTGGCCTCACAAATGCCCCTTCCACGTTCCAAGCATTGATGAATAAAATATTTTGGCCCTACTTGCGAAATTTCATTCTGGTCTTCTTTGATGATATCCGCATCTATAGTAAAACCTGGGCTGAACATCTCCAACATCTAGATATTGTACTACAAATTTTTTGTGATCATCATCTCTGTGCCAAACAATATAAATGCGTTTTTGGGTAGAAGGAAGCAGAGTATCTCGAGCATATTGTTTCAACATAAGGGGTTCGTGTCGATCCTGCCAAAATCGATGCCATGAAAAATTGGCCACATCCTCAGACCTTGAAGAGCCTTCGTGGGTTTTTGGGACTTATTGGCTACTACCGCAAGTTTATCAAGGATTATGGGAAGATTGCAGCTCCATTAACATCTCTCCTGAAAAATGATGCTTTTTCATGGACACCTACTGATAAGTGTACATTTGAGAAACTGAAACAAGCTATGTGTACCACACCTGTTCTAGCCACTGCCTGATTTTTCCAAGCCCTTCACTATTGAGAGTGATGCTTGCGACAATGGACTTGGTGTTGTCCTCCTCCAAGATGAACATCCCATTGCGTTCACCAGCAAAACCTTATCTGGTAAGAATTTAGCGGCCTTTACATATGAGAAGAAAATTATGGCTATTTTGCATGCCGTACAGAAGTGGCGTCCATACCTCTTAGGGAATAATTTTACATCAATACTGATCACCAGAGTCTGAAATATTTCCTGAAACAACGAGTCTCATCCCCAACACAACAAAAATGGGTGACCAAACTCATGGGTTATGACTACGAGATCACTTACAAGAAGGGTAAGGACAATCTTGTGGTGGATGCTCTTTCTCGCACATTTGATGACCATGCTTCTCTTTTAACTATTTCTATTCCTATTCCAAATTGGTTACAATATATTCAGCAAGGCTATGTCAATGACTCTTCCTTATCTCAAATCATCCAATAGTTGGCCAGTAATCCTTCTCTTGTACCACATTACTCTTGGGATGATTCTTCTCTGAGATACAAGGGCCGCTTGGTGCTTCCCCAGAGCACAGATCTTCACTAAGCTGTCTTCTATGATCTCCATGCTTCTCTGGTGGCAGGGCACTCTGGGTTCCTTAAAACGTATGAGTGGGCACGATGAAACTTCTTTTGGAAGGGAATGAAACGGGAAATTCAACAGATGGTTGCTGGATGTGATACCTGCTAGTGCCACAAGGGTGAAACTACACTCCTCCCTAGCTTGCTTGAACCCTTTCCCATCCCTACAAGGATTTGGACAGATATTTTGATGGATTTCATCGACGGGCTCCCTAAATCTAGAGGGAAGACCGTAATATCGGTTATGGTTGATCGACTCTCCAAATATAGTCATTTTTGTGCTCTCAGCCATCCATATACTGCCTCCTCAGTTGCACAAATTTTCATGGATCGGATATTCCGTCTTCATGGCATCCCTTCTTCCATTGTCTCAGACCGCAACGTAACTTTCGCAAGTCATTTTTGGACCGAACTATTTCACCTCACTGGCACAAAACTGAAAATGAGTTCAGGATATCACCCACAAACAAATGGTCAAACTGAAGTCACCAACAAATGCTTGGAAACTTATATTTGTTGCTTCACCTCTGAACAAAAACATCAATGGGCAAAGTGGCTCCCTCTTGCTGAATGGTGGTACAATAATTCCTACCATACTGCATCTAAAATGAATCCATATGAAGCTGTTTATGGGCAGCCACCCCCAGTGCTCCTTCCGTACAACCCCCATAGTTCACCAGTTCAGGCAGTTGACATGGTTCTTTGAAACCTGGATCAGATTCTCCACATTCTGCAAGAGAATCTTCACATGGAAAGAAATCGCATGAAGCAACAAGCTGATCAACACCATTCCGAGCACACTTTTCAAGTTGGTGATATGGTCTTTCTTCGTCTGCAGCCTTACAAGCAATTATCCCTGAAACTCAAAGGGCATCAGAAGCTAGCTCCAAATTTCTATGGGCCATATAAAGTTCTTCAGACGATTGGGTCTGTTGCTTATAAATTGGAACTTCCTCCTTCTTCTCGCATTCATCCAGTCTTTCATGTCTCTTGTCTCAAGAAAGTGATTGGCACCAACATCAGAGCACAAACTGTTTTACCAAAGCTGGATATGAAAGGATCCATCATTTTGGAACTGGAGGGCATCCTCAATCAGTGCACTCGTCAATTTCTCTCTCAGGCCATAACAGAGGTCTTAATTCAGTGGCACAACGTGCAACCAGAGGATGCTACACGGGAACCGCTCCTTCAAATTTAGCAATAGTTTCCACATCTAAAGCTTTGAGGACAAAGCTTTTTCTAAGAGGGAGGGGATGTTAAGAACCCGTGTGAACCACCCTCTTTATTTTGTTAGTATATTTTGTCAGATGCATATGCTTTGTAAGTCGTCCCATTAATATGTTGTATTATCCCACATTCACGAGGAGTAAGTAATAGTTTTTAAGTCGTCTAGTTAATATGTTGCATTATCCCACATTCATGGGGAGTAATAGTTGTTTAGATTAGACTTAGTATATAAGTATGTGTTGAGGGTAATGAAAGCATCGAAGAGTTATTTTGTATTGAGCTTGCTCAAAGGAGGTTGCCCCCTCGAAGTGGCTTGCGATTAATAAAATCTCTTTTGTGATCCATAATTTATGTTATATCGTGCATTCTTATCGTTTATTGCAGGAGGTTCTCCACAACATATTGTACAACCATTCTCTCTGGTTGGCCCTCCATTCTAGTTGCCTTTGTCTCTACTTCCTAACCCCCTTCCTCTGATGAGACAGGTAGACTAAGCGGCCTAGGTGGACCGTGGGAGACTGGGAGTGCTGATTCAAATGATCTTGACCCCAGTAAATGAATGGAAATTGGAATAAATCCTAGAATCATGGACTAACTAGTATAGGATATGATTCATGAGCGCAAACAAAGGGCGGCATGTTGCTAGCCTACTACCAAAGATATGTCATCCCATTCTTGTGGTGGTCATAATAGAAATGTCTAGCACTAGGTGAAACCTTGGTCCAGAAACTTACATACCCTGCATTGGACCATGTTAGGTTCAAATCTAGCAAAGATTGCTCAATGCATTGTAAATTGCAGCTTGTAAGTTGTAACCCAAAAAACAAAACCATTAGTTTTTCCTTACGGAGCCTTGACAGTGGAGCGTTATCAAATCAATTCACCATCCATAGATATGACTCATATGACTATTTAATTTCACATCATATATTCAAATACTCAAGTGACTTGTAAGTTGTGAGATCACGTGACTCGGTGAACAATAAGATGACAGATGGAAAATCAAGTTGGCAAGTGGCATCATCTCATACCAAGATTTAATGAAGTTGGTGAATCAGTTATGCATGCTAATGCCATTAAATGCTTTGAAATTGAACATTGAATCGTGAGTCACAATCCTAACTCACCGACTTGAACTTGGCACTAGGCAGCCTAGTGGCCCATCGTGATCCGTGTCGATTGGGACTGAGATCCTCATCCATGATCTGACTATTCAAGGGAACTTGGGAAGACTCCGAGTCCCGAGTCTCCCATAGTCCACTGAATCCCTGGATAGGAAAATTTTGTAGCTTCCCTTCTGTTGCAAATTTACCGAGGCTTACTCAATTTAATTGTTGAAGTGTTGGAAATGAAACTAATTTTTTTTTGCATGGTGATATTCCTTGTGGCCTTCTATGACGTTTAAAATGGCCTTTGAAGGGCTCTGAAGGCTTCAAATTTGAAGCCTAAGCATCTAGAGTTGCTGGTAAGTAGATTTTAGTACTTTTGCAGGTTTAGCAATAACATTGATTAAACATAAATTGATTGGAGCCACTGGTAGAGTGTAGAGTTGAGTACTTTGCAGGTTTTGTAATAACATCGATTAAACACTATTAAGCCAAGTGGCATTTTAAAGTAAACACTTATTTAATAGACACAACCTCTTAAGCTAAGTGACAGTTTAACTTATTTTTAAGGATTTTTTTATTTATTTTTAAATTAATTTTATTTTTTCTAACCATAATATTGCAAATCAAATAAAAATTGTCATTTCGATCGTTAACCAATTTAAAAAATAAAAATACTAAATTATAAAATTTTGAATATGATTTTTATTAAAAAAAACTAAATTTATTTTAAAATAATAACTAGAACATTATAAAACATTATATGCACAAACCAAATTAATACATAGTCTTCTTACCTACAGGAGGCAGGTATAAGGTATAATAAAGGCAACAATATTCGTACTCCTAAAATCTTTAGTTTAACTAGAGATAGATTGTTATATACCTACCAGAGGAAGGTATTATAAAGGCAACAATATTCATACTCCTAAAATCTTCCTCTTTAAAGACCAACATTAATGTTTCAACTAAGAAAAGATCTGGAGAGTCCATGGAATTTAATATCATCGAAGTTGTGTGAAATAGCCTTGGCATTTCACATAAAATCTTAAAATCTTCAAGGTGAATGACTTATTTTGTTGGGAAGTTGCGTGAAATGGCCTTGGCATTTCACATAAAATCTTTGACCTGAATGACTTATTTTGTTGTAAACAATAGGATGAGATGGATGGAAAATAACGAGGGGTCTTGGAGAATGGCTCTGGTGCGTCTCTTCCCGGCTCGATGGCTCTGGTGTGCCACTCTCCGGGCTACGGTTTCTACCAGTATTACCTTGTGAATTGGCAGGAGCTGGATAAGCTCTCTCCACAGAGGTTGTCTGTGCCGGTTTTTGAATGTTTCTTGTGTCTTTATTACTCTTCTCTGTGTAGTGAAGGGTTTTTTTTCAGGTTTTTGGGTCTGCTCTGTATCTTCCACTTGGTAACCTTTCCTGTTTCCTTTTGGGCTGCCTTGTGCTGATATGACTGTTCGTTTATGGCCTTTAGGGTTTAACCTCACGTAGGGTTTGTCTGCTCTAAGTCTGGACCTGGAAACAGGAGTCCATCCTCCTTGGTGGAGGACTAGTACCAACTAGTCGAAAAAGTGGGAATTCCTTGTATCCGAGCCGAGTTCGGACAGTGTTTCTCCTTCTAGCTTCACCTTTGCCTAGTTTTTGGATTGAGGGTCTTCTAGGAGAGTTTGAATGGACCGAAACCTGTCTTTCTGTTCTGGCTTGTAGCTCTTCGGGTGGTATAGTATTGTATGGGCTACGTCGTTTATTGGGTTTCTCTTTTAGTCTCTCTAGACTTTCAGGGTTATCTTGACCCTGGCGGTCAACTCGGTGCTAACCGGTGTCCTTCTTGTTTCCTTGTCGGTTACCAGGGTTTCTTCTGTCACTTTAGATTGTCAAAGCTTCCCTTGTCACAATTTCATCATTGGGGTTGAATTTTTGTGGTTTCTTGTGGTTTTTCCTTCTCTGGAACCCTCTACGTGGTTTTTTACAGTGGCTGTCCCTTTCCGATTAAAAAGGACCCCCCTCTCGTGGCTGTCGCTCCACTTAGTCGCGGCCACGACTAGGGGCCGGAGTAGAGATGGATGGGCTCCCTCCACCTTCTCTCTCACACAGCCATCGACGCAGAGCTGCAAAGGCACACAAGGTCCGGGAAGGCAAACTCTGATGTGTGCTGGGAAGGGATATCTTCATGGAAAGGGTAGAGGCATTATGCTCTCGCGCCCTCATTGGCAGACTGGAATACACTCAGATGGGCAAGAACGAATGGCACACTTGGGCTTCTGAAAATTGGAAGCCTCTTTTCTCCTATATGCCCTCGATCAGTCTGCTTGCCAGAGGTTGGATTGTATTTGTATTCTTGGAAGAGGCTCATGCTCTGTCTATATTAAACTCCTTCTGGCGCATCTAGGAAGGCTCCTTGGTGCTGGACTACTGGCATATTCACTTTGACTTGTTAAGAGAACGTGTCAAGAAATGACATTTATGGGTCCTCCTTCCTGGATTGCCTTTGCCATTATGGAACCGTGAGGTTATGGAGGGCATTGGGAACACCATCGGACGCTTCGTGGATATTGAAGATGACTTCCTCCATACGTTCAACAAGCGAATGGCCAATATCCTTGTCAAAATGGACTTAATATCAGGCCTCCCGGCATAAATTGAAATTTTATGTCTCGAACGAATTATACAGCAGCGGTTGGATTACCTTAATGTGCCATTTCGATGCAGGAAGTGCAAAGCTGTTGGACATATTCAAAGGACCTGTCCAGTGATGAGAAACAGGGCTATGTCTCTCTCTTCATCACCCACTTCGGACCGGGCACCATCTCCCTCCCATTACACTCTGGCCACTCTCGACAACGAGCCAACAAAAGGTATGCTTTCATAGGTTTGCTCTTTATTTGAAGATGCTTCTGAACAAGAACTATTGCTCTTAGACTCTGTTAATGCCACGGGTCCCTCCTCCGCTATAACTGGGCACTCTGAGTATCTGTAACCTGACTTGTCCTCTGGCCTGAATCCTATCCCTTCCTCAGAGGAGTCACTCCCTCCCCCTGTGATGCCCACTGTGACTGAAGCTCATCCTCTCTTCCCTCCCTCTGAAGAGCCATTACCACCCCCCTGTGTTTCCCGCTTTGACTGAAGATCACCCTCCTTCAGTGTCGCCTTCTCTCTTCACGGATGCGGATTTTCCCCCATTATCGAGTCTCAGACCTTCCTCTGCTTCGTCACCCTCCCGCAGTCCGACTTCCTCTCCCTCCTTTGCTGATCCTTCTTTACAATCTACTCTGGAAATATTCTCTGACAGAACGCCACTTTCCCCCTCTATCCTCCCATTGGACTCCATTCGCATTCAGAATGTAACCATCAGGAGAAGAAACAAGAAATTTCCACCCTCCTCTTTGATACCCCTCCTCTACCCCTCCCTTATACTCCTATTTCCACTAGATTGAAGATTGTTGCATGCAACTCTCAGTCCTCTCCCTCTCGGGCCCTTAGAGCAAAGACACCCGGGTCTTCGGGCACATAATGAAGATCCTATCTCTTAATGTTCGTGGCCTTGGAGGCTCCGCCAAGCATAAAAGTCTCCAGAACCTATTTGTCTCACTGGCCCCATATCTTGTCTTTCTTCAAGAAACCATGACCTGCTCACATCCTGCCATCCTGTCTTTCTCTAAGCTGCGTCCGGGATGGGAATATTGTGCTTTAAGTTCCTCAGGCCTCTCTGGGGGCTTACTTGCAGCCTGGAACCCTCGATGCTTCAAGGTAAAAGCCTTCAAAACTGTTGCAGGGATTCTTCTTAAATCTCATGTTTGGGGCTCTTCCTTGGTTATCTCTCTTCTCAACTGTTATGGGCATTATAACAATAGGGAGAATTTCTGGGATTCGGTTGTCAAAGGGGGCTTACTCAACCAACCAAATATGGTTTTAGCAAGCGACCTTAACCTCACCTTAAACTGTTATAAAGTATGGGGTAAAAAGGCATGCTCAGACCCTCTTGGCCCCTTTTTCACCCACCTATTCTCCTCCCATCAGCTTGTTGATATTGCTTCGGACTCTGCGGGACCTACCTGGCGTAATGGCTGCTCCGGCGATGATGGTATAAGCAAGTGACTTGATAGGTTCTTGCTTTCCTCTAGCTTGATAGACCATTTGCCTTTACATAGGGCTTGGAATTTTCCTTCGGCTATTTCTGACCACTATCCGGTTGTCCTGGAATAGAGGGAGTCATCTTCGCCTTGTATCTTTCCTTTCAAATTCAACCACTCTTGGCTTGCTTTTGATGACTTTGTTAATATGATCAGGAAAGAGTGGCTTCTCCTCCCCCATGATTCATCCTATTCTGGAATGGAATCTTTCTCAAGAAAGCTCAGACTTATTTGAAAAAGAAAATCAAAGACTGGACTCATCATAAGTCCCTTGAGATGAAGGACAAGAGTTTTCTTATCGAGACAAAAATTCATAATCTTCTTTCCTCTTCCCCATCGGGCATTTTTTCCTGTGAGGCTCTCTCTACTCTAAATGCTCTCTAATTGGAGCTGAAGAAACTGAGGGAAAGACAAATCTTTCATGAAGTGGAAAGGGCACTCAAATATTTCAAGAAAGACAAATCGCCAGGGCCCGATGGATTCCTTGTAGAGTTCTTTCTTGCTTTTTTTGACCTATTGGGGGAAGAGCTCTTGAATCTGCTGGAAGATTCTCGTTTGGCCGGGAGAGTCCTTCCCTCTCTTAACTTGACCTTCATTACTCTTATTCCTAAATCCGAAAAACCTACTACCTTTGCCGATTTTCGACCTATCTCACTCTGCAACCTGATTTACAAGCTAATAGCCAAGGTTGCTACGCTTCGTCTCAAGCCCTTTCTGGATCTTTTTATTTCCCCTCAACAGTATGGATTCCTTAAAAACCGCCAGATTACGGAGCCTATAGCCATTACCCAAGAAGCCCTTTGCTCTGTCAGATCTAGAAACAAAAGTGTTCTCGTCCTCAAGCTAGATCTCACTAAAGCCTTAGACAGAGTAAATTGGTCTTTTATCAGGCTCATCCTTCTGCAAATTGGCATGCCACTGAAAGGCGTTAATTGGATTATGGGATGCATAACCTCGGTTAATTTTGCTTTGCTTATCAATGGTTCCCCCTCACATTTCTTTACGGCCTCACGTGGCATCAGGCAAGGATGCCCTCTCTCACCTCTCCTTTTCATCCTTGTGATAGAAGGCCTCAGTCTTCTTATTGAGGATGCCCATAGACATGGTCATGTAAAAGGAATCAAAATCTCCAAAGAGCTCTCTCTCACACACCTGCTTTTTGTAGACGATGTGATACTTTTTGGGATTGGCACCTTCGAAGAATGGATAACATTCAAGGTTTTATTGGACACCTTTTGTAAAGCTTTTGGAATGCTAACAAATTCAAAGAAGTCTTGTTTCCTCATCAACAATGTAGATGATGGGACGATTTCCAGAATCAGTCGTTCCTTGCCTTTCAAGACCCAGCTCATGACCTCTGGGTTTAGTTATCTTGGATATTTTATTAAACCCATGGGCTACTTAGTTAAAGACTGGCTATGGCTTGTAAAAAAATTTGAAAACAGGATTTCACACTGGTCCTTTAGGTTTCTTTCTATGGTGGGGAGGCTGGTTCTTATTAAAGCAGTCCTTACCAGCATGCCGTTGTTCTGGATGGCATTAGTCCCCCTCCCAAAATCCATTTTGGGGAAACTGAAAATTCTGATTTTTTACTTCCTTTGGGGCACTAAGGGAAATAAGAAAAAGTTCCATTTGGTTGATTGGACTTTCTTATCTAAACCCACATCACAGGGGGGATGGGGAATAAAAAACCTTGAATGGTTCAGCATCTCCTTAAGGATTAAAACCTTCTGGCAAACCCTCTGTAGCAATGGTCTCTAGTTCAAGTTAATTACTGTAAAATATCTAAAGAAGAACAATGTGCTATCTTGGATCTGTAGAAAGGATTTCTCTGTCACATGTGTATCTACTATCTGGAAAGGCTTCATAAACCTTATCTCTTGGTTGGGATGTGGATTAATTTGGATGGTAGGAGATGGCAAAAACACAAGAGTTGGCCTGGACCCGATCGCAGGTATGGATACTTGTTTTACTCTGCCGGGGGACCTCCGTGACTATCTGGAAGATTTTGGTATCACTTCACTAGCCCATGCCAGGAATTACTCCCCGTAAGCCCCTTCTTACTGGCTCACTGCTTCAGATCTGGATTTAGGTGGTGATTGGTATCACATTTGGAATGATTATATCAAAGGGCTAGAACATGGGAGGATAAGACTCGGGTCAAATCCAGACTGTTTGCTTTGGTCATACAAGAATTTTACAGGCTCATTATCGGCAGCTCTAGCATATGATTGTGTGGCAGATCACTATTCGGATCCTCTGCGTGATGCATATCCACTCCACCAGACTCTTTGGAAACTCAAAATGTGGTTTTTTTGATGGTGCAGCCACCAAGAACAAAGGGGGGGCGGGTTTTGTATTACATTTTAGCAGCTCTCATAGTTTACATTTCTCCATGGGCTGCGGCAGATGCACTAATACTAAATCTAAGCTGATGGCTTTATGGGCCCTCCTTACGGTTTCAAAGATCATGGGAATTCCTCTTCTCTCCATCTATGGCGATTCCCTTGTCATCATTTCATGGGCTACAGGCAAGAGCACTCTAAACTTACCTCATCTGAGTCACTGGTGTGATGATATTAGAGAACTACTACAAAACTTTCCGGGAATGATCATGAAACACATATATCGTGAGCATAACCAGATCGCTGACAGTCTCTCTAAAAATGCTCTCCTTCTTGACTGAGATTATGGGAAATTCAAAGAATCCCTGAATGATAATTTTATTGATCATGGTAATTTTCAGTTATTCCAGATGTGTTGTGCTCTATTCTTTAAGCACACATTTCATTGATATGATTTGGGATCTCAGCAATACCATGAAGAGATACTTAGTTATCTTTTTATGCTCATGATCCATGCTGTTTTTTGACCATTTCTGAAAAATCATAAATATCTGACTTGTTTATACAGGAGTGATGATAAAGCCTACTTACACATCAGGCTTGTGCTATGTCAACCATGTTATGTTGATAGGGATCTGCCTCTGTAGAGAATGACACCTCTTTGATTGAGCTTCTACTTGTAGAATGATCTCTTGACCAATTGTATATGATGATCTTTGATTCAATAGAATAACAAGATTTGATATTTTTTCTATTGAAAAAAAAACAATAGGATGAGAGACATCTATAAAAATTGTTTGATAAAATATTTAAAAAGATAACTAGATGATCATTATTTTAACATTATAAAATAATTTGATGATTTTCAAATATTTAAATTAATATATATATTTTTGAAATATAAAATATTTTCTTTAAGAGCAAAAGTAATTGAAAGTCAATAGAATTTGACTTTATATACCTTGCCTTAGGCACTCGAGTCTGGAGCTTTTATTACTAGTTTTCGTCGTGGCATATTGATTTTTAAATAGAACTTACATTACTCCGTCTTTAAGGTTGGGTATATTTCACAATGCAAACGTGCTTTTATTACTCTGCCATAATGTCGTATATTGATTTTTAAATAGAACTTACATCACCTCCCAGTCAAGACTAGACACCTTTCACAATGCAAACGTTATCAATAATTTAATTTTTTTTCTTAGAACTAATGTTCAAAATTAACAAAGCAAAAAGTTTAACCATAATAAAAATAGATTAACGTTACTAAACGATACGATCCATACATATCAGTTGCAGTGACATAAAAATGTACAAATCAGTGAAAGACATCTATGTGGGAGCAACATAAGAGCCCCCAACCTGCCAGAATCCACCAGATGAATTTTCTTTGAAATTGCAATTTAACTTGTTTAGATTGCGAAATTGCGATTTGGAAAATTTAGTCTACGGCGTTTTAGTTGTCCTTTATCCCGCTCGCCTATGTGTGAGCTTGTAAGCCTAATTAATCTCAAGTAGGAACCTCACAATTAATGGCTACGTACAATTACAATTAATGAGTTTAAAACTTTAGTCAGAGTCACTTTAATTAGACTTTTTTTTATAATGAACGGCGGGTTGGCTGGAGTTGTGTTGATGATGATTTCTATGGTTGAGGTGGGTTTCTACATTACATACGGCGCGTTCTGTGCGATACGTCAAATTCACCATAATCCTTGCCAGATCATTACGTACTTCTCTCTTTAATTCTCTACTCCACGCCTTCCTTTCACCATAATCCTTGCCAGATCATTACGTGCTTCTCTCTTTAATTCTCTACTCCACGCCTTCCTTCCTCGAGATCTGGCTTTCTTTCCTTTCTTTCCCGTGAAAAATAAATCGCAGGCTTAATGCGGCCGTCGAAATCCCATGGCCCACACTGCGACGGCGGTCGCATTTGCCCGGTCTTCCCTTTCTCTACCACTTCAACCGTCATTCGATAATTTGTTAATCACCCTTTCCTTCCCGTGTTGTCCATTGTCGTCTATCATCATGCGGCCTGAAACTGCTTCAGATATATTCTCCAGGCTTTCAGATGACTTAGTATGCTCCATCCTTTCTAAGCTCCCAATTGGAGAGGCAGTCAGATGCTCTGTTCTTTCTCACAGATGGAGGTTTCTCTACACCAAAATTCCCAAACTCACTCTGTGTCCCGAACTCGTCCTTTTCGATCATAAAGAGGTCGATGCTCTCGGAATTGCGAGGGTGGAGAATATAATCTCCAACATTTTGCTGATGCATTCTTCCTAGCTTAAAACCCCTCCAATGGAAACCCTAGAAATATCACATTCTACAGTAAAAATCTTGTCAAAGTTTGGTAGGGTGAGAATAGGAGCCTCAGTAATGGTGCAGTCAGTCAAAGGAGCGCTTATACCACTGAAGTTTCTAATGAACCTCTTATAAAATTTTACTAACCCATGAAAACTCTTCACTTCAGTAATATTTTTTGGGATTGGCCACTCAAGGATGGCCTTGACCTTTTCAGGATCCATGCTCAACCCATTTGCTGAAATTACGCTACCCAAAAATATTAATTTATCCTTGCAGAACTCGCTTTTTTCAGGGGTGATAAACAATCTCCCAGCTTGAAGGATGTCAAGTATTACCTTCAAATGCTCTACATGTTCCTCCATAGTCTTACTAAAAACTAGAATATCATCAAAATAGATTATTATAAATTTCCCAATGTGTGATTTAAATACCTGGTTCATAGTTCGCATGAAAGTAGATGGGCATTGGATAGACCAAACGACATCACCACCCATTCGAATAAGCCATCTTTCGTTTTGAAAGCAGTCTTCCACTCGCCTCCTTCTCTAATTATGATTTGGTGGTATCCACTTCGGAGGTCAATTTTGGAGAAAACGTTGGCACTGGACAAACAATCTAGCAATTCATCCATTCTTGGTAGTGGGTATCGGTACTTCACAACAATCTTGTTAATAGCTCTCGAATCCATGCATAATCTCCGTGTCTTCCCTCCCTTCTTGGGACAAAGTAAGGCGGGAGTAGCACAGGGACTCATGCTTTATCATATGAACCCATTTTCTACTAATTCTATTATCTTCCTCCTCATCTCCTCATATTCAAAGGGAGTCATCATGTAAGCTGCTTGGTTCAGAAGCTTGTCATCTGGAAATAGATCAATTTGATGTGTAATACCTCTTGTGGGTGGTAGACCCACTGGTAGGTTTGTTGGTGTCAAATCAAGGTATTGCTGAAGCAATTTTTGTACTTCTAAAGGCACTGTTGGCTGTTGCAATGACTTCTGTTCTCGGGGGTATAATAGATAGCAAACTCCAGTCCTAGATTCCTTGGACAACCTCTTCCATCACATGGTATTCAAGGACATGGCTATTGATTCAGTCGATCCTTCCTCCTTGAAAGGCTTCAAGATGTGGTGCCTATTCCCGTGACAAAAGTCATATGTGTTCTCCTTACCATGGTGAATTACATTATGATCATATTGCCAAGGTCTACCTAAGAGTACATGGCATGCATCCATTGAAACTACATCACACCACACTTTGTCTTCATATGGACCAATTTAAAGTCAACTAGACAAGTTTGGTCCACCTGCACACTATGATCTTTTTTAAGCCAAGAAATACTATAAGAATAAGGTTTAGGAATGGAGGTAAGTTGTAATTTTTGCACCATTTATGTACTTACTAGATTGTCAGTGGATCCTCCATCTACAATTACCTTGCATACCTTGTCCCTGCACTTACACTTGGTACGAAACACGTTTCTCCTCCTCCAATCCGTTTCAGGGGTGAGTTTGTTACCAGATATCAAGGTCCTCCTTGACATGAGATTTTCACCTCTCTCTGCTTCAACTTCTTCTGGCAAAAGTTTTGCTCCCTCTTCTTCTTGAGCCATCATCACCCTCTTTAGGTTTTGGGGACAGTCCATTGCCTTATGTGGACCGTTGCATATAAAACACTTCAAGGGCCTCCAACCCCCATCCCCTATTCCAAGAGCTCTCTCTTCCTTGGGAGTCAAGCTTCTCCTCACTACTGGATTCTGCTTCACTTGTCGGTTTGGGAAAACTTTCTCTACCATTATTCATATTACTACCCCCTCGCTTGATTGCTGCTTTGCTCCGCCTACTCAATTTTTCTTCAGCCTTTAATGCTAACTAATATGCTTCGTCCACAGAGCTCACCTTGATCAGGGCTAATTCACCTTGGAGTTGAAACCTAAGAGCATTGACATACCTAGCCGCTACATGATCATCATCTTCTTGTAAATTAGTTCTAATCTGCAACTTCAAAAATTCATCCGTAAATGCAGATATCGATAAGTCCTTTTGCCTTAAATTTTGGTAGTCTCTGAAAAGTTTTTGCTGATAGTCGGAGGGTATAAACTTAACTTTCAGAAGCTTCAACATCTTCAGCCACAACTTGATCTTCTCCTTCCCTTGTCTCTTTCTAAGATTTTGGAGATTCTCCCCCCATAGAGCAGCATGCAACTTCATTTTGGATGCTGTTATTTTAGTCCTTCGTGGATAAGTCTCCTCGATCCCTTCCATATCAAAATACTTTTCCAACTCTTGAACCCAATCCATGAATAATTCTGGATTCAATTCGCCTTTGAAATCAGGGACCTCGACCTTAGCTATGTTTCCTTGTTTGGTTATGGCCTCAATAAGCCTCTCCATGGGGTCTACCACTCTGGTCCGACCTCGTGGAACCTCCAGTTCCTCTTCAGATTCTTCATAGGGCAATCTGGACTTGAAGGCCTCTAGTCTTCGGAGTAGTTCTTCATCAAGGGTTACTCTCCGTCCGGGATTTCTTCTGCCTGTCCTTCCCCAGTTCAGATGGACACCCCTCTAAGCCATCGTTGTGCTCTGATACCAATATGATGCAGTGACTCCTCACTGCCAAAACACTCAGAAATCTTGTAGCTTCACATGCAACATTAAATCTGGAAAAACAACATAACTTATATGTAAAAGAATAACTCAACTCAACAACAAACGGACCATTTCTTTTATTGATTAAAAACTGAAGCTAACATATCTCGGGAGGACTGAGCAAAAGCTCTCAAATTCCCCATATATGGCATGCAGGTCCCAATACACAGTCTTGTTGGCAGCTGCAAACAGCGGCAACTAAAATTCCTAAAAACTTGAAAACAAATCTTTTGAAAGAACCAAAAGAAAAACCGATCGCTCCTTCGCTTAGGACGAGTCTTTTTTATTCTGAAGATTTTCACCCCAAAAGACCGATCCGAAAAAGACGTCACCTGTCTACTTGAACTCGGAGTGCTCCCGTCAGTCAGGGATCAAATCGACTGTTATGTCTCCAAATCCATGCTCCACATCAACTTACCATCGTTTGAATTGCTTGTTGCAAAACATGATCCCTTTAGGTGCAAGTTATAGCCACTACCTTCATGTTATCGCAGCCGCTGGTGTTAATTATCGCAGCAGAGTTGAGTTTCTCCTTTGTAGCAGCGTCTCCGTTTGGGCAGAAATCCTCTTTGGGCATCCTAATGGCGAGAGGGTAAGGTAGCTGCTGTAAATTTGAGCATATAGATCTGTAGACAAACACACAACTCACAAAGAAGATCTCACATTTTACTCAGCAATTGAAGAATGAAACAGTGCAAAAGGCTTGCAGCTGTGAATGCTTTCATTAACCAAAAAAGTAATCTGAATGATAATTACAATAGTGTAAAATGGCTTTAATAGCCACAAGCAATTCGAATCCACATGAGGAAGTTCGAATTGATGACTCTACTTGACTGTAGGTAACCAAGACATTGTCTAAATCACTATTGGAGGACCCAGTAGTTAACTGTCCTTGTCTAGATCATAACCGGAGTTCTAAAACATAACCAAGTGTTACATTTAGTATTAAATAATGGTTAAGTGACTGTGGTAGGTGAGAAAAACGCCCCACATGTGTGCAATTAATTAAACCATTATTTAACTGAATGTAGAGAGCTAGAACTGAATGTGATTGACTCCTAACTTGGCTTGACTAGTCATTAACTAAAGTGAACTGACCTTGGATGGTTTCGGCACTCCCAGTTGCTTCCTAAATTGTAGGGATTGATCTAGGAGACTCCTAAACTTATGCAATCAAGTGCAATAAGTGGTAGTGAGCCTCAATTGGTGTTCCCCACACTTTGGTAACTGAAACATGTGCCCCAATTAGGTCAAGTTTAACCAATGGTACTAATGACTATAAATAGACTGGATGGACTCCCGATTTAGACATGACTCCCGATTTAGACATATGACCAAATTTGGACAAGGGAGGATTAATAATCCTAACACCCCCCCTGAATGCTAACTTGGAGAAACTGTGGGCCCTGGTAACCAAGACCATAGGTCACCCATTACATCAAGTAAAGTAAAGTAACTGCTCAAGAATAAGGTGCTTGGGGAAAAACCACATGGGAAAAAAACCCCCCTTCTAATTAAGCAGGTAGAATCAGGATCAATATGGTTCTTCTGTGCACAGGTATCCTTGGGCCTGGCATGTGAACCTCTCCATCATATGTCTGGAGGAATCTTTCTCTTTGGAAGAAGAAAGATATGCTCAACTAAATTAGAAATATAGACAGCTGCCGGATGAAGACTGGACCCATGTAGAGCAGCTGAAGTCAACTGAAAAGTGAGGAAAGGTTCTTGAGAATTCAGAGAATGTGAAGAACACTCAAGAAACTGATATGTTGCAGCCATGAACAACAAACCATGAGTGGTAAGAACAGCCCCAAGTGTTAGGAGCAGGTGTGCAGGCGGATGCAGAAAATCTTCCTCTTTACTAGTTCTGTGAGAAGATGAGCATGTGATCAATGGTAGAGAAGCACTGAGACTGTTGAGAGCGAATGCTGGAGCTCCATAGTCTGATATAGCTTCTGAAATAGATAATGAATCACATAATAAAATATCAGCAAACTCATATGAGGAAACTAACACCAAATCCCCATCAGCAGTTTTGAAGAGAAAGTGCGGTACTTGATTTTTCACACCGGATTTGGTGAGAGCAGCGACAAACATGACTGAATGCTTTTGGATTTTAAAATATGAACAAAATAATATCAGATCAGAAAGTAAATCAGATCTAAACAGGTTCCAAACAGATCCAAAACTGTGAAATGGAATCAAATCCCCAGCAACAGTTTTGTAGGAGACTTGCGGTACTTGTTTCTTCTCACCGTTGATGAGAACAGCTACAAGCGGTACTGAAAGATTATTAATTTGATATATTAAACCAAGAAATATCAGATCAGATCTAAATAAGATCATATCAGATCCAATAAGGTTAATATCAGATTCAAATAAATGGTTAACCGTGACGGTCGATGCACAGCTTTCTTCTTCTTCAAAATTCTGAATTTTGGTGCATGCAATCCTGCAGGAGTTTGCTGGAAAAACTAGATCATGGGGAGCGAATGGATCACTCTGGTAATCTGATATTTCTTCCAAAATATCCAAGGTATCACATATTTGCACACTAGCAGCAACATTATAGGGAGAAAAATCAAATTTCTCTTCACTTTCGGAAGCAATTACTAGTAAATTTTGTACAGAATTTAAAGGAGAATCACCGGTGAATGTTTGCATGGAAGTGCAGCAAAATTTTTCTTCAATATCAGAGATTCTAATTTCTTCTTCTGTTTCAGCAATGTGAGAAGATGAGATATCAGAGATCTCATGAACTTCCGGAGCATCAGGAGAAGGAGTCACCGCATGGAAACTGTCTTCAATTCGAATTGACTGTGTAGAAGCTTCTGCTTCTTCTTTATCTTGAACAACTTCATCAGAGAGAGTGGAGGCTGAGATTTTTGGATCAAGGATGCTTATGGTGTTGGATGTGCTCTCCAAAGTGCTATTATGATCCTCATAAATCATTCTAAACGTTCTGTCCAATCTTGTCCAGAGTTCCTTCTGGTCTTCAATAGATCTAATGAGGTAGCGCAAGCTAGGAGAAGGACCCGTTGCTATTGTTCCAAAAGATCCATCACTTTTATTCAGCCAATTAATCTTGCTGAAACACTCTTTACCGAGTCCAATAGACACCCGAGAGAGACCTTGTCTCATTAGAGATGAAATCATTTCGAAGTTGTACCTGCAAAACAAAAAAAATGATCCAGTAGAAGATCTGAGGAGGAGAAGTGCCTTGTCCGTCGAGGCTCTGATACCATGTAAATTTGAGCATATAGATCTGTAGACAAACACACAACTCACAAAGAAGATCTCACATTTTACTCAGCAATTGAAGAATGAAACAGTGCAAAAGGCTTGCAGCTGTGAATGCTTTCATTAATCAAAAAAGTAATCTGAATGATAATTACAATAGTGTAAAATAGCTTTAATAGCCACAAGCAATTCGAATCCACATGAGGAAGTTCGAATTGATGACTCTACTTGACTACATAGGTAACCAAGACATTGTCTAAATCATAACCAGAGTTCTAAAACACAACCAAGTGTTACATTTAGTATTAAATAATGGTTAACTGACTGTGGTAGATGAGAAAAACGCTCCACATGTGTGCAATTAATTAAACCATTATTTAACTGAATGTAGAGAGCTAGAACTGAATGTAACTGACTCCTAACTTGGCTTGACTAGTCATTAACTAAAGTGAAATGACCTTGGATGGTTTCGGCACTCCCAATTGCTTCCTAAATTGTATGGATTGATCTAGGAGACTCCTAAACTTATGCAATCAAGTGCAATAAGTGGCAGTGAGCCTCAATTGGTGTTCCCCACACTTTGGTAACTGAAACATGTGCCCCAATTAGGTCAAGTTTAACCAATGGTACTAATGACTATAAATAGACTGGATGGACTCCCGATTTAGACATGACTCCCAATTTAGACATATGACCAAATTTGGACAAGGGAGGATTAATAATCCTAACAGCTGCATTAACTGCTTCATGCAGCAGCTACCGCCGAACATCCAACGTGGAGCTGAAGAAAGAAGTACTGGATTGATGGCTTGCCGAGCTAAAAGATTGGGAGTAAACTTTCTACCCGACCATTTGCACTGATCGGATGACCTAGCTCGCGTGAGCTTTCACATCACTCATCGCTGGTCGTCCGATCAATGCAAATGGTCGGGTAAAAAGTTTACTCCAAAAGATTGTCCAATCTCCCCTAGTGGAGTGTGCCACAGGGGCCATGTGCAAGCTGACGATTTCGGAATCTCACCGTCGAGGCGAAATGGTCACTCTTCTAAACAACTCCCAAATTAAATAGTTGTGATAATTTATATAAATTGGCATTACTACCTTTTAGCTGACATTACTAGCCTTACTACCTTGCTGTAGCTGTGAACCAATGAAATTGACACTTAGTGTCATTGGCTTATGAATAAATATTATTATGATTGTAAAAAGATACAAAATACATGAGGAACCTCAGAATCAATTACAATTAATGAATTTAAAACTTTAGTCAATATCATTTAACAAGACTCTTTGCTTTTTATAAAGAAAGGCGGCGAGGCTGGAGTCGTCAAATTAATAATTTCTATGGTTGAATTGGATTTCTGGTGTGAAACGTCAAATTCACCATAATCCATGTCTGGTTATTACGTGCTTCTCCCATCAAATCTCTACTCCACGCCTTCAAACTTCATATTTCCTTCCAAGAGATCTGGTTGTTCTTTCCCTTGTCTTTCGTTTCTCTACCGCTTCGACTTTCAATCGATAATTTGTTCACCCTTTGCTTCGCGTGTTGTCAATTGTCGTCTATCATCATGCAGGCTGAAGCTGCTTCAGATATATTCTCCAGGCTTTCAGATGGGTTAATATGCTCCATCCTTTCTAAGCTCCCAATTGGAGAGGCAGTCAGATGCTCTGTTCTTTCTCAGAGATGGAAGTTTCTCTACACCAAAATTGCTAAACTCACTCTGTCTCCCGAACTCGTCCTTTTCGATCATAAAGAGGTCGATGCTCTCGGAATTGCAAGGGTGGAGAATATAATCTCCAACCTTCTGCTGATGCATTCTTCAGATCTAGAGACCTTTCACCTTTACTTTGGCGACTATACTGATGTCAGCGTTCCATGGAAATCCACCAGCGAGAATATATGGAAGTGGATGAGGATAGTAGCGCGGAAGAATGTCGAACATCTCGCTCTTGGCAATTACCATTATGGCGAAGACTCGCCTCCCGCCCTTTTCTCTTGCATCCGTCTGAGAACGCTCACGCTGTCTGAGTACACACTCTCTCTTCCTCCAGCCCATTTTATCGGCTTCAACCGTCTCATTACCTGCACCCTCGACACGGTGGAATTGACAGATGCTTCTTTAGCTCGCTTTATTTCTCATTGCCCGTTTCTGCAAGAGCTTAACCTACAGTATTGTTGTGGACTGCAGAACCCTATTATCGCCTCTCGCAACATTGCACATTTATGTGTATTGAAAGGTACATGTCAAATGTTGGAGGTATTAACTGTCAACTGTATGAATCTTAAAACTATACAGACAGATTATATATATTATTATCTAAGAGTCAATGGGGTGCCGTTTTACGAACTTTCTCGTGCAATTGTTCAAGTCAAACTGGAATGTGTAAGTACTTTGATGGAACTGACTTTTTCTTGGTATTGGGACGAAATCGATTTTCCGGGAGAGAGATTTGCTGAGATCATGGGTGACTTCAAATCATTGGAGAAGCTTGTTATCGATATGCCAAAGCCTCTTCCTCTTCTCAACTTATTGGAGAGACTTCCTAATCTTGAAAGTCTACATATAACTGGAACTGGAGTGCTTCGCTGGGTAAGAAATGATTCAATGTGTGCTTCGAGTTCTGGCTTATCATTTGCAACGCATATTTATAGTGGTTAAATGGTGAAAATTTTAAATGACATTATTGTTGTGATGAAGCATTAGGTTTAATATTTAATGTCTTTTTCTTCTTATCTGGTAAAACAGATGCAATTCCAAGTCCGATTCCGGGTACCAACCCTAATAATCTTGATATTATTCAGGATTTTATTACCAAATTCAAATTTCTTCAGCTTCAATTAGAAAATTGTAATATTATGAGAAGGATGAACACCTCATTTTTACAGTAAGAGAGTCGTATTCAGTGTTTGTTTCTACATTTTATACAACCTTGGATATTTTGGAACAGACTTTTGTCATGTTTATTTTTGATGATTTTGCTAAACAAATTACATGCCAGCAAAATAAACTCATCCAAATGGGTGTTCTTTGGTTGTAAAAAGTCATTACATGCCAGCAAAATAAACTCATCCAAATGGGTGTTCTTGGTTGTAAAATCTCAAGTCTCATGACTCATCTTAAGTAAGGCACAAAGCTGAAGATATTATCTATTCTCAATGTACATATTCTCTTGGGTAAATTGTTAGTGACTCACTTGGTATACCCGCTAGCTATCTGTCTTAAATGCTGGGTTCCTTCCATATTGCTAAACATAGAGGGTTTATCTTGTATTTCGCAGTAGCATTTTAAAGCAACAGATCTAATAGATGCAGTGATCTTTATGTTTCTGTTGTTGAACTTGATACTATCTTCTCTTTTCTGCTTTCTGTATGTTGTTTGTGTATGGAGTTCAAGCACGCCATGTTCCTGCTGTTTATTGATTGATTTTACAGAGATATGTGATCATGCACACACGACTCTTGCTGCAATAAAAAAGGATTAATTCATGCTTTTGATTGAAACTTTTTTTGTGGGCAGCGAGATGACGAGTTATTTCTTTGATATACAGGGGTCAGCAAGAGATGCGATACCGCCATGTCTAGTCTCTCCGCTTTCTAAGCTTTGGATGTTAAAGTTGGAAATGAGCAGATATGGTGGTAGGGATGAAATCCTTGCTTTGGGCTGCTTGCTTCAGAGCACCCCTTCTCTTGAAACATTCGAAATCCAAATACCTGATTATGCAGAGGAATGGGAAAATGATTGCATGGAGCTGTTACTAAAACTGTCAAATTTTAGGAGAGCTTCAACTCGAGCCAAGATTTCTCTGAAAAGACCAAGGATACGATAGAATGTCTTCTTGAAAGTTGCTCTGCTCGTTTTGGGTACAGGATCTAATAATCACCGAACAAATCCATTCCAGTTTTAGGTTTTTGTACTTTTTAAACGTGATTAATTAAGGTTGGAACATGTTTCTGATATTATATTGATCATGATGCTCTGGTTCTTAAAATGTTTTTAATGTTTATTTTTATTAAATGCTGAGATTTAGCTTTATAATGTCTATACCATAATAGGCTCCTATTTTGATGTTAATAGGATTTTTTCATACCTATTGAAAATTTTGATTTATGCTTTCGAAAGAACTTTACATCATCTATGTTTCACATGTGTGTTCTTCAAGTTTTGATATACAAACATTTAAAAGAAGTAAAATAACAAAAAATATTAAAACTTAATGATAGTAAAGATAACTACTTTTAATTAATTTTCAATATTCAATTATTCAATTATAATAATCATGTAAACTTTAATATAAATAAATTTTTATATCTTTATTTTAAATATCATATAAAATATTAAATTTTATAGATCAATATTCATACAATGTGTTAGTTTTAATACTTAAATTCGTAGATTAATTTTTATATTTTTATATTCATTTTAATACTTTATTTCTTAGAATTTATCATATTTTTATTTTGAATATTAGAGTAATTGTTTTTCTTAATCTTCATTTAAACAAATTTTTATATTAAATAGTATTAAGGTTTCACGTGGATGAATAAAGCTTTAGAATAGCTTTTAGGTTTCATTTATTTATTTTTTAGTATTTATACATTTTATTAGTCTGATTGCTTTAGGCTTTAATTTCAATTGGTATATTAGTTGTTAATTATTATTTAAATTTAAATTTTGAAATATTAATATAGATTCATTTTAATTCTATTTTTATTGAGAATTAGGAAGGATTAAATTCTTCAAAGTTTCTTTAAGTTTAAGACTTTTTAAAAAGTCAAAATGTAATAGTAAAATAGTTATATGTTTCAATTTGCAATCATGTTGTAAATGCTAACACATAAATCCTACAAACATGAAAAAATGCATTAATTAATTAATTATGAAGTAAACTCGTTATTTAACCAAATTTAACCATGGAAGTGCCAACTATTTCATGTTGTAAAGTATAACACACCAATAATACAAATAGGCAAAATTTGCATTCATTAACAAATTATGAAGTAAAATACTTGCAATTTACCCAGTTATTATTAATTTGTAATTATCACAAAATTAATATCTAACTCAATGTTCTATTAGTAACTTAATAATATAGACTCCAATATATTTTCCATCACAATATTTTATGTGCCAAGTATTTATAAAATTATTTATTTACATAGTGAGTATGTCTAAATGAAAGGAATTGAAATTTGATATATATTTATATAAATGTATTTTACAATCTAACCAATTTAAAATTTAAGCTCACTTGTTTTTGGTTGCATAATTTTTTATATACTCATATCTCATCTCTTTGATTATTATGAGTTTAGATTTCAATGAGTGATCAAATTTGAAGGGTGAGTCTTAATTTCAATTGGAAGGGCATTTATTCTTGGAGTCTTTCAAAGATGGAGGAAATATAAATAATTGTACTTCAATTGACAAGTATAAATTAATAAAATCCTTTCACCAAAAAAATGCAAAAAACAAATATTGTTCTGTCAATTTTTTAAAATTTTAAACAATTGAGCACCCCTTAATATCTACATGAAAAAATAATATATCTTCAATAAAACTTATTTTGTCATATGTGTATCATTAATTTTACAATTCAGTAACATAACAACTATAATATTGGGTGCGTGCAAGCTGATGAGGGTCTCTTTTGACGCGTTAGATGCAATAGAAAACTGAAAAAACAAGCATCCATCAACTTACATGGATATTTTGAGACACTTACACAATGAATCTTGCGATGAGTAAAAAAGAAGAAATATAGGAAATTGAATGACGTTTTCAAATATATTATTTTTTTCTATTGAAAATGTGCTTGACTATCTAAAGTTAGATCTTTTTTAATGGGCACTTTTAATTTTTAGGACAAATTATAAGTTATATTTTTTTGTGGGTTCAGCCTTTGAGTGGCTAAATGATGGAATAAACTTACGAAAGCTGGTAGACATATAGAGAACATATAGTACTAGTGCATGACTATTTTTCCAATAGTAGAAATAATATATATAAGTGATCAAACCTCGAAAACGGTATGTTAATTGTGGGTGCAGCGTTTGAAAGTCTTAATGCAATTATTTGGAAATGGTTTTTTTATAGCATGTAGATGTCGGTGTTCTTTAGTGCACAATACAATTTGTTTTCAAAATGGTTGAGAAATGAAAGAGATATGGACGAAACACTAAAAGTGTGTTTTTTGAGTTGAGGAGCGATGACAAAAAATAAATACGAAAAAAATATATATTCTTGTTAAAAATTACATATTTGGAATCTGTAAAAAACTATATCTGTTTCTAAAATTTCATAAAATATGGAGGTGTGCAGCATACTGTAACTATTGGGGTCCAGAATTGTCTTTTATAGTAATGTTATTTACATTAATTTTCCATGATATCTGCGAGGATTTAACACGTCTATGTTCAAGAAGGCTATATTTTACTTTGTTTTATTAATTAAAATCTCGTAAATGTAAAGTGACCCTAATATGTTATTTTTATTGTATTAAACAAAATATTGTACAAATCATAAGCATTTCGGTACTTCGTCCGATCCTTCATCCAACCCTTCTTCTCACTTTGAGTTTCACATTGGGCCTAATAGCATGTTTCTTATTAGGTCCTTGGTTTGAGTTATCCCATCTTCTACTTTTTGAGTCATGTAATACATGCAAGTGAGAATGAAAAGCATTAGTTAATAAACAAAATTAATAAATAATAAATGCTAAAAGTTAAAAGGTTATTAAATATATTTATTTAAAATATAAAAAAAAACTTTTAAATATATTTATTAAAAAATACATGTTCAGATATTTAAAAACCATTTGAATTAAATATTTGCAAATGCCTTTTGAAAAATGTTACTTTGGCATTGTTTTATATATATATTTTAAGCCACCTCATACTATGGTTTATTTATTTTAATACAAAATTTGTATTTCTTTTACATTTCAAACATTCATTGTATTATATGAAAGTCATGATTTAATAAAACCGTTCTTTTTTATGTATAGGTTGCGAATATAAAAACTTTCGCATAGGACACGTGCACCGTGAAGAAAATGGAGGGCACAATCACGCTGGAAAGATGAAAAGCTTATCATTTGGCCCCAGATTATAGTTTTTAAACAAGCCTCCATGTGGACACGCACTCACGCTAAATATACGCATATCGCATCCAGCTCTCCGATCAATTCACGCGTTGTTAGTTGGCATATTCCCAAACGTTTAAAGCACAGAACGATTTTTAGTTGTTCTGTTGTCCACACATCTTGATGTTATGATGGCCCTTGCTCATATGGTTGTTTGTTAGCAGTAAAGACCTCCTATTTTTTGAGAGGTTGAGCACTGAAAGGGCCGGCCTTCTCTCCCATTGTAGAAACTATATAAAGACGTCTCAGGTTGAGAAACAGAGGGGGGAGATAGAGAAAAATGTTGTATAAGCTTCCTTTTGGTTTTAATAAATAGTCTATGTTTTCGTCAAGTTGATCATTTTATTTTCTGGTAATGGTTGGTGACTGAGTAACGTAAGAGATAAACCCCTGTTGTTGAGAAGGGCCCCTCAACAATCATAGGTTCCATTTGCGTATATTCAACAATTTCTTTTTATATTTGCAGCTAAGTCATTTCGTTTTGCATACATCTATTGTACGTTTTCATGTAAGTCATTTAATTTATGCAAGCAAGTAGTTCGTTTTTCTGTAGGTGGCACTTTTTTATATAATTTCATGTGTTTTTATGCAGTTTATGCCTTCATAATCCATTCGGCTGACCATTCGCGCGATTTGTTCAGACTTCCTTCTAGTCTATGTTTTAGTCTTTCATTCGAACTTAGACAAAATTTTCCAGAATTTGCAGTCATTTACAGAATTAGTTTGAATCTCTGAATTTCGTTTCGTTAACTTAATCTAGCTTTCTTCCTGTATGCAACTCATGTTTCCAGAATTAGCTTGAACCATGCTTTTAAATTGGAACTTGAATCATTTTAATAAATTGGAATCGGTGGAAAATAAAGAATAACGGGTGTGTGCAAGAAGTTGATGGACCTTTTGGATGCAATGGTAGAATGAAGTCAATCACGCTTGATCCATAAAATAGAAATCATCCCAAGCAATCCCGACCCTGCCAAGCCTAATCCCAAGGCTGCCAACATGCATGCCAATTAGGATAGTAGACAAAAACGCGCGCGCGTTTTGCTTCACTAAAACACGTGCGCGTTTTGCTTCACTAAAACGCGTGCGCGATTTGCAAATCATAAAAAAAAATTAAATACACAGTCCCGCCCATTTTCACAATCAAGAAAGTGAATTCAAATATTATTATTTTGTTTACTAAATTTTTTTTTATATTACATAAAAATATATTATTTTGTTTACTAAATTTTTTTATTTTGTTTAATAAATCAAATTTATTATTTTGGTTATTAAATATTTTTTTATATTACATAAAAATTTAAAATTAAATCTCAATTTATTTATAAATATTTATTTATTTATATATTTTCTAATTAAATTATACTTAAC
>LPNX011235647.1:7599-21688 GCA_001517045.1 Pseudotsuga menziesii
CTTCCTCACCGAGGATGAGCCTACAAAACCTCTTTTTTCTAGAATGTGATTATGCTCAATCAATTTGGGATGATGCTACAAATGTAGGGAAAATTAAAACGCTTTCTTATGCTTAGTGCAATTTGTTCTTGCATTTGAAAAATTACTACCTAGGATCCTTGCATCTCAAACCTAACCTAACCATAATATGGATGGACCTTCCCAAATAAGTTTGTTGGAAATTTTGGCTAGCTTGAAACAAGATGATACTTAATGCAGAGGTCGCTCATCCTAGGCATACAACCATCAAACCTATATGTTTTTTATTTGAATCTCTTTCTTCTCATGAGATGAAAGTATTTAAACATGAATATCGTATTGTCCTACATGAAATTTCTTGGGTAAGAGATCTTGTATTTGAGATCCCCCCTTAGTCCAAATCTATCTTCTATAAACTAGTATAAATTAGCTTAGAGACCATATTTACAAGAGTATGACTTTTGGGGCTTGTTAAACTATCACAAGTTCTTTAAACTCTTCGTTAATGGAGCCTTTGAAGTCAATTCAAGGATGGAAGGAGCATGGGGGAAGGGGGGGGGGGCAGATCTGCATAGGCCCTGACATACATGTATGATTAACTTATTTATATAGACTCTAAATGACCACCAACAATCACGATGAATAATATGCCCTCTACACAGGAATATATATCTTAAAATCACATCGAATTGAAAATGTAATGTTGATGTAGTAGTTGTGTGAGGAATCCTCACCAAGTCAGCCTCAAAAAATATAATAATAAAGAATGATTATTGCGCATAAATGACAAGTTGGCCTAGTTTAAGTGTGCAAGTCGGCCCTATATTAAAGCAAACAAGATAACATAGATTCAAATACATTTTCACCTAGGCAAGTTCACTCCACTCAAGGAAGATGTTTGCTACAAGCTAGAAGAAGTCTTTTATGGGGTTCATTATATGTGGAGGAGTTTCTCCTTTTTTCTTGGGGTTGATCTTCTGATATATGTGATTACTATGTATCTGGATGTATATGCATGTACTTTGAACTGAGATCTCTATTAGAAGGTTTCTAGGTTTTCTCCCTTGTGGTTTCGCAGGTCAAAATATTGTGTCTATTTTTTATGTACTTGGTTGTTCTTTTAGTGATCATACTATATGTTCTGCTACATATAATATTGGAATTATACTGTTGTTTTTAAAAACTATCATGGTATCAGAGTAGTTCTAAAAGAGACCGTTGCAAAAAACTAGGGCTCCATACTTCAGAGCTTTACAACCTCAATTTTATCTTGAAAAGTGCATAGTGAAATTCACCCCAGAAGGGCGCACCCTTTAATAGAGGAAAATTATGGATAGATGATCTTTCAACTTTTGACCTAATTCTGTCAGGGTCAATATATAGGGTTTCTTGATTCAATCCCTTATATCCACTTATTTGGTTCAGTCTTGACATTCTCCAACTCGCATTGGTGCGACACATCTTTCTGTGGAAGCAAATCCTCATTTCAAGAACTTTCAGTTTTGACCTAAATTTTGTCGGTATCAGAAACTAGGGATTCCATTTTGTTACTACTATTTCCATAGGTCTAGGAGAAAACAAGGTCTATTGAACTTGCCCTAGGAGGGCGCATTTATCTGTGGAATCAGATTTGCAAGAATCTAAACTTCAATTTTGACCCTCTCCTGCCAGGGTTTCTAGGTCAGTGTTTAGATCTCAATGTTCCAATCAAGATGAATAATGTGAAGGTGGAAGATAAACTTGATGGGGATTCCAAGTTCAACTCATGGAATTCAGTGATACTCATTATCCTAGAGGAGAATGAGCTTCTAAAGTTTGTAAATGAAAAGGTACCATAACCAGAAGAAGAAGCAGAGAAGTCTAAATTGAGGAAGAATGATGTGAAGGAAACAAAGATCTTGATAGATGCAGTAAAATACCACTTGGTACCTCATATTTATCAGAAGAAGAAAACCAAAAATATGTTTGGAGTCTTGAAGAAATTATTTGAAAATAACAACATCAATAGAGCTCTTTCCTTAAGACAACAACTCTCTGACATCAAGATGACAAAGTCAGACTGATCAGTTGCATCCTACCTCATGAATATGTTTGAGCTAAGAGATCAATAGAGCACCATTGGATAATCGATTGAATATAGAGAACTTATCATGATGACTCTTAATGGTTTCCCCTCCTCTTGGGAACCATTCATTTAGAGTATTAGTGGGTGATCCAAATTTCCCAAGTTTGATCGATTGTGGAAAGACTTTACACAAGAAGAGACTATAGTTGAAGCTAGAGGCATATTGCAGGGAACTCAACATGAAGAAAACCATGCCCTTACATCTCATGCCAAGAAGGGAAAAGGTAAGAGAAGAAAGTTTCATGGAAGAAAAGGAAAAGTTGAAATGTCAAGTCCCAATCCAAAACAAAAGAAGAATAAGGATCTTTCTCATATTCAGTGATTTGGATGTCAGAAGTATGGTCACTATGCCAAAAAGTGTCACAGATCAAAAAAGAGAAAACACCAAGCCTCAACTGCTGATATCGATGCATATACTCCACACAAGAAATTCAAGGAATGACAATTTTGAAGAAAGTACGAAGGATCGTCAAAAGAAGTTCTTCTTTTAGTACTCTCCATGTATGAACCAATGATGAATTTATCAAGATCATGTCATTTTCCTTGGTAATGTGTGAAGATCAAGATTGCATTTTCTTTAATGGGATTCCGACAAGAAAGAATATGAAGGTGAGAAGACTACTGTGATTTCTGCAAGGATGCAGAGATCAAGATGGACCCCACAAAACAGCAAAAGATAAGTATTTGTATTTGGACAAAAGTATTAAAAAAAATTGAAATTCTCTATTGTGAACCCAAACAAGGGACAATCCTTGGAGAAGAGAGCGAAGGAGAGGATGATGGTGAAGATGAGGAAGAAAAGAGACCTTTCGAGAGTCTCATGGTGTAATACCCTCTAATTTAACCCCTAGACATATTATTATTTTCTATATGTTGGACATAGTGGAACAATGTGCCTGGACTATGGTTTGAGCATTATTATTATTTTTATTATGTTGAACATATAAAATAAATAATTAATAAAATAAAAACAGTCAGACGACATATGCCATGAAAGAGAGTACGAGGAACCATGATGTTACGGGAAAGGGGTTGTGGAAAAGTGTTTACATATGTGTTTTGAGCCTATGTTGATGTTGTACACCCTTCTGATGTACTTGATGGACCCTCTTGGTTATGTACCCTCGCGTTTTATGTTACTCCTTAGTTTTATTTACCTTGAGATTAATTTTTATTTGAGGATTGGAGTCCCTCTCTCACTTAATGCGTACTCGTGAGTTGGATTAGTGTCCCTCTTGGTGTAACCACTTGATGTGTAACTCATATTTTCTATTTTTGGAATGTAAATGTCATTTTTTGACCTTCTCTCTCCCCATTCAAATTGGTCTTGACAAAATTCTATTTGCTTGTGTTGGAAGTCACTCTTGTGTGTTGGTTCATGTTTTTGTTGTTGTGCTTATGTTTGGCACTCATGGTTTGATTTTGCTGCACTTGGTATGGGATCCTTGTTGAGCCTATGCCCAAGCTGATTTACTATGGAGCCACTGGAATTGCCCTGGATTGGAAGTGCTACTTGCCATTGGGTTGTGGTTGCATTGTTGTCTTAGAGCCATTGGAATTGCCCTGGAGTGGAAGTATAAGTCACACTTGCGAATGGGTTAAGAATGGACTAATTTCTTAATATAATTTGTGGTTGAGTGCGCCCTTTCTTACATCATCATGGCTTCAGCTTGGGGGTGACCATTGTAGAGTGAGTTTTGGCTTGAATTGTGTCTACGGCTGGGTGGAACGTGGCACAGTCGATTCTGATAGTGTATTTGGAAAAGATAAGTGCTTTATATCATGGTTATTTAAATTTATTGGTTCTGAGCTGATTTATTTATGGATGCACATAAAATGTTTGATGAAACGTATGAGATGTTTATGGAAGAAATTTCTCATGGAATTCAATCTATTTATGCAAGTACAATTTGTGAAGGAATTGGAAACTAGTTTTTGGGATTTTGTGCACAAATTGTTTGAGGAAATGATTATTTGGCACCTATACTCTAGAACTGATATTTTTGCCCTTTTTCATTATATAATGTGTATTTTGATGGTATAGTATCCTTGAAATGGTTTAATAAACTTCCCTTTGATGCTTCTACCATGCAAAAGAAAACGCAAAGGTGAGTTTTCTTTAGGTTTATAATTTGTTTTCAAGTGAGTACTTCGATTTATTATTTGATGCTGTAATACCTCCTCGTAAAATTTTGTTTTAAGTAACTTTATTTAAATTGTAATTGTGTGATGGAAACTAATAATTTTGGTAGAATCTATTCTTAATATAAATATGACCTGAATACGGAAGTTAGGTAGCCATGTAGTTAATTGACATAAACCTAAGTTTACGACAGTAACTAAATCTTCAACCATCTTTACGAATAGAAGTGGCTAGTCTTGGAGGGAGTTAGTTATTAGCTATTAAAAGTCCTAGGCAAGTGAAGGAAGTGCATGCAAAATAAACAAACAAGAAAAAAGAAGAGAGTTGTCAGAGATCACCAAGTGTGGTGTAGGCTCTAAGAAGAATACAAAATAGCGTAGAGCTGCCAGTGAACATCTAAGGGATGTCAGGCTTTGAAATAGAACTGCCAGTGAGCTCTTGAAGAGCTAGGTTATGAAACAATTAAATTATATCCATTTAGACTGGTGGCAACTTGGAGACAAAGGAAGTGAATCTTAAACTCAGGCTTATGGGAAACAGGGTGGAACTCTTGTAGACTGCAAAGTTTCGAGATTCCTAAGGCTGGGCAGTGTGTGGCTGTTAATTTCCAAGTTTCAGACAAAGTTCATATATGTTCACTAGAAAACCAAATCTTTGTTTTCTTATAATCTTGAAACTATGTATATCTTAGTTCTCTGTTATGAACAAGGGTTTAATATCAATGATTTTTTAGGAAATCTTACCATGGTGAAATTATAAGGATGATTGAATTTTCATGAAAAGTACTAGTTAGTACTATGAATGTTTATCATTTCATAAGGGTTTGTTAATATATAAATGTATAGATGGAAAATTAACTAGTACAAATATTGCATGAAACACTAACCTAAATTAAACCATAGACACCATCTGGTAGCATTCTTTTTAAATTAAAGCAAATCCCGTGATTTATACAAAGAACTAGGGTTAATCTAATCGTTGAATAAACAAATAAATTTATTTACATTCAACTATCACCGAGGTCGAAAAGGATTTATAGCATAACCATGATTATATAATCTTAAAGAAGTATTGCTAATATAACAAGCACAGTTACAACAAATCCCCATAAACAGTGAAATACACATGTCGTAAACGATTTCCCACAAGCATTTACGATTTATAGCAGAAATGTGATTATATAGTCTTAAAGAAGTATGGCTAATATAACAAGCACAGTTACAACAAATCCCCATAAATAGTGAAATACACAGGTCGTAAACTATTTACCACAAGCATTTACATAGAGGAAGTATCACTAGTATAGCTGAATAACCCTAAGAGAAATCCATATGAGAATGGAACTACACAGGTTGTAAGGGATTATTAACATAAAACATTTTTATGTATTTAATTAATGAAGAGCCTCCATTACAAGGAAGACAAGCAGTAGAGTCCACATATGCTTCGAACTGTCATAATTGTCCCAAATAATTCCTTACACGACAACTTTAATATCTTTCTTTTAAACCCTAATTAAAGAAAAACGACAACAACACCATTATCCTTACCAAAATTAGAGTAAGAAAGAGAAATGTTAACTTAAAAACCCAACTCTCCATTCTCAAAGGTGAACCCAAAAACATCAGTCTTTACCAGGATAAACATCAGTCGTTGCTTCTAGCTTCACGCCACCATCTACTCAAATCACATGGGTAAGACAAAGAGGCTAAACAAGGACTTACTATGGTATCCTCTATGTATACTACCCAGCAAAATCCTCAAGTCGAATATTGCAGCAACGTATTGGTGCACACAAACATAGCAGTTAAGCGATGAACGAAAAATAAAGTACATAGCTAAAAAGAAATTAAAATACGCAAGGGTAGAAAGGAATTGATACCTGGAACATCGATATGAGGGGGAAGAATTTCTAGATACAATTTTGAGAAGACTAATTGTAACCCTAGATCCATGAGCTCTTCTTCTTTTAACATTTACATGAAGTAATTACAGAATGCGTAAGCTTGTTAAAATCCCTTACCATTTAAGGAAACAAAGCCCAAGTTTATTTGAATGATGGAACTAATAGTTTCCATTCATTAGTACTTAACGTCGGTTTGTTACCTTGCCCTCCCATGGCGATGTGGGAACATTATAACCACTATTGTAAAGTTGAAACATGACAACCTTGCGACCCCTGTAGGCCTTGGAGAAGGTTGATCCTCACTGCCCAGTCTAAAACAGAACTCGAAAATGTGATTTGGTAAAGTAAAAACCCTCGCTGTGGTCCGAAAACTGAAGAGCTAGCTGTAATCCACCTTAGCCTCAGGATAATCAAAATGGTTTGGGATCATAACTTTAGGAAAGCCACTTCTCTTTTGTGTTTAAAACTATGGGGTAAAGGTAATAGCAAACTTTAGTCCTAGACTTTGGTTGATGGCGGTTATACCTTGACTTCGGTACACCCAAAGCTTAGAAGAGTTGCAAATGAAAGCAAGTGGGGTTAGCATAACACGAGTAAGTCACTAGTTTGACCCCCTTGTTGTATCCATAGAAACATGAACCTTGAATGACACCTTTTTAATCATGAACCATGCTTTTAAGAAATAGGAGCTGAGATTTTAAGCCACGTTGCCCTTAGAGAAGATCCTTTACCCTTGCTGGAATTATTGCTTCCACACGGTATCAATAAAAAATAAAATTTTGTTTTATTTTGTGTAATTATGGTATGTTACACATGTGTATAATACTATAATCACTAATTCCATGAAAACGAGATTTTTTTTTAAATTCTAGAGTGCACTTGCTTTTCTAAACTTAACGCTCATTACCCATTTCCTTATTCAACTAAAACTAAGCCATTACCATAAAAAAAGTGAAATGAACCATGTGTGAGTTGATGCTTTGGTATTAATTTGGTCCATGAGAGCGATTATCAAGAATATGCATGAAAACGAACTTGGAAACAAATATCAAAAACACCAAATTATAGTATTTACATATCAAAATTAAAATTTGAACTCATCCATATATAAATCACAAAATCACAATGCTGCATCCTATTAACCATTAAAACTTAAGAGTGAATATTTAAGGACTTACAAGTGGATCGAAAAAGCTATGAAAGCCTAGATTGAAAAGTCCATTATGGTTTTGTGACAATGGGGAAAGGCATATATAATAGTCTTTGTATTTTGTGGTCTGTTTGTTTGTGTTGTGCCTTTGTCTTGTTGCAGCTTTTGACAAGAGATTATCTTTTCTAAATTTAAATTTAAATTTAAATGTTTAAGGGGCAATTAAAAAAGCTGCTGCTTTAACAGAGGGCTGTGATTTTTGTATGTATGAGGAGCTTTAAAGAGGGCTGTGCTTTTTGTATCTTTTTGTATGTATGAGGCTTCAGGTTCACAATTCGCACTTAGAGTTTGGTACCTACCTCTCTCCGCGGAAGGAGTTATTGGCAAGCTGGGGACGATACGAGCAACATGATTCCCAGTTGTATGGCGGGGAATTGAGGAGGGTCTCGGGTCTGACTTCACTCTCCCTCTCTTTCGGTCCTGAGCCGCCTTCCCGAAGAAGAATGGCGATCCATAGATCTTTGTCTGATGGCGATCCTGGTAATTTATTAAACTCTTATCATCTTAGTAATTTATTAACACATTCCATTGATCTTTCTCTGATGGCGATCCTGGTAATTTATTAAACTCTTGGCATCGATTTTATATTCCCACGAGCCTGTTTTTCCCCATTGTGGTATCTCATTACCGTCAATTTCTGCATCTCACGGAGGAAAGCTTGCAAATTACCTTTAGAAGATCCTCTCTCTCCAACAGCTTTCTAAACCATCGCCTTCAATTTCTCTGCACGCCTTCTCGTCTCTTTCCCTCATCTTCAGTTAACACAAGCCTTGGAACTTCCTTCCTCCACGAATTTTGCGTTGAACCTCCTGGTGCCTTGTCTTCGTCCATATTCTCCACCACAACTTTCAATTCTTCTAGAGTGATCCTTTGCATGAGAGCGTTGTCGTCCTTGCTCTTAATCAGCCTTGGCACAAGTTCCATTATAGCTGCGTTTGGGAGTGTATTATCCGTTTCAGCAGTGTATATTGATTTGAAGTGCCTTGTAGCTTCCATTTTAATTTCATCAAAGTCTTGGATGACTTGACCGAGCGTATGTATCTCTTGAACTGATTTGTAATTTTTACTCGCTTCTGCCTGTTTGTGAAAGAATGTTGTGTTCCAATCCCCTGCCTTGAGCCATAAGCATCTGGACTTTTGCCTCCATAACTCCTCCTCATGCCTACAGGCCGCGTGTAAGTCCTGATGGAGAATTACTTATTTTTCATAGTCTTTCTTTGAGATATGCGCTGCCTCCATGCTGAGTTGGTGCGCTTCAAGGTTTATCGTGGCATCCCATTCTTAAGTAGTTATGAACCATCTCATTTCCTTCATTTTGTTTTGATCCATTGAGTTTCTACCCTGATCACATAGTATAATCAAGTGGCAAATCTATTGAATTTTCAAACTGCTATTTCATTTTCCAAGATGTAAAGCAAACCTTTTGACTTGTTTTTTTATACTAAAGTAACGATCCCTAAGATAATATTAAACTCATATTTTTTCATGTAAACTAGTGTCTTGCTTCCTTCTCTTTGATCTTGATTGCCACAATAATTGAATGGTGAGTCCACTTCCTTCGTCTCTTTTGATGGTTGGGCCACTTAAACCCCCGCCCTGCATTTTTCTGAATACATTATGAGTTACCATCAACCCTCTCCTTCTTTAACTAGTGGATTGTAAGCTAAATTTCTAAAAGTTGTATGGTTTGACCTTTAAATAAAAGTTATAATGATGGTATGGTTTTCAACGAGGTATTGAAGTGGTAGTTTCAAGTTTAAATTCGAGAGATAAAGAGAGAGTGTTCTAGTTGGGCGATAGACCATGCAGCTGTCTTTTAGGTGTCCTAAGCTCCTCCCTTAGAGACCTATCCTATATTTTCACCTCTTTGACCTTCCTTTCCTTGCTTTGCAGGGTGATAAACTCAATTCTTGCTTCAATATACAAGTCATGTCTAGCAATTTTAATCTTAAGAGGGCAATTTTAAATGTATATAACGTTAACTTTATCCTTGTTTGAGTTTGCATCGAAATGGGTATACTTGTTGAGGTTTTAATGATTCAAAAGGAAATTTCCTTGTCATGTTAACTCTAGGCATAACTTTGAAGCCTAATGTCTTTTTTTTATATTTATAATTGCAGAACTTGATTATAAGCTTTTCCATCGTCATTTCATGGCTCACTTTGCAAGTTGTTTCTTTTTTATCGCATGGGTTTTGTTTGACATATCAGGGGAACAATTCTTCTCTCGATTTAGCGTCCCACTTTTGTCTCCCCTTTTTTATGATGAGTGATTGTTATTGGGTTATCCCTTTAGGTGAGGTCCCCACTTGAGGTTTATGGTTCAAACAACGATCACTCATCCTTCCATTGCCTTTCGAGATAATTGTATTGGACAATACATCCAACATAACCATGGTTGTACGGACGCCTTTACATTGTTATAATGATGGGGTTATTTTCAATCATGTATCAAAGTTGTGATCTCAAGTTCAGAGTCAGGAGATATAGAGATATTGACTCAATTAGGTGCATGGCATGCAAGAGTCTTTTAGATGTCCTAAAATCCTCAAACAAAGAGCTATCTTGAATTTTCACTTCCTTTAACTTCTTGGCCTTAATTTGCTTGGTGGTAAGCTCAGTTCCTACTTCTATATAGGTGGGTTCCCTTCACATTATTCTTGTTTGAGTTTGTGTAAAATTGTTATGACCAGTGTCTACTATTTCAAAAGCGGCAATCAAAGACTATTATCTTATTTTCTTCTTCTTTATGCTTATTTTTTGGCATGCTTGATTAAAGGTTCACCCTTGATCTAGTCACCTCATTGTTGGACATTTTTAACCTTGTGACATGTATAATGAATTGTAGGTATCACACCCGTTTTTTTTTCTTTTTGTTGATAGTTTCCTTATTCTATTTTGTGTTTAAACGCTGAATTTATTAGTTTAGCTATTATTGATATTTAGTAATTAGATTTTTTTTGCTTTCTTAGGCTAGTTATATTACCATCAATGCATAGGGATGTGCTAATTCTATTTGCACTAATGATGTTTTCATATATTTGACAGCTCAATTATTTCTTGGTTTACTTATTGTTCATTGTAGATAAATAAGCTTACATGTCATTGCAGTTAGCTAATCTTATCGTCATCTCATAGCTAGTGGCCAACTAGATCTATCACTTGATGATATTGTTTCATTAATTGTTTCATAGATGCAATGTGTTATTATACATATTTTGCATTGACTTGAATCATTTTTGTAGGCACTCTACCAAAACAATCTTGGTGCTATGGCGTATGTCAAGACGATCAACCCTTGATAGTATTCAACATGCATTGCTCGTCCAACCTTTCTCAAGTAGATTCTCAAGCATCCCTTTTTGTTACTTTTGTTCCTAGATTACATAATATAATTCAGAAATAGATCTACTGACTTTTCTAATGGCTATTTCAATTACCTACATGTAAAGGAAACCTTCAATTCTAAATATTGTTTACTAAAAGTAATGAGCCCCAAGATGATATTAAACTTATGTTTGACAAGTAATTTAATGTATTCCTTCTCTTTTACCACTCAGGTTTTCAGTTGCTCCATTAACCAGATGGTGAGTCCACCACCTTCCTTCTATCTTTTGGTGGTAGGGTTAGTTTAATTGTTGCATTACATTTTATTGAATCCATTAGGAACTACAAGCAACCCTTCCTTCCCTTAATCGAAGGCTTTTAAACTTGGATTTTAAAAGTTACAACGTTTAATCTTGAAACAAATTTCTTGCCCCCAAATATGCATGAATGTGGTTTGCATTCACTTGAGAATGTTATAATGATAGTATGTGTTTTAACTATATATGAAGTTGTTATTTTGAGTTTAGAGCAAGGAGCTATAGAGATATGGTTTGCTGATGTACCATGGAATAGTCTTTTAAATGCCCTAAACTCGTCCCTTAGTGAACTAGTTTATATTTTTAGTTATTTGACCATCCTTTGCAGGCATTCCTCTATTGCCACAACGTGTTCTCCCATATTCTTATAAGTGTTTGCATTCCTTTTTACATCTTATTTATATTGTTTTTCGATCAATTATATGGTATACCTAGTGGCATCATTGCATTGTATTGTAGATTAGGGTCGTGCATGTTTTGTAGGAAGGTGGAATTTCTTATGCAGGTTTGTTCAAGAAAGGTGAAACTCTCAAGGAGGCATGTGCTAACTCTTCTTGTCAACCATGAAGGCTCGAAAGGAGAATCAACACTTTTCAAGGGGAACTTCTTTGTTGTCCACCTCTTTCAATCTACAACATTTAGATTAGTTCACTCAGTAAAGGAAATAGGTAACTTTGCGATACATAGATTTCCCTTCTTTCGTGAATTTGTTGTTAATTCTACTTCTGGCTGAAAATTGATTGCACTACACTAGGAAATCGAGAGCCCTAGGTTATTTAATAAATAGTAAACCCTATTTGAAATAATTCCCTTCCTTCTTCATTTATCCCTTCTTTTCTCTTGCCTAGGGTTTTTTGATTTTAACCTAAAATCGAGTGGCGAGTCATTTCTGAGTCTTTCTCCTTATTGTGGCATGCTGTTCTACATTGGTAGGACATGAAGGGGGATTTCCCATCAACTCTTTCCAATTTATCTTCTCTTCTTGGTAGCCTCCTTGGGTGACCTCGTCAATGATTGGATTCATCTAGAAAGTTGTTTTGGGTAGGAACCAACTCGAGATAACTCTTTCTAGATAAGACTAGTGTGTGTGCCCCTTCTTCCTCTACTGTCTTGCAAGATGTTGGTCATTAATCCCATAGAATGCAACTATGGGTTCGTTGGCTCAACTTCTCTTGCCTATTGCCTCTTGGCATTCTAGATTTTCCTAGAATAACTTCATTTCACGTCTTTCAGTCGTTCGATTTGCCCTATAATTGGCATACTTAGCTTTCCCTTCTTTCGTGAATTTGCTGGTAATTCCATTTGTGGTTGAAAATTGATTGCATTAGACTAGTAAATCAAGAGCGCTAGGTTACTTAATCAACAATAACCACTAATTAAAATAGTGCCTTCCCATCTTCATTTATTCCTTCTTTTCTCTGTCCTTGGGTTTTTTGATTTCAACCAAAAATTGAGTGGCGACTCATTTGTGAGTCTTTTTCCTTATTGTAGCTCGGTTCCTAACTCGTATTGTTGCGCTACATTGTTAGGACACAAAGGTGGACTAACCATCAACCCTTCCCACTTTATTTTCTCTTCTTGGTAGCCTCCTTGGGTGACCTCGTCAATGAATGGATTCCTCTGGAATGTTGTCTCGGGTAGGGCCCGACTTGAGATCACTCTTCCTAGGTAAGACTAGTCCTTGTGCCTCTTCTTCCTTTTCTGTCATCCAAGATGTTGGTTTTCAATCCCATAGACTGCAACTATGAGATCATTGACTCAACTTATCCTGCCTATTTCCTCTTGGTATTCTATATTTTCCTTAGGATCACCCCATTTCACTTCTTCCAGTCGCTAGATTTTCCCTATCATTGCCAACTCTCATGTCTTTTGGTCATCATTTTGGCCCTCGTTTATATGCCTCTTCTCTCTTTTCGTCCTTAAATTTACTTCTTTGTTTCCTTTCTCTAAGAGTTGGTGACAAAATCCCCTTTGCGGTCAAGGAATATTGCTAACATCTGTGTTGCACATATACCATCCTTCACACGCATTTCTCTTTACATCTCATTTATTATGTTTTTTGATCATTTATATTGTATACCTAGTGGTATCATTGCATTGTATTGTAGATTAGGATCGTGCATGTTTTGTAGGAAGGTGCAGTTTCTCATGTAGGTTCATTCAAGAAAGGTGAAACTTTCAAGGAGGCTTGTGCTAACTCTTACTGTGAACCATGAAGGCTCAAAACGAGCACAACACTTTTCAAAATGAGCTTTTTTGTTGTCCACCTCTTTCAATCTACAACATTTATATTAGTTGACTCAACAAATGAAATAGGTAACTGTGCCATAGTTAGCCTTCCCTTCTTTCCTGAATTTATTGTTAATTCTTCTTGTGGCTGAAAACTAATTGCACTACACTAGGAAATAAAGAGCCTTAGGTTACTTAGTAAACAATAAACCCTAATTAAAATAATTCCCTTCCATATTCATTGGACCCTTCTTTTTCTCTCCTAGGGATTCTTGATTTTAATATAAAATCCAGTGGCAAGTCGTTTCTAAGTCTTTCTCCTGATTGTAGTATGTTTCCTTACATTGATAGGACACAAAGGGGTACTTCCCATCAACCCTTTCCAATTTATTTTCTCTTCCTAGTAGACAACTTGTGTGACCTCATCAATGATTGGACTCCTCTAGAATATTTTCTTGGGTAGGGCCCGATTCGAGATTAATCTTCCTAGATAAGACTAGTCTTTGTGCCCCTGCTTCGTTTATTTTCCTCCAAGATATTGGTCATCAATTCCATAGACTGCAACTATGGGGTCGTTGGCTCAACTTTTCTTTCGTATTGCCTCTTGGCATTCTAGATTTTCCTAGAATCACTTGATTTCTCTTCTTTCAGTTGTTAGATTTTTCATATCGTTACCACCTCTCACGTATTTTCGTTGTCATTTTTGGGCTATTTCATTCGCCTCTTCTCTGTTTCCGTCCTTAAATTTTCTTCTTTGTTATGTTTCTCTACGAGATGGTGAGAATCCCCTTTGTAAGGAAGGAAAATTGCTAACA
>LPNX011235652.1:6658-19395 GCA_001517045.1 Pseudotsuga menziesii
GGGGGGGTTCGATCTTGTAGATAATGTAAATGGCGCTTGGTGTGTAGGAATTTATTGGACTTCCTTTATTTTCTTCATATATCTCCTTATCATAAGTGTGGTCCCTTTTTACAAGCCATTGTATAACATCTAAGTAGATAAAGATTTATGCTTTAGCTACTGCGCTATGCAATGGTGAAATACAAATATTGTACTTCATATAGTCATTGTCATATTTTGATCCACTACTAGCATCGTCAAGTGATACCGGAGGAGGTTGGGTTTACTAGTACATTTTGAACATGTTCCCATAGGTCCTTTCTAATGGCACGCCAATATTGGGAGATGTGTCATTGAAAGGGATGTGAATATTAGGAACCGAGGGAGCTTTGCCTACCTTCTTCTTTCACTTTCTACCCTTTATCGGAGTCATGGTAGTGTCCCCGTACTTACACAAAAGCAAATTAAAAACAACAAGTTATTCTAAGCAATCGCATGTTCATGCAAACCTATCCCCTAAATAAGCTTTCTCTTAAACTCCGAATTTTGATGTACGAGTTAGAAGGATTGCTAACACATTTCAATAGGTACTTTTTACCTTTACTCGGTTCCTTAGTACACCTATAATAGGTTAATTTGTAGCTCCGAGTAAGAACATAGAAATGACCTCAAAAGATTGCGATTCAATCTACGATATATATGAGTAAATCAGATGCGAATGGGTTAAATAAGGGGAGCTAGAGAAGTCTTACCCGAATTTGAATATTCTCGTTTGAGTTGGTTAAATTCTACTATCAATCTAGATTCTCTTCTGAGGTGTTGAAGGGCATATGAAATTAGGCAGAGTGTGCTCCCCCTCTTTTATTAACTTCAATTTGTGGCGGAACGACCAAGTATTAGTTCACGCATATAATGACCATAACGTTACTCCTTCGAAGTTGCCAAATGTGCCACAAATTGATTATCTAAGCTTGCAAATCAAAATGACAACATGGGTCATCGAGTTACCAGGATAATAAGTAATTCATAGCTCAAGCTTGTGAATGAAGCTTAAGCTCCTTGCTCCATATTTCTAAAACTTTTAACACGTGCCTACCACATGAAATTCACAGAGAGTTTCTTTGTTGGAGGCAAAATTCGAATTCAAATTGGACCATTAGCATGCACATGCTGGAGATACGTCTTTGCCTCTCAAATTTCCCCTTCAGGAGGAGAAAGAAGGTCAATTTGCATTTATGGCACTCTGATTATCCTTGAAACACGCACTTTCATTCCATCATATCTGATAAGAGTTCTCTCTATTTGTAGAAACGAATGGGAATCACCCATTGGGTCGTGTTTTAGTGGTTGGGATGGGGCGTCACCATGCAAACAACCCAGGTTTCAACCTTGGCGGGTNTAAGAGTCCTCTCTATTTGTAGAAACGAATGGGAATCACCCATTGGGTCGTGTTTTAGTGGTTGGGATGGGGCGTCACCATGCAAACAACCCAGGTTTCAACCTTGGCGGGTNCCCCCATTGGGTCGTGTTTTAGTGGTTGGGATGGGGCGTCACCATGCAAACAACCCAGGTTTCAACCTTGGCGGGTGTAGAGCCCTTGTGTGTGTGTGAGGGNAGTCACCTTAGTCAACCAATAAGGATTATATAAGCCTAAGCTTCAATTGTATTTAATCATATCTCAGAAAATTTTATAAATTATATTCCGCGTAAATATATTTTCATGTTTTTTGTTGTTGCAAAGAAGATCAAAAAGAAGATATGAAGATATAGAAGAAAATCTGAAACTCCAACCAGTGACCAAATATAAGAGCTTTATATGACTAGCCTTGCAAAATAACATTTTGACCTTGGATAATCTGCAAAAAAGGCAACACCAAGAACCATCAAAATGTGTCATCTGTCAGGAGGTAGAGGAATCAATAGAACATGTCCTCCTCTTTCGCCCCGCAAGTACGCATCATTGAAAATTGCTGCAAGTCCTAGTGAGGAAATGAAAGGGAAATTTAAAATTTTAATAATTTGGAAGATCTATTCAGTAATTGGAAATGAGGAGACTACAAATCATGAGCATTAAATAAAATCTTGGAATTAGCATTGGGATTTGTTTACATTGTATTGAGAGAAATAAAAGGGTTTTTCAAAATCAGTCTTCTTCTATTCTTCAGTTGAAACTTGAAACAGAGAATAGTTAGAAATGCTAGAGAACCGAGGTAAAAGAGTAGAAAGAAGGCGGCCTGCTATCCATCCCCAAGAAAAGAGCAGAGACTCACAGTGTGAGGAGGAATACAGAAAGATAGACTGAAGATAGCCCATCAAAAGTTAGAAAAGCCAACAGACCCACGAGAAGCATGGACTACTCCTTCTCACTCATATTTCAAATCAAGTTCGATGGTGTGTCAAAGGGGAAACCAGGCAGGGTTAAGATTGGAGCCATAGTCAGGAATCATGATGACGAACCATTTTTTGTTTCTGCAGGGAACATATGAGACATTGAGAGGCTTCTAACCACTTTGTTGAGGCTATCGCAGCAAATGAAGGCCTAGGAGCACCAGTGGAACTCATCCTAGATCAAATAAAAAAACCAAACAACTAAATTGGAATCATGTAGTACAAGAAATTAAACAGCTGGAGAACCTATCTGCCAAGCTGGAAATAAGGCACATGAGAAGAAGCACCAATGCAGCAGCTGATAAAATGGCCAATATGGACGCTGGGGCCCATTTGGGGGAGTTAGCTTTTTAACAGCCATGTGGTATGAAATAGAGGATCATAATGACAAAGGAGTCCTAGTGGAAATCTGTAATGATCACTTGAAAGGTGAAATGAGGTGCAATGATGGCATTTCAAGCCAGGGAAACCCGAGCTTGAGAAATGATGATCCAAGGTGGGCAAAGTTCAGTATTGCAGAGGATGGTGTCTGAGATGTAGAGAAGTGACCTCAGATTCATACTCGTGAAATGGCAAAAGCTGGTGTTAATTTTGTTTGTCATAACAATGAAGCCTATTGTTACTCCATTGGGCCTTAGAGCAGGAAGACTCGTGTGAGAAGCAAAGTATAGGCCGGAGGCAGAACAAGAAATCACATGAGTAAGAGAGAGACAGCAGAATTGTGGCCCAATAACAAGAAGAAGAAAGCGAGAGAACTAGGTATCCCGATTTCCAACCAGGATGGAATTCAGGAAGAATGCCGTTCGATAATGAGCAAGCCTTTAAATCCCAATATCCTTCTCCACTGAGGGGAAAGCTGGGATGATGGCAGGGCAAATAAAAGGATATGCAGATAGAGGACGTTGATCCAGAAGAAACACCATCGTGGTTTTATCTTTAAGACCCCGGAGATACAAGGCTGTGCAGGACCATCTTCTGCGCAGTGACTGATTCAGAATCTTGAGGTAAGGATCTCCTTGCTGGTAAGACAAGTGACCTGACATAGAATATTGAATCTTTCAGAAAGGAACTCCATTCCATTTCGCAGTCTGATGCAGGGAAGGTCCCAGGAATCAGCTAGCTTGGAGGGGAAGGATATTGAGTTTATATTCCAGAAGCTGAAATCGCTAGAATAACAAGCTGCTACCTAGACCATGCTTATGGAATATATCCTGCAAAGTTTGAAATAAAATAACTGAAAGGATTTAAAAATAAAGAAACTCTTCAACGAGAGAACTTCAGCAGACTCAAGCCTCCTTTCATTGACTGGCATAATATTACAACTACGTTGGGTTATAAGGGAGACGCCAGCATCTGCTACTGCAACTTCTGTAACTCATTTAACAGGATTGTTTGTATAAAATGATTAAAGTAAAACATATATCAGAAAAACATAGAACCAGAGCTACGCATCTGTCGTGCAAAATATAGACAATCACAGCCATGTTAATGTGGAACAAAATCCTGGCCAAGGGATATGTCACTTTGCCTTTTAAGAAAGCTTGCAATTAAGAAGGCAACAATGACAAGGAAGTGGAACCACAAAGGCTAAACACATAGGCACCTCTAAGCTATGCCAGTGCCGGAGTGAGGGAAGATGCTATCACCCCAACTCAAGGACTCGCACCCCAAAGCCAGATTCCACGCAGTTTAGCAAAGCTTTTATTGTGTGTCATAAACCACCCTTGTCTCACAAAACAATGAAACGTGAACTTTCCACTGTACTGAAAAATCAACAAGGTAAGAGAAAAAGTGCTTACCTCTATAATTTCATGTAGGCGAGTAATATTAGGATGGTCAATTTTTCTTAAAATAGCGATCTCCGACAGAAGACTCTCCTGCAACTTTTTGTTAAGCCTTGCAGTTGCAATTTCCTTGATAGCAACATCATAACCCTTCAATCTGTGCTTTGCATGCCATACGACCGAGAACGAGCCATATCCAACCTGTTCAAAGACTGTGTAGTCCCCTATCTCCACAGGCTGATTTCCATATTGTGCCATCACAGAAAACGGTAGAGCTAAATAGTTCCTCGATACCAACTCTTGAAATTAGTTTCTACCAATTGCACAATAACGGTTTGGGTAGCATTGCATTGGGGAATCCAGCAGATACTAGAATGATTCAAGCAAATCATCAGAAATGAGAAAGACTAAACGCTCAGATTCAGCGAATCAGCTGGAGAAGGGGCTGCCCGCTAGGTATTAAAATTTAAGGCTTAAATACAGAAAAAGGAAAATCCCAATGAAATGAAAAAATATACGTCTCTGGGTTCTCTTAAAATCCAGAAAATAAAGGGAGGGGTTTAAAAATTTAACCAAAATGGGGCCCAAAATACGGCCGGTCTTAAGGAGTGCATTGCAATGAAATCAAATCGGCCCATATAAACAAAATTGGAGCAACACACGTCCTGAATCTAATCAAGAAATCTACCCACGGGAACGATATTGATAACAAAATAATAAATTCAAACCCTTTATGGGAACTTAAAAAAACCCATAAAAATTATCTGAAACCAGTGAATTTTAACCCTGCACCTGCACAGAATTCCCCAAGGAAGTGCTGCAAAAGTCAACAAATTTAAAATGTGAATGGCAAGAGAAAAGGATAAAAACCAATCAATGGTTTGCAAAAATGGGGTTTCATTGATCAAACAGAAATACGATTACAGTAACGGGAAAATTAGAAAATGAAGATCCAGTCAGACCTTAAAACTAGATTTGTTGAAGAAAAGTTGAATTCTGGATTGTTGAAGAAAAGATTTGAAATTTTCACGATTGTGGCTTGGAATCTGTCTTTGTAATAATAGCAAACAAGATGAGGAAAGACGGGCGTCTTTCCCTTTTGTTGTTTTTCCAATAATTGAACGAGGAAAGGACATAGAAGCAAGGAAACAATATTTTAATGTTAGGATGATTTTAATTGGTTTTTTGAATTTGATTGTGAGCAAGTCTATCCATGTTTGAGGTTACTTTTCATATAATTTTCATGAAAACTTAATAATAATAAGTTTTTATACACCGTTTTAATTAGGGCATTACTCTTTATATTATTTTATGTTTGAATTATAATGTTCTAATTTTTTTTTAGGAAATAATATAAAAATATTATTAAACTGTATGGTTTTAAATTTTAATGAATAATTGTATTTTTTTAAATTTTAATAACCAAATAAGATTTTAGATTATAAAATTTTAAAAAAAATTATAAATAATAAGAAAAAAATCAATTTAATTGTTTGGGATGAAAATTTTGTATAATGTATTTACATGTTTAATGAGGTCATTCCAATTAACAATAAGCTTTTATTTTTCCAATGAAATAATTATCATATAAATAGCAACATAAGTTGTAAAACGATTTATTATTGCGTCGAGAGGCGCTTTACAGTCCAGTATGGGGGAGATCTTGTAACGTTATGTAACATTACTTTTTACTTCTAAAAAGTAAGAAGTAACAAATATATTTTGTCGGCCATGAAAAAATAAAAAATTAATTATCCACCAAAATAAATGTAAAATGGGGGAGATGTTGTAATGTTCCTACCTAAAAAAAATTGTAAAAAAAATTGAATTATGTGCAAAAAAATGTTGGCCTTGCACATGGTTTTAAAACCATGTGCAAGGCCTCCTATAAAACCCATGGTTTTGTTGTACATGGTTCTCCTAAACAATCCATGGTTTTACGAGGGTGTTGCACATGGTTTTAAAACCATGTATGGGGTGAGATGTTGTAATGTTCGTTCTTAACAAAATAAAAAATATTATATGTCCACCATAAATAGTATTAAATATTAATAAATAAAAAATTTATATGTAGACCTTAAATAAAAATATGTGTTTTTTGATTTGAATCAAATCAATGGCTATATATAGGACACAACAAAGTTGATAGCTCCTTGAGTGCAATACCTAAGAAGAGGTTTGCACGTCTAGATATTTGATCCCTTTTGGCGCTTAATAGAGCCTAGGATTTGGATCTAGGCTGGTTTATATGAAATTAACTAATCATATAAATAGCAGCATAATTTGTAAAAAGATTTATTATTGCGTCGAGAGGTGCTTTACAGCCGAGTATGGGGGAGATCTTGTAACGTGATGTAACGTTAGTAACGTTTGTAACATGTCAGCAAAAAATAATAGTGATGGTGAATATTATGGGAGACATCTTGTAACTTATGTAACATTAATAATGTTTGTAACATGTCGGCAAAAAATAATAGTGATAGTGAATATTATGGGAGAGATTTTGTAACACTAAATAAAAAATAATATCACTTTGGTAAAGTTATTTTTATTAATAAAAAATAAATTTTCTAATAGGCCAAAATAAATGTCGATTTAATTATCAATAAAAAAAATATGTGGGTCAAGAAAAAAACACAAAATTGAAATAAAACCATGTGCAAGGCATTCTAAACAACCCATGGTTTTAGTGTACATGGTTTAGGAGGCTTTGCACATGGTTTTTGAACCATGTGCAAGGCCTCCTAAACAACCCATGGTTTTATTGTACATGGTTTAGGAGGGCCTTGCATATGGTTTTAAAACCATGTGTGGGGAAATGATGCAATGTTCGTTCCTAACAAAATAAAAAATATTATATGTCGGCCATACATAATATTAAATATTAATAATAAAAATATTATATGTGGACCTTAAATAGAAAGATGTGTCTTTTGGTTTGAATCAAATCAATGGATACCTAAGAAGAGGTTTGCACCTCGATAGATTTGATCCATCTCAACGCTTGATAGAGCGTAGGATTTCAATCTACGCTGGTTATTGGGTCGAGAGGCGCTCTACAGCCCAGTATGGGGGAGATCTTGTAACGTTACATAACATTATGTAGCGTTATTTTTATTAATAAAAAATAAAAATTTTAATTATTGGCCAAAATAAATGTCAAAAAAACAACCTAATATATGGGGGAGATGTTGTAATCTTCCTACCTAATAAAACAATAAAAAAGTAAAAATTTAATTATCAGCAAAAAAAATGTGGGTCAGAATAAAATAAAAATAAAAACAATATAAAAACCATGTGCAAAAGCACTCTAACATAAAAAATAAAAATAAAAATAAAAAATTATTTGCTCCAAGAAGATTTTCTGACCTCTCAACTCTCATCCCGATTTTGTGGTTGCATTGACTGGTTCTTGGCTCATTTACTGACTTAGATCGTAGCTGGACGAGTCTTAGCGTTGCTTTCTGCTGAGATCTTGTTCCTTGATTTTCCAATCCCTGGTTAGATCGCAGGAGAAACCTCAACGTTGTCCTTCTACGTTGGTGTTATTCTCTATTGGCTCTTGAAGACATTGTTGAGGCATGATGGATGGAGGGGTTCCCCCTGACCCTGGTTTGAATGCCTTCAGGAGACTGGCAGCTTTAGGAAGTAAGAGGAAACTTACTCAAAACCAACAGTCTTTTGTAAAAAAGCTTGACAATATTCCCTCAGTAGCTCTTCCAATGGATCAAACTTGCCATACAACTCAAAATATTGTTGATCGGGGCCTCATTGGTCAATTCACTGGGCTTTGGCCCTCCCTTAAGACAATTGCAGGATGGGTCCAAAGGAACTGGAAACCTCTCATCTCATAAGACATTTGCAACAATCTGATAGGTAAGGGATATTATCTTTTTCTCTTTGAAAATTCAGTTGATAGGGATTTAATCTTTATAAATGGACCATATTTCATGGGTCCTCAAGAGCTTTACTTGAACAAATGGACTCCGGATTTTGATCTGAATCAAGATGTTCCCTCCGCGGTTCCTGTTTGGGTTAGGTTGTCGCATCTACCTCTCCATTGTTGGAATTCGGGATCCCTAGAAGCTATAGGGAACACTCTGGGGAAATACATTGATAGGGCTGACCATAGAGATGAATACACTTGTGTCAGAATTTGTGTTGGAGTGGATTTGGAGTTAGGGCTCCCTGAAGCTATTAATCTGACATTAGCAAACAGGTCTTATGTACAAGAGTTAGACTATGAGCAATTGCCCTTTAAGTGTAGATTTTGTCATGGCTATGGGCATTTTGCCAAATCTTGCAAGAAAAAAACTAAGGAAGAAACTGCTAAAGAAAAGGGAGATGTCACATGCCCCAATTTTGCAAAATAATATTATCTTATTTGATTTTATTCCAAGACATTATGTTAAATTTTATGCTAAAGTTGTAATTGATGACTCAGCGGAGTCAAGGATGTTGAATGTAATTATGAATATTTTAATTATAAATAAATAAAAAGTGGAGACAACAGCTTCGGAGAGTTGTTAAAAGAGTGTTTACTGGTCAAGTTGGTGGAGGAGACTCGGTGGAGAGCAAATAGACAAGTGGCAGCATCCTCAAACACTTCCAATGTTGCAAGTGGCAACCTCCCTACATTTGGGGTCACGATCCCCCAAGAAAAGGGGATCAGAGCAGGTGGCCCAATTAATGACAACTAACCCAAAAAGACCTAGGCAATCTTAATAAAAATGCCCATTGAAGAGAGCTGAGGCTGCTCATTCCAAGAGGAGAATCATTCAGGTGAATTTACTTCAAGGATTTCATTGGGAAGGGAATTTCTAGAAGGTGTTTGAGGGGTAAACTGCAGAGAATGATCTAGTACAGCTATTTAGCTGAAGGATCTTGTTGCTGAGTGCAGAGTTAGTACTGAGTCATTAGACTAGTATTTTGTTGTTTGCTCCACCCAGTCCCAGCCAAGGAGACCAAGAACAGGCTCGGGGGTCCTGAGAAGACGTTGTTTGAGCGCTCTCGATGAGTTTGTAGGGAGGAACGGCCTCCCAACGCTATTGTCATCCAGCTTTAAAAACAGGTTCTACAGTCTTTTATATGCTGTGTTAAAAGTTTATTTCTAAGAATGAATGAATAATGAATGACTTACATGTTATGTAGTGAACTGTTAGAATTGATAATCTTTTAGTTGTTGAATGTTGAGACTGTAATTGAATGAGATAATCCTACCTGTGTTTTTCCCCATCTGGATAAACCAGACCGTACTCTAGCACAGGTAGTGTGTTTAAGATAGATGAAGATATGATAGAAATCTGGATTGATTAGAGTTATTTTATATTTCAGAACAATGGAGTAATTTATTTCTGTATATAGATTTTTTTTCTGGAAGTGATACTAATCTGTCTAATTAAGTTATGGTTTAAAAACCAAACTATTGTATTATGAATGCTAACAAAGAAGTATACATAATACTTTTCAAACAGCAGGTTTATTTCTTTTAATATGTTGACTACTGTAGATAGGTTATTTATCTTATTAAGAATTGTATTTCTTGCAAAATGAAACTACTAACATGTCACATAGGTAAAATATTTAACTTAGATAAACACTCATTTACTTCTATGAAGAAAGAACCAAGTTATTTTACGGAGTTATTTTATTGTACATACTACTTAACTATTTCTACAAATGTTCATATTTCAAGTAGGATAATTCTAGTATAGTCTTTTTATAAATAAATTAACTATAACAATTATAATAGTGTAACAATGAAATATTAACAAAACCCTATCTATGTACTTATGAAATTAACTAAGTGCAAGTGTAAATAATATTTAATAAATATTATTTTTATGTGAACAAATTTATTTAAATAAACTAAACAAAAAAATTAATCATAAAAGAAAATACAAGGTCGAAACTCTTACAGTATTAACATTAAAAATACTAACATTATAACTTATAGTAATAACATTGAAATTAATAATTAGATAAGCAATAATTTAAGGATTTGGATTTACTTAGTATTCTGAACAAAAAATTATAAAATGTTATTACAGTCCTATAAGGACAAAGAAATATAACCATGAAAGTATAAACAACTATATACCTGCAACAAACAAATAATTTAACTTTTATTGATGAACTAAACTTACAGAATAAATGAAAGAATTTACTTTATACACAGGTCACTAACAGGATTCAACCTTGCTCAAACATTCAAGCTTTTAAACAAAGTACTATAATAGAAAGAATAAAAATTAATAATATAATTTAATTCAAGATAATTTTAACCAGTGAAGATTTATTAACACAGTTGAAATAGGGTAAAAACCCTAGTATTCAAAATTACAGTAAGAACATCAAAATAATCGAGTCTGAGCTCAAGAGAGTCAAATCTCTTCACTTATAGTTTAAACAGAGAATAGCTTGACAGACCGTAATTATTCTTTACATAACTATACACAAAACTGGTAAAAACAAAATTTACAAGTCATGACATAAGCCAGAAAACCCTATTAACAGCAAGGGTTTTGTAAAAACTAAACAAGCAAACCGAGAACAGTAAACCACGAAGGGTCACTTGCAGGCCACGACCAACCGAAATTGTTCCATAAAGAAACGAACAAGTATGGATTGCCATGGGTTGACCAGGGCTTACCTGTACTAGAAAGCTGACCCTATTCTTGGTATCAACTGCAAAGAGGGTTGTAAACCGTCCCCTGTGAAGACAAGAATTCACAACATTAATATTTGCATTATATCAAAAACTGAGTTAATAACAAGTTTAAGAAACTGTTAAGAGAACTTTTCTTACATGGAAACAAAGGTAATGTAGCCACCAACGAACAGTAGCGCTGCCACCAGCAAGACGAAAAGCAAACCCTTCATCTCTCTTGTGACAGAGACGGTTCTAGCGTGTGCCCAAACCACTGCTAGCAGCAGCAAGGAGAAGGGAGCAACGACCAAGCAAGAAGTGAACAGTGAAGCTCACATTGTCATCACATTGCGAAGTATGAGTATCCATACTCTTGAAACCCCATGACGGAGATAAGGCTGAGACAAAAGCAAATAACCCCTTTAAACAATCCCAACAAGCAAGCCGTGGAGGAGCAAACCCAAGAAAACTAGACACAGTCCAAGCTGTAAGCAAAAATGTCACGGCTCTCCTCAAAGTCTTGCTGGATAAACTCACAATGCAGGCAAGGTTTTGAGGATGACGAAGGTGGACAGAATATTGCAAAACAGGACGCAAAGCTCGTTCTTTTCACATAAGGGAAGCATGGCGGCCAAGACACAGTTGCAGAGCAACCCGAAGGCCCGAAATCCACGGGGAAGAGTGACAAAGAGTAGGGTTCGTAAACCCTTATACTCCCAACACTTGGCCGAGAAGTAACCACGTGGTTTCACAAATAAATCAACCATGCAGTGGGTAAATCGTATAGTTTCCTGCATACAAATTATTTTCAATTATTTAATCATAATCTACGGTAAATCATTTAGAAAGGTTCCACACTATCATGGAGTCAACCTATGGTTGCATGACTTAAACGATGAACCTTCAAATCATTTGCCTAGATTATAGCATAGTCGTTGTATAGTTTGGAACGAGGGCGATTTCAAAGACTTATTTTTATACATAACCTTACGTAATCCAATCATTGGAGTGGTCTAACACCACCTCTTTTTTCCTTTGCAAATTATAAAATGAACTTTATAATTCAACCTTAATTCATATCAAGCTTTTGGTTGACCATGAAATCAACGAGTCTCATAAACCATATTCATGCTCAAAGTATTGTTATGCATAGAAGCCTTAATTATCACTAATTGTTTATCCATTATTTCATAAACATCAATAGTATAGTTACAAATATTGTTAAGTCATGAGCTATCAAAACTAAGCTTATGAAGTAAATCTCATGATACTTGAGAGATGCTAATAAAAAGGCTATTTCATCACCTAGCCAAACTATGATAATAAAGTATTTCTAACAAACTTTGCTTAGTTAATCATATTGTCACCAACATTATGTTGTGACTTGATAATGTTATAGAACATAGTTTTGATTAGGGTCATTAACTTTATAAACCTTATATGTTCCTAACCAGAATTACTGATAAACATGGATGTTTTATAAACAAGATAATTCATGTGAGTATTGAGAAGTATCATAGAAAATATCATTTTCAGTGGGCAGCAAATACTCTGTGATGTCTATGAATCCTTTACATAGCTCAGATCAACAAAGTTTAATAACATTTGGCTATTTACCAACCATGACAAGTACTATTAGCTTCTCCATGTTTTGATTAGTAACATAATCTTTTAGAACTGTCTAGTACTTGCATGAGGTAATAAATCAATCTCTCTTGAAGATTTGACATAAGTTAAGTATTGTGGTCAGAGGCTTAATCCAAAAGAAGTATTATAAAAATAAAATAAGAAAACTGGAGCGGAACCATCCCACTAGACCCTAAGTCCTTAGGACTTTGTATTTCACTGTAATGTTTAGAACCTTATAGACAGTAATCTTCATTACAGAAGATGAATAACAAGCAGTTGCTTATACTAATATTATAAGTTGATAATGT
>LPNX011235657.1:0-30263 GCA_001517045.1 Pseudotsuga menziesii
ATATATATATATATATATATATCAAGTTGAGAACATATTTTAGTAGCTAGTAGCTTTACATGAGAGAAGGGTATGGATAGTTATACTGGAAACTTCTGGCTGAGATGATATGAAGAGAATGGAGATAAGTTATGCCTAAAGATGATTATGAATCGGATTTATCTGCAAGGGATGTATAAGTAATGCAACTATGAATCTCATGGAGAGTTTAATCCTGGCTCATGATGAATGTTGGTGTTCTGATTAACACATGCAAGTTAGATGGGAAGTGGTGTTTCCAATGGAGGACGAGTTAGTAACATGTAAAAAAATTCCCTTGGGAGGGGAACAATAGCTGGAAACAATTGTTAATACTGCATAGGTTGAGCAACAAAAGGAGGAATCTGCCTAAGGAGGGGCTCGCATCTGATTAGTTAGCTGGTAAGGAAATGGATTACCAAGGAAATGATTGGTAGTTGGTCTGAGAGGATGACCAACCACACTGGGACTGATACATGACCTAGAATCCTACGGGTGGAAGTAGTGGGGAATTTTATGCAATGGGAAAAATTCTAACGGAGCAATACTACTTGAAAAAAGAAGGTCCACAGGTCATGAACTTATTTTCTTGAAGAAGAAGCAATGATGATATTTAAGGAGTACGATTTGAATAACTCTGTTCCAACAGCCGTGGTAAGATAGAGGATGCAACCATTATTCAGAATGATTAGGTGTAAAGCGTATGTAGGTGTCTTTTCAAGTCTACCATCAAATCCCAGGGCTCAACGCTGGACAGGGGGTGGAAACTACCAAGATGGAGTACGGTAGGGGCAGAGGGAATTTCTGGTGGAGCGGTGAAATGCTTTGAGATAGAAAAGAACACTAACGACAAATGCACTCCATTGGGACGACACTAACACTGAGAGATGAAATCTAGGGAAGCAAATGGGATTAGATACCTGAGTAGTACTAGCTGTAAATGATGGATACTAAGTGCTCTGCGTATCAACTCGTATAGTGCTGTAGCTAACACGTTAAGTATCCTTCCTGGGGAGTACATTCGCAATAATGAAACTCAAAGGAATTGACGGGGGCCCACACAAGAGGTGGATCATGTGGTTAAATTCGATGCAAAGCGAAGAATCTTACGAGTGATTAACATGTTGTGAATCCTCTCGACAATTCACAAATGAGTTATATGAGTGGCCATTTTTTGGTTCTAGTTTAATCAAAACCTTACTAGATAATGACCATGGTACCTTGGTTAGATAAGTTTTGAAAAGTGATTCTTTGCTACCACGGGATCAAATTTTTACCTTATTTACTCAGGAAACTCCTCCCAATAAAATTGCTTCCCTTGTAGGTTCATGGACAAAACCAAAATAATGATTAGCTTTTTAATTTGTAGAAATTTCAAAAAGGTTCTAGATCTGCAAGTGATGAGGACTAGTCTCTTTATAAGGCTTAATTTAAACAAGACTATGGAAGCATAGTTCATTATATATTATATGCAAAAGAATAAATAAAATAATAGAGTTGTTTAAATCTCTTCTTGTGTTAATTCTAACTACAGATACAAACGTTAGCTCTAGATAAACTCTTCATTTCTCTACAATTACAATATTCCTTTATTGAGGTTCATTTTGATATTTAGTTACTTTCATGTTAAAATAAAGCTTAGATTTAAAGAGTGAGAACAAATTACAAGGAGGGTTATAATTGTTCTTATGCCTTTCCTGCCAGCCTTCTAGGATCTACTTTCTATTGTAAGAAGGAATGACCACATGCAATACTTTTGGTGGCACGATACACCCTAATACAAAATTAACATATTAACAAACATAATTCCAAAATTGTGTGGACACTTCCAAACTTATTTGTGGAACCTTAAAAGCTGTTAGATTGTATAAAAAAATCACAAGTAACAATATTTGAAGGCCTAACATTATTATCAATTGGATTAGAATCGAGTGGTATTTGTCAGAATTCTCTTTAAAATTCATTAAGTTGTAGAGGGAATAACTTCTCGTTGGAGTATTCTTCATCCTCATTCACCTACATGCAAATTGCTTGGTCCTTCTATTGAATGAGTGGATGTTGATGCTCCTCATAAAACTACAAGTCTTTCCTTCAAATTCATGTCCATCCCTTAAAATTAAATGTTTATCCTTCTTATACATTGCCTCATTGATCTACACGGTAGCCCATGAAAAATTGAAGGTGGTGCAAAATATTTACTTTAAACCTTCCCAAACCTTGGTCTATCTATAAGTTTCCTATGGAGATACAAGGCCTTTTGTAGCGGGCCTAATGAATGCAAGAAATTAAAAACCTATTCCCTTTAATAAACTTCCATCTATTGATGGATGGGATTAGGCTCTTCCACTACTGCTTCAACGACAAATGAATCTGCTAATGGTATTGTATCGAATACTATATATGATGCGGCCACCTTTTCTATTGGAATTGCTAATACTGGTGCTACTTTCATAAGGGATCCAAGGGTAACAAACAAGGGAACCATTCACCCTACGGGGAGGATTAAGGGATGAACCTAAGAAACATCTACGGTAAACATGGAGAATGAAGATATCGGTATAGAATTGATTGAACGACGAATGCATCGTATCATAACTACAAGTGCATATTTCCTACATGAATCAAGATTGAATTGAGTTAGGTTCTGTTGTGGTAGCAACTTTTCTCCCCAAATTTCTTGAATTTTTGGACCCCTCCTCATGATTTTGCTTTGATCATTGGATCTTTCGAGTTATTGGCCCGTGTTTTAAGTTTTAATGACTACAAAATCTTTATCCTTGACCAAAGTTCGGGTTTTGATTACGTTAGAGTTTATAATGGACGACAGATATTCAGTTTTATTTTACTTGATCGATCAAACCAGTTGTTTTTACTATTGGTCGCCATTATGAAGGGATAACAGGTCGCTGTCCATTGTTGGTCTTTAAAGCTGACTGAATTATTGAGTTTTCCATTGGATCAAGAGACTTGTTCATTTTGGTCGGAAACCTTAACCTTTTCCCATCCGTCGTTGCGGCTCCTAGTCCGATTTGTCATCCAAAATGAGAATTGCCCCGAATGCCGATGTACATTAACTTTCCTACCGCGTATCCGGAATATTTACCCTTCTGCCATTGCGTCCGGGGAATTCTTCTCCCTACCGATGTCAAAGTCGCCCGATTTCCGATTAAGTTTTCCCGCCCATTTTGCGTATCTTCTAGCTTTCTTTTACACCATTCCGGCTCTGAAAGTCTTTTGGCTACCGAAGTAATAATGCGTCCGACGTCCGATTAAAGCCTTTCACCCGCATGTCACTTGCCCGGTTCTTCTATCCCTTCCGCCGTTGTGGCTCTTAAAGACCTTTCACATCCGATGTAGAAGCCTTTCGACCGCCGATCATAAGTTTCTCGCCTAAGGCTTGATCGTTTTTCTTCTCAGAACCAAAGACGCACCAGGCCGTTTCCTTGAGGAATAGTCGTTCAATTGTTAGGATCTGATATTTTGGTTTGTAATGCCTTCCAATAAATGACGCTTGTCGATTGATTGCAGGTTGGTTTGAGAGAGTGGTCAAACTACCGTGGCATGGAGGAAGACGGACCATCTAGTAGAAGCAAGGCCGGAACTAGCAGGATCGCAGAAGAGAAGGACAAAACGAATGAAGACAAAGACGCAGAAGGGAAAGGTCCATCCGTTACTAATCAGCAGATGAACGGGAAGCCACAGTAGCCTGAAGATGGATCTGAAACGTTAAAGAGGAACTGCAAGGTCACGCGTTGCGGGGCAGCCCAAGAGATTGTACTGTATAGTTTAAATAGGATAGAAAGAACTGAGAAAGGGATTTTTCCCTGGAAAATCTTGTAAATGTTTGCTTGTAAGAGGAACTACTTCGTTTTGCAAAGGAAACTGCAATTTTGCCTGCTAGAGAGAGTGAAGAGTGGAATGTATCAATGTGACTCATTGAATTATGTTGAAGAGGAACTATTTCGTTTTCAGTTGTGTTTCATTTACTGCAAGAGTATTTAATTTATTGAACCTATGTTCTTGTTGAATGTTCTTTAGTATCTTTGGGATATTTTCCACTGTGAGTAATAAGTGTTGTTTATAAACTGATCAGCTATCTGGTTATTTAAATATCCGTAAATGTTCATGTGTCTTGAAAGAAGTATCAGCTATCTGTGATTCTTCATAATGCATGTGAAAAATGTATTACTCACCCGAAATGATAACCTTGCTCCCTAGGGATAGATTAGATAGTTAGTTTATTTCTTATTGTCTGTGATTTGGTTGCTTGCGAGTCTAAGACGAGAGGTAAGAACCTGCGCATCACATTGTGACAGCTCCTTGCATTCTGATCACCTTGCATTTAGTTAGGCACTTGCATTTCATTTCTAAGTCAAAAAAAAAAACGCGATGGACCGGGCCACAACCGGTAAACCCTTTTGTTTTGTTCCTTGACCTACGATAGCCGGACCGCAAACCGGACGGATTCTCTATTCCAAACAGTCAACGGGCTAGTTGGGAACGTTGATTGGGGAGAATCCCTTACTGTTGCTACCTGTGAATTTTCAAGCCTCAACAGTTTTGGCACTAGAAGGAGGGCTGCCAGTGCATGGCTGGCCGTGGAAACTTGTTTTCCCAAGATTTTTCCACCGGTGACAGTTCTGAAGGAAGTGGGTTCCATAATCCAATCCCAGAAGAAAACAGAGAATATTTATATCCTCTTCACAATGAGATTGTTAAGGACCTGAGAAGACACACCCGTGCTTACGTAAAGAAGATTGGAGGATTGCCAATTATCCCCGAGTTTCCTAGAAGAGAGTACAAGAAGAAGGACCGCCCTATAGTAGAAGATTTAGTGTTGGTTGGAGACTGGGAAGAACTTGTAGAGACAGCTCTGTAGGAGGTTGAATTACCTTTGAACCAAGTAGGCCCTGATACCCCATACAGTTCCCCTCTTCATACCCCTGTTGGTTCATTAGAGGAAATTTGGGGTCTAAAATGGGCCTTATAAGAAAACGTGCCAAAATAAGTTTTTGTGAGTTGGAATTCAAGAACCAATAGAATTTCAATAAAATAAGTCAACCATAATGGTTGAATTGACATATTTGTCATTAAAAAAAACTACTTTTTTTGTTCGTATTTTCGACATATCTCCCTGTGTTTTTACTCAAATTTCGATCGGGAGAGCTCGCTGGATGCAAAATTTGATTCCGCATCCAACAAGTACCCACACTGCATACTTTTGATGGACCCCTCTACCCCAAAAACAAGAAATACCTGAAAAAACGTGATGATGATGTCATCATCACATTTTTTCAGGTATTTCTTGTTTTTGGGGTAGCGGGGTCCGTCAAAAGTATGTAGTGTGGGTACTCGTTGGATGCGGAATCAAATTCTGCATCCAACGAGCTCTCCCAATCGAAATTTGAGTAAAAACACAGGGAGATATGTCGAAAATACGAACAGAAAAAGTAGTTTTTTTCTTTCTTCCTCCAAAATTAATCAATATTATTTTATTATTTTAACTATTATTTTATTATTTTCCTTAGGAGGCCCATTTTAGACCCCAAAATTCCTCTAATGCACCTCTTCACTCTCCACCTTTGCTTATGGCAGGAGTCAATGCCAACCAGCCTCCCAACCCACCAAATCCACCACCTGCATGGAGAGCCAGATCACCTCTAAATCTGACCCTGCCTTTGCATGACCTACCTCAAGCCTTTGAAAAGTTGTTGCCTAAATTTGACCCCAATGAGAAGATATTAGTAGATGATCATTTGCAAATTTTTTATTTGGCTATAGAAGGATTAAGGGCGGGGGAACATGAAGATGTGGTTTGTAGACTATTCTCGCATACCCTCAAAGGAGTTGCGACCTCATGGTATTTTGGATTGCCCGCTAACTCTATCCCGGACTGGGATACCTTCGAGAGAATGTTTATAAGTAATTATGCAGTTCAAAAGACTCACACTGCTCTCATGAAAGGACTGTGTGCTTTGAAGAAAGAGAAAAAGGAAAAAGTGCACAATTTCACACAAAGGTTTGCAGCCTATCTTAAGAATTTCTCTGAAACAGATAAGCCTTCGGACAAAGTACTGATTAAGTACTACACTTCAGCATTAGGCCCTGATTTGGCCATGTTTGCAAAAGGTAGGGCCAATCCTACTTTGAAAGAGACCTATGAAGAGGCAGAAGTGGTGGAAGCAGAATGAGAAAGTATTGAAGACTATCCAGATCAATCAGTAGAGAAAGGTGCAGGAAGAAAAACTTTATTGTTCACTAAGCCTAAGGAAGAAAAGTTACCAGACCTGGAGAATATGGCCAAGATGATGCAGAAGCTGTCTAACAAGATTATAGATATGGAGAAAGAAAAGGAGGCACAAAAGTTTTATCAGCCATATTATAAGAAAAGAGAGAATAAGGATCATTCTCATCCTCCTCCTCATAATGCTGCATCCATGAATCTAACAGAGGTCAGCATGGATAATTTCTTCACTTTCCACCAATAGCCACACTCTGAAAAGAATTGTCCACAATGGATAAACTCTATGACGCTGGTGATGAATCAACTGTTGGATTCAAAGTTAACAGAAGAAGACGATGAATAAAGAAAAGAGGATTCTGCTTCTACTTCTAATAAAGAGCGGGAAGAAGAAACCCTGGATTTATGGAATTCTGTCTCATTATTCGATGCTGAAGATGGAAAGACTCATAGATGCAAGGGCGTTATGGATACAAATGTCTCCACAAGAAGCAAAGGGACGGTCAAGGAGGATAGTCTTATTCTCCCAAAGATCAGAAGGCTTCAGAGAAATGTGAACAAGAAATTTCAAAATGAAGACTCGGCTGTTAAGGTTCGAGAATTCACGATCACCAGCCAAAATCCCAGACAGTGCGATCCAACAGCCAGGCCAGGTGAAGGAAATGTTGATAAACCCCATCCCATTGGACGGCCAATGAATTATGATGTTGTGGAGGATTTAAAAAAGGTAAAAGCAAATGTTCCCTTATTCGAAATGTGTAAGGTGCCACATCAAAAAGAGAGACTGCTAAAAGCGCTTGAAGCATCAGATGACAAGCTTCCCGCCGACAATCAGCCTTGAGATGAAGAAGAAGTTGGAGAGACTAGCGTTGGAAGTAAGTCTAAAACTAAACATCCACCTTTCCTCTTGACATTTGAAATTTTTAATCATAACGTGCACAATTGTCTGGTAGACTCAGGAGCGTCCATCAATGTCATGCCCATATCAGTATGTGAGAAGATAAATGGGCAGCCTAAGCCCACCACATGGAGGGTGGTTCAGTTGGATAGGACAGATGTTAAGGTAATTGGTGAGATGGAAGACGTCCTCATCCGTCTGACCTCCAATGACAAAGTATGCCAGGTTATTAACATCGTGGTGGCTGATATACCAGACGCTTACGGCCTTGTCCTGAGCAGAGATTGGTCAGCCAAATTAAATGGGTATTTCGCATCAGATTGGTCACATCTGTGGTTGCCATACAAAGGGAGTCCGAACCAGATCAAGGTTCTAAGAGAACCCCACATGAAGTACAATGTTACCCAACTGAATGAGAAGAATATACCTGTGGATTCTGTATTGGGAAACTATTTTCTTGAGTTGGAACCAGGGAATTATCAAGCGGAAGAAGCTAGCAACCAATCTGACACCCAGCGTGATCTCCTTTGATTCTCATAGGATGATGACATTGATTGTAAAATAGTAGACTTATCTGTAGGAATAGATTTACATTTAGTTGTTACTGATTTTTGGACTTTATTTTTTGATGGCTCGAAGACCTTAGAAGGATCAAGGGCCGACTGTGTCCTTATTGATCCACAAAAAAATAAACATTTCCTGTCATGTAGATTAGAGTTTGAGTGCACTAATAATACAGCTGAGTATGAAGCACTGGTGCAGGGACTCAAGAAGGCAATTGAATTGAAGGTAAGTAATTTAAAAGTTTTTGGGGACTCTAAAATTATTGTGAAACAAATCCAGAATCAAATCCATTGTATTTCCCCTCACTTGAAAGCTTACCAGAATGAGGTATGGGACCTTCTTAAATTTTTTAATGCGTTCAACATTATTTCAATTCCAAGAATTAGGAATGCAGGAGCTGACTTATTGGCCACTTCATCCACCAAGCTTGTCTCCTCGAATAATCAATGTACTGTTGAATTTCTTTTCAAGCCTTCAGTACCGGATATGATCACCAATCTACGGGTGTTCGATGATGACCAGCAAATCATAGAATGTTTAACAAATGATGAGGTATTCAAAGGAGCGATTATTGATGATGAAGAACACCAAGACGAAATGAAATTTGACAATTTCATCCCTAAAGGGGTCAGAACGTTAGAGAAGATGTTTGACTTGAATGAAAAATTTAGAAGATCCCCCAATATAAAGACACACAGCTCAACTCTATAGTTCGAGCCGATAAACTTAGGGATTGAGACGGATCCTAAGTTTGTGAACCTCAGCAAATGTTGTTCACCGGCCGAAAGGGATAGGTTTGTCAGTTTGTTCAAAGAATACAAAGATGTATTTTCCTGGTTGTACCAAGATTTAAAAACATACGATACCAACATCATCAAACACGTTGTTCCCATCAAGGCGAGAGTCAAGCCATATTAGCAGCCCTTGAGGAAAATGCATCCAAAACTGGAACCGCTGATCCAAAGTGAGGTAAAGAAATTATTGGATGCCAGAATCATTTTTAAAGTCAGACACTCAGAGTGGGTATCAAATCTGGTACCAGTCAGAAAGAAGTTAGGAGAGATTAGACTGTGCGTGGACTTCAGAAACTTAAACCGCGCCTCAGATAAAGACAACTATTTGGTGCCCCCCATGGAGCAATTGCTGCAGATGGTCTCTGGTTCTGAATTGCTTTCATTATTAGACGGTTTCTCTGGCTACAATCAAGTATTGGTAGCTGAAGAGGATAGATTAAAGACAACGTTCAGGACCAAATGGGGAACTTTTTCCTATAGAAGGATGCCCTTTGGACTGATTAATGCTGGAGCGAATTTTCAGAGAGCTATGGACATAGCTTTCCACGGACTGATTGGACAAAGAGTTGTAGTAAACCTTGATGACATTACAATATTATCGAAGAAAAGGGGAGAACACGCTTTTCACCTAAAGCAAATCTTTGAACGCTGTCAGAAATATGGCATCTCCCTCAATCCTAAGAAGTGCGTATTTGCAGTCACAGAGGGCAAGTTGCTGGGACACATAGTTTCAAAGAGAGGTATATCTATAGACCCAAACAGAATTAAGGCCATTGAGCAAATCCCTATGCCACATAATAAAAAGGGAATGCAATCATTTATGGGAACCATAAATTTTGTAAGAAGATTTCTACCTGATTTTTCCCAGACTGTTAAGCCACTGCAACAGATGGTCAAGAAAAATGCACAATTTAAGTGGACTGAAATTGAAAAGAATGCTTTTAGTAAAATCAAGACTGCTGTTGCACATGCACCCTCCCTGAAAATTCCAAACTTTGATAAAGACTTTATTATGTATACATTTGCATTCGATGATTCATTGGCACCTGTGCTTATGCAAAAGGAGGATGGCGGTGATGAGTTCCCAATCTCTTTTATGAGCACTGGGCTACAAGGGGTTGAATTAGACTACCCAACCATTGATAAGCAAGCTTACGCCGTATTTAAGACAGTGAAGCAATTTAGGCCTTATATATTAAAAAATCGAACCAAGGTAATAGTCCCTTACCCAGCCGTAAGATCCATTCTCATATAGAAAGAGTTAGGAGAAAGGAGGGGCAACTAGGTAACAGCTCTTCAAGAATACGACCTTGAATTCAAGCTAGCCTCTATAGTGAAAGGTCAAGGGTTATGCAAATTGATGACTAAAAGCAGGAATAACGAAGAACAAGCATGGGAAGATGAAGCCAAATTGCATGTAATGGATGTATGTCCTTTGTTCACGGCCCCCGAGTCTTGGTATAGAGACCTTGTACATTACTTACAGTCAGGGCTATTACCAGAACACTGGAATTCCAAACAAAGAAGAGCTTCGTGGCTTAAATCAGCATCTTATCAAATTGTGGAAGGAATCATTAGAGGAAATTTGGGGTCTAAAATGGGCCTCCTAAGGAAAATAATAAAATAATAGCTAAAATAATAAAATAATAGTTAAAATAATAAAATAATAGTTATTAATTTTGGAGCAAGAATGAAAAAAACTACTTTTTGTGTTCGTATTTTAGACATATCTCCTTGTGTTTTTACTCAAATTCTAAGTGGGAGAAATTGTTGGATGTGGAATTTAATTCTGCATCCAACGAGTACCCACACTGCATACTTTTGACGGACCCCGCTACCCAAAAAACAAGAAATACCTGAAAAAACATGATGATGATGTCATCATCACATTTTTTCAGGTATTTATTGTTTTTGGGATAGCGAGGTCCATCAAAAGTATGTAGTGTGGGTACTCGTTGGATGCGAAATTAAATTCCGCATCCAACGAGCTCTCCTGCTTGAAATTTGAGTAAAAACACAGAGAGATATGTCAAAAATACGAACAAAAAAAGTAGTTTTCTTTTATGACAAATATGTCAATTCAACCATTATGGTTGACTCATTTTATTGAGATTCTATTGGCTCTTGAATTCCAACTCACAAAATTTATTGTTGGCACGTTTTCTTATAAGGCCCATTTTAGACCCCAAATTTCCTCTAATGATTATTTAGAAAGAATTATGACGGGGTTCTTCTGAGATGCTTGGAGAAAGAGGATGCTAAGAAAGTAATGTCTGAATTACATGAAGGTCTGGTTGGGGGACATTATTCAGGCAACACTATAGCCCACAAAATCCTTAGAGCTGGTTACTATTGGCCTACACTCTTCAAGGATGCACATGCACATGCCAGGAAATGTGATATTTGTCAAAGGTGTGGTGGAAGACAGCCTAAAGCAGCAGCGCCCCTAAAGCCTGTGACGATCACGGAACCATTTGAGCAATGGGGGCTGGACATTATTGGAGAAATAAAACCGAATTCTTCCCTGCTGCATAAGTACATTCTTACTGCAACTAATTATTTCACTCGCTGGGTCGAAGCTATCCCACTGCGCAAGATAAACGAAGACGAAGTCATTAGCTTCCTTCAAGATAATATCATGACCAAGTTTGGAGTTCCAATTTCGTTAGTTTTTGATAATGCTAATTACTTTTCATCAATTAAATTGACTGCATTTGCTCATGATAAAGAGATAAAATTACATTATTCTGCTAACCACTATCTGCAAGGGAATGGCCTGGCTGAATCGTGTAATAAAAACCTCATTAGGATTCTGAAGAAGACTGTAATAGAAAACCAGAGAAGTTGGCACTCAGCCTTACCCAATGCCCCGTGGGCTAACAGAGTCACCCCTAAGTTTGCAATAGGAGTGTCACCCTATACGCTTGTGTACGGTAAGGAAGCTATCCTGCCTCCCAATATCATGCTACCATCTTCCATTCTAGCTCAGGAGTCTAGGGGGTCGGATGACGAAATTTTACAAATAAGAATTTATAATCTCCTAAAAGTAGAAAAAGCCATATCTAAAGCCAAAGAACGCTTTAAACAACAGCAAGAGTCAGTCAAGAGATGGTTTGACAAGCATAAAGCTGGGACCAAAGATTTTGAAGTAGGAGACTTAGTCCTCAAATGGGATCACCCCCATGATGAGAAAGGAAAACATACCAAGTTCCAGCAGTTGTGGGTAGGCCCTTTTCAGATTGCAACCAAGCTCGGTCCTTCTACTTACAAGTTGCAAGATCTACAAGGGTGGGAGGAGAACCTACCAGTAAACATTTTGGTTCTCAAACCTTATTTTTCTTGAGTATGTTTGATTTTTTCTGTCTTGTATATAAATAATTCGCCCGGCTGTCTTTTGAGTCATGTTTTTAGTTGGTTTTTGTTGAGTTCTTTTTAGCTTGTTTTGTTGATTTCAATAAAGGGAGTAAACCTACGATTGTGTGGGGTACGTCCGAAATGTTTGGGTTTGATAAATGTTTTGGTGTCAGACTGTGTGTTGATGTTTAAATGAAAGAATTTCTTCCAGTATAGTAGTTTTCTTGAAGAATTCTGTGTGCATTGAAGTCCTACTTAACCCCTGTGAAATAAACCAGATTCGAGGAGTCTGGAATACTATGTTGAGGCTCCATCCACTTCACACTTAAAATGTTCTAAGGAGCGATAACAGGGGACCCATGGAAAAGAGCAAGGTGAACAGTATGTTAAATATAAATGATCCCATGCCAAGAAGTAAATGCCAAAAGGCAAAAAAGAGTCGAAACTCCTTTGAAAGCATCATACATCAAAACAAAGGCTGAATCATAAGTACTAAATTGCCAAAATATCCTCTCTGTCCGTGAGCTGAAACTTGAAATACACCACTCACACAAAAGGACACTATAAGATAGAGGATCCTGAATTAAAATTCAGTAAGAAAGGCGTACAGGAGGACTCAGATGAAAGGGACAAAAGTCCAAAAAAACACAAAAGTGCTAAAATGGCCTGGGAACGAGGAACAAATGAATACTGCTGTTTACCATCTGCTACAATCCTATGGTGTCCATGCGGTGTTGGCGGGCGTAGATGACTATGCACGCAACGGGGGAGACAACCCAGACCGGGATCCTTAAAGCAGGCTCCAAGCTGTTTGGGATGGTTGTTCCTGACAGGTTTAAAGGCTCTGTTAGCCTAAAGGTATTAACTGTATAAAAATCTAAGAGATAGATCTAACACTACTGGTTATTTATCAAGTATGTATCTATGTCTGTACAAATAAATAAGTGTTATTAATTACAGTCTTAATCAACTAAGTTAAATCAGTTTATAAAGATAGAAAGTTAGATAACTATTAATAAGCTTGATTAATAACAAAGATACATTATATACATCTGTACATAATCAACAATGAAAAGAATCACCTGCATATGACATGAATATAAAAATATCTGTTTCAAATAGATTTTTTAACAATATAATCAACAGAAAAGAAAAACATATTATCCTAACCTATGTACTATCATGATCAGGAGCAATGCGAAATTTAAACTGAAATCAGATCTGCTAACAGGAATATCAATGATCTTGAAAATCTTCGAAATAAATTTAGAAATCACCAAAATCATACAATAGACGTATAAACCATGTACATAACGATGTCAGTCATCAATTTACAACATGGCATCCATTAACAGATTGATAATCAGCATAAGTCAATAGCCAAACATGATATATTTGCACAATTTCATAAACGAGATTATGACAAACAAGCATAAAATATAAAAAACAGTAACAAGACTAAGGATAGCATACACATGTGCTAAGCATAAAACTGTAAACATATATATAATTTATCACCATTTTAAAGATTGTATCTGCTGACAGGAAGCTATCTCTAGTTACAAAAAAAATAAACCGCAGTCTTGTTATCTCTGTTCCCCAAACTATCGACCCCTTTTCCCACCTACTATCTCTCCTTAAATACATGTAATATTCAAAAATAAACAATCCTAAAAACTAGAGATAGCCTAAATCGAACCATCTAACCAATTTCCCTTAAAAATGACAAGTAAGACATGTCATTTTTCCATATATGTAAAAAACGCCAAGAAATGGTAAGATTCGATCCATAAAAATCGAAAATCTCAACAATGAAACAACACCTGGAAAGTCTGATAGTCATTTTGTTTCCAATCATGTGGGGGATCATCCAAAAATAGACAATCATCAAAATCTGCAGCAAGAATAGCAACCATATCGCCTGCAATAAACCAGATAAAAAGTAATAAAATTAACACACATATAGAAATCGAAATAACAAAATCTGTATAATAAACCAAAATAAAATAAAGCAATACATGTACAGAGATACCCTGATCGTCAATCCATCAAAACTTAAAAATATGAAACTAATAACAAATACATCTAAAACATTACAAATTTACAGGCGCATTGAAGACTTGGATGTTCACACCACTCGACTGACTCGACGACTGAACCTTAAACTGCATAAGTGCAATTTGAGCATTAAGCTCTCGAACCTTCTCTTCATTTTTTTCATTTTCATTTTGTAGTATAAGAACTCTTCTGATCATCTTATTCTTGTGATTTATTAAACGTAAGAGCTATTTATCAGTCAAATCCACTTTCTCCTTTAACTTAACATTATCATCCTTCATCATATCACGATTGGCTACCACCTCATTTACCCTTTCCTCCATCCTGCGAATTTTGTCCAAGAGAAAATTAACAAACAAAGGGTGCGTCATGTCCACAATGCAATGAACACCAGGTGAGCTTGTCTCCACAGGCTTTTCTTTAGCCGGAGGACTAATAACAGAATCTACCTGAACCTCTTTATTAAACATAAGAAAGCTATCATCGACAAAGTTTGAATCGAACTCATGTTCAACAGGTTGATCATCCCCAGACAAAACAGGGTCTTTGGATTCATCATCAATCAGAATAGTTTCAATATGAACATTAGCAGACACGGGGGGAGTGACAATATTACTTTTAGCCATACTGCGAGTAAACCTTCCTATCATTGTAGCTTTCGACTTATCCCCTTTGTGTTTGCAAGTTTTATCAACATTGTCTTTCGGTGTGATCGGTGATAGAGATGAAAATATCCTCATGCATTTCAAAACTAGAGGAGCATTAGTGCTTCTCACTAGAGTAGACGCAAGATCATGGCAAGGTTCAGGACTCATACTGCCAGGGTTAGACAGGCGTTTACATAAAGAAGGGACTGAGACTGGACTCGGCTCTTTATGCTTATTGCATTCCTCAGGGTTGTCAAATTGGCAATGGCAAAAAGAGAAAAATCCATTGGACTCGAAGAACTCATCCCAGGACCGATTTGACTTCTGAAGCTCCTTATCAATTAACATGCGGACTAAGCCATGGTGAAAGAGACTATGACTAACATTCTTAGGACCCCTTTTAATGGCAGTAGACATCTTAAATAGACTTTGCAACAAATAATAGGGTAAGTTTAGCGGGAAACCTATAAAAGAAGACATGAGCCTGAGATTATAGATGTACGCTGAAGACAAGTGGCCTTCACAAGTCAGGTATCTGTGGATCAAATCCAGAACAGGACGCCACTCCTTCTTGAAGTACTTGCGAGCTACTCCACTGCGAAACGATACTTCTTGACCAGGGTTCTTTAGCAGCTGGCGCCAATCAGTAATGTCCATCCTCTTATATTTAAACCATCTCTCATTGGTCAATGACAGGACAGTGGAAACCGCCACTGATCGCTCTTCCACCCGAAAACGGAGACCACCCACTTCTGCCTGAAAATAAACCAGGGAAAGAGCGAAAACCCTTGTGACTTCGGGGTTCGAATCAGAGAATTTACTTATAAACGGCATCCACCCAATAGCCTCAACCTTTGCTGACAATTCAGGGTTTGAATCTAGCAATTTCATTTCGCAAGGCTCGACCCTTACTACAGGCGCCATGACCGGCCGTGTCAAGGCACGCAACCGCACACAAAACAAATACCACAGCTCGACACAAGACAACAAATTAGAGAACGAGCACTCCAGGTAAAGACATAGCAAGAACAAGCAATGAAACTTAACCTTGTGATAAGAAAAATAAGCCATGAACAAACACAGACTACACCCCTGCAAGTTCGGCATAAACGAAGACATTATCGCTCAGAGAGGTAATCGATTAATGAGGAATGACGGTCGAAGACTCCATATAACTCATGTTATCATTATTTAACTGGCATTAATGATATGAGGCCCTTCGATGTACAAGAAACAGGTGTTCCATTGACATGCAGCCACGATGGAGGACAAGTACTAGGACTTAAACATGATGGACAGGGTTCAGTAGCAGTGTAATGATAGCATATCGATTTCGCAACAGGTGGATCAGATTGGAGGCTACAGCATAATTTTGATCTGACGATACACCATAATACATATCACCCTTACCATAGATTCAACTTACCCTTCAAAGGTGGCGAACAATACAGCATAATACAAACCATGAAGTCAAAACTAGACTTTGGAATATAAACCATATAAAAGTCGACGTAAACAGTTAATATCAATGATGGTTTGTAAACTTAGGATATAGCACGTAAGACATATGTCTAGGATTTATCCGAGTTATAAAAATCTGACCATTGATAACTATTAATCAGACTACACATGAAATCCATAATAATGTGACAAACCATACCAAGATCAACCATTCCAATATCGAGACCTTATAAAAATTATAGTAACAAAATCAAACAATAAAAATCAATTCATAATGTTTTGGATAAGATGCAAGACTAGGATGACGATAACAAGTATGGAAATCATTAATACTCATCCTTTGATTTTATCCAGTATAAATCCACCCAAAATAATAGCTTCATAGTAGTGATTTTGTTAATCTAACATAGTTTACAAAGGTTGTTTAAAAATATGGGATTTCACTGAATCAGTAGCTCATGGAAGGCCACCCTTTCAGTAGCTGATAATTCATTAGATTTTTCCCTTTAAAATTTGAACATTTCATAAAAAAAAAATGGGTTTTTGTTTGATGAAATATGTTTTTTAAAGGTTGTTGAGCAGGGGCACAACAGATGGCGACTTGCTGGGAGGAACAGTTATCTTTGTTCTTTGATCTGAAATCATGCGAACAAAGAAATTAAATCCTTAATATAAGACATTATACAGAGATTACTATTTTAACATCTTAAACAGATTCAAGCATTTCATAGCTCTAAAAATTACCAGAAAATTACAGTTTCATTCATTCATTTGATAAAGATCAAGTTTCTAACAAAAATCGGTCCTTAAAGAGTAAGACAGTAAAATGGCTTAGTCTTAAAGAATAAAATCTCAATACCACAAGCATGGCCCTGCTTCCAGCAGGCATCCATAGCCTCGACAGGGTTGCTCCAAAACCCACAGAATGCCACTATCCCATCTGCTAGTTAAAAATATACAATTCTAGTCGGGGTGAACTATTACCATTATCTTCTTTTGATTTTATTACTCATGAAGGCCATGGTTCAGGCTTGGTAACCAAATATTAACCATGTCAGTCATCAGTCTGCATTACAGTAAAATGAACCGGCTCGTGATGAGACCTTTCATCCCTCAGAGTTTTCTGTCCAAGGGTCATTGCCCAGGCTTGGTGACCGGAGACGACAATGTTACTGAATGCAAGCCTATGATCCTAAACAGATCAACTCGTTATGAGACCTTCTGTCCTTCAGATTTTTTTTGCAAATATTCAAATCCATCCTTGTCCAGAACATAATTATTGTTAATCTCATATGAGAATATCTTAGCAGATGGGGAGGCAAATATGATCCTCATTACGAGAAGGGATAGCGTAAAAGATTTAAATAGATAACTTTACCAAGTACTGCCCTAATCCCTTTGGGAAAATCTTTGCAGAGACTAATATAATTAATTAGTATTAACATGGTTTAATATTTTCTGGTAAAATCTAGAACAACGAAACACCATTCTCTGTTCAAAAAGTAAAATAGTATGACAGTTTCCAGGATAGTAAAGACTTCGTGCATGGTTTATAGATCAATTACAGAACTTGAAATCAGTCATCAGTTTGAGGTTTGATAAATTGATCAGGTTCACAACACACCAATAAAACAACAAATAAATCAAAAGGAAAACGAAATAAAATTCATCAAGCAAGCACACCACAAAGGTATATACAGGATAATCCCTTGAGGGGGATCAGCAAAAATATCTCTTAATCAGGTGACCATTTACTGGAAGGTTGTCAATGTCACCTTCCAAGGTTTGCAACTTGAAAGTTCTAGGATCAAGTTTTTCTGTAATAATAAATGGTCCCGGCCACAAGCATTGGAACTCCGTATGCTTTCCTTTATCCTCGTGCTCCTTGTCCCATTTCAGGACTAAGTCACCTACTTCCAAATCCCGGCTAATTGAATTTCTGAGGTCAAACCAACGCTTCACGGTCTGCTGGTGTTTTTCAAACTTTTTCCTAGCCAACTCCCTATCTTCCTCCAATTTATGCAAGGTGTTAATTCGATGTTCCATGGCAGAACATGGTGCCTCCTGTACTGACTGGGAGAGCTGTAAAGAGGGTAAGAACAAATGAGGAGGCAAAATAGCTTCCTTTCCATATACTAGGAAAAAGGGAGAGTTTCCTATGGTAGCTTTAGGAGTCACTCTGTCAGCCCACAAGTCATTTGATAAGGCATTATGCCAATTCCTGTGATGATTTACCACCGTACGTTTCAGAATCTTGATTAAATTTTTATTAGAAGATTCAGCTAACCCATTACCGTGGGGATAATAATTAGCTAAATAATTTAATTTTATTCCCTTTTCCAATGCATATTCAGTTAATTTAACAGAAGAGAAATGAGTTGCATTGTCAAAAATCAGAGATTAAGGAACACCGAATCTGGTGATAATAAACGAATCAAGGAATGATATCACCTGTTCCGAATTAACTACTTGCAAAGGGATGGATTCAACCCATCTGGTGAAGTAGTCTGTGGATGTCAAAATGTATTTATGCTGCTGTGAAGAAGCTGGTGTGATTATTGAAATGGGACTTCGATAATGACCGGCTGGAGGGGTAACGGTGCCTTCTTCAGTCTGCCTCCTACTCTCTGACACTTCTGACACTTCCTGGTGAAAGCATATGCGTCTTTGAACAATGTGGGCCAGTAGTAACCAGCTTTAAGTCTCTTGTGGGCAGTGTTTTCTTCGCCAAAATGTCCTCCAGCTGGTCCTGCATGTAGTTGAGATAACACATTATCAGCCTCATTTTTTTCTAGACAACGAAGGAGAACTCCTTCGAAATTATTTCTAAACAAAATGTTATCAATAAGCTGATAAGGAGCAGATCTCAATCTCAAAGCTCTTTTATAACGTGGGTCTAAATGTTCAGGAGCATTCCCATGCAATAGAAAGAACTTAATATCATTATACCAAGAATTAGGAGGAGTAGAGATCGGAAAAACTTCCCTTTCAAATAAAGATGGTTCGCTAAAGAAGTGCAGATCAGGTTCAAATTTGTCCGCAGACCCAGCTGCTAGCTTGCAGAGTCCTTGTCCCCTAACAATATTTAAAGGTTTTATTTCCAGGTCATATTCCTGAAGTGCTGTAACCCAATGTGCTCATTTTTCACCAAGATCCTTTTGTACTAAGAGATTTCTAACTGCAGAATATGGTACAATGACTTTGGTGTGGGACTTCAGCAAGTAAGTCCTGAAATGTTTGACAAATTTGAAAACAGTGAAAGTTTGCTTGTCTACCTCTGGGTAATTTAATTATGTACCGTTCAAACTAGAACTCGTAAAAGCGATAGAATCTTCATTATTTTCCTAGTTTTTCTGTGTTAGAACAGCAGTATATGAAGAATCAGAAGCAAACGTATACAAAATGAAAGGTTTGGAAAAATCTGGGCTAGTTAGAGTAGGAGCTTCAGCAATAGCTTTTAATATGTCATGAAAATATTGCTTCTCATTAGTAGACCATTTAAAATCAGCATCTTTCTTGATCATTTTCTGAAGCGGCCTAACAATTTCCGTGAACCCAGGAATAAATCTAGAAACAAAATTTATCTTTCCAAGAAATGACTGCATAGAATTTTTTGAGTGAGGCATCGAAATCTGTGATATAGCATGGGTACGTTCTGGTTCAATATTGATGCCTTGTTTAGAAACAAGAAAAGCCAGCAACTTACCTTTTGTGAATGAAAAGATAGATTTCTTAGGATTTAGAGAAATCCCATACTTCCTGCAACGATCAAAAACTCTCCTGAGATGAGTTAAATGATCAGTTCTGTTTTTTGAAAAGACGGTAATATCATCAAGAAAAATAACAACAAACTTACCGATCAGACCTCTGAAGGCGATATCCATTGCCCTTTGGAATGTTGCTCTGGCATTTATTAGACCGAATGGCATCTTCCTATATGTATAGGTTCCCCAAGGAGTCCTAAAAGTTGTTTTCAACTTGTCATCTTTGGATACTAGCACTTGGTTGTACCCTGAAAAACCATCTAGAAGTGAAAACATTTCAGATACGGAGACCTGTTGCAAGATTTTTTCCATTGGAGGAACAGGATAATTGTCCTTATCTGAAACCTTATTCATGTTTTGGAAATCGACGCATAACCTGATATCACCATTTTTCTTTCTAACGGGGACAAGATTTGCGACCCACTGTGCATGCCGAACCGGGAAAATTATTTTTGCGGCAAGGAGTTTATTCAGCTCCTTCTTGACATCTAATTCTAGGCTAGGATGCATCTTCCTCATTTTTTGTTGAAAAGGCTTAGCCTCTGGTTTCATAGGAATGACATGTTGCATTATATTAGGGTCAAACATTTTTAGGTCGTCACACGTCCATGCAAATATGTCTTTGAACTCATTGAAGAGTTTAATGAAGGTTGTTTTTTCCTGGGGAGTACATGTACTACCCAGATTTACACATTGAGAGTTGTGTTCAGTACCTAGATTTACAATGTCAGATTGCATGATGGAGCTATTAGTTTTACAATTCCTTGCAGCTTTAAATTTATCCTTCAAGTCATAGAATTTCTCAAGTTTGATTACTGATCTGGGAAGATCACTAACCTGATTGAGATATTCCTGAATTGAGCAAAACTTATGGATTACTGCAAAATTATATAGATCCTCATCGTGAGTCATTTCGTCAATGACCGCATCCTTAAAAGTATCCTTCAAAGTCAGAAAATCGATCAACTGCTCATCATTGTTGAAGACTCTCCAATTTGCTATGTTGTCAGGTATAGAAGGTCTGAAAAGCAATTCAACTGAGAAAGAATCAGTAAGCATTCTTTCGGATGAAATTAATCTTGAAGCAACATTAGCTAAAAGATCAGCTTCCTGATTTAGATAACGAGGGATGGAACTTATGTTAAATGCTTCAAATGTTAATAGTAAATTCCATACCTCTGCCTGATAATTTCTCAGGTGCCCAGCAATGCAATGTATAGTGTTGCGTACCTGTCTAACAATTATCTCAGAGTCCCCTAACACTACCAAAGCTTTGGTTCCCAGGTCAATTTCTTTTTTCAGCCCTTGAATCAGAGCTTCGTATTCAGCCACGTTGTTGGTGCATTCGAATTCTAATCTGCAGGAAATGAAATATATTTTTCCATAGGAGTCTATCAGTAAGAAACCTGCACCAGCCCCTTCTTTTGACTTAGATCCGTCAAAATATAAAGACCAAAGACCATTGTTCAGATCTAAGTGTGCCGCATTTGGGGCTGGAATTTCATCTGTAATTTGCGAAAATGGAAAATTTCATACTGATGTTCTGCACCTGTTATTGATGAAGTTTCAGCTTCAAAATCCCCAAAGAGAGATTCTGCCATATAGTTACCCATTATGGTATCGGTGAATAATACCGGTTCATTTGAATCATCTAATTCGGTGATGGTATGCTTCATATAGCGTTCCCGATCAATTCTGATTTTATTCGAGCGACCATTATGAGATATCCGTAAGTCTGACCAATCAGTAGCAAAATATCCCTTCAATTTCTCAGACCAATCTCTGCTGAGAAATAGACAATATGCTTCTGGGATGTCTGCTATGATTATATCAATAATAAAATGGACTTGAGGATTCAAATCTAACATTATCAGCACCTCTTTCAACTTACCTATTACTTTTACGTTTGAACGATCAAGCTGTATAATACTTGTATCACAAGGCACAGGGACAGCATTAAGTTTTTTACATATAGAGTATGGCATAACATTCTTGGAAGCCCCTAAGTCTATCATGCAGTTATGTACTTTACGATTGCATATTTCAAACGTAAGTAAAAAAGGTGGAGTTGAAGAATCAGATTTCTTGCCGATGGATGATGCATTGACTGAAGATTTTGTTGGGTTATCTTTAGTGTTAGCAGAGTTGTTTTGACTTGAAGGAGTTTTTCCACTTTTAGTTGGAGAGACCCCTTGCATCATTTTATCCCTAATCACTGGTAACTTAAGTAGTTCATATATGGAGATATTGGCCCTGATTTTCTTTAAATCTTCAATCAGATCGTATTCTAAATCGAAAGAGGGTGAAGATTTACTATTTGCAGGTTGAGTTTTTGTTTGTGCAGCTGAACTATTATCTGTAGCAGTTGTAGAAGGTTCCCCTAAGGGTTGATCTTTCTTGCTTCTAGTGTTATACTGATGCTGGTTTACATTGACAACACCTACATCTTCATCATTAGTCAATTCTAATGTATCCCAGAAATGGCTGATAACTTGAGGAGGTTTATCTTCTGTGTCATTATCTTTATCTTGGGTGCCTTCAGAACTCTGTCCTGAAGATTGAGTTTCGTTTTCAGATGATGTTTCTAGACCTAAAACTAGCAGCTTGAGGAAACTATTAATTTCATCAACACTGTTAGCTTTAGATGGTGGAGTCTATCTGGGAGCTGTATTCGGGAATGGCCTTCTGAAAGGTTTTCTAGGTGGTTCCTTAGGAGGAGTGTTTTCAAAAGTGCCTTTCTTTAAATCAATGATTTCATTAGACAGTTTTTTAATAACTCTTTGTAGGCTATCTAGGTCTAATGAATCCTGACCTTTTTTCTCAGGGTTTGTGTTCTTGGTAGGACTATCAGTCTTCTTTCGAGAAGAAGATGCAGCATCTGTGTCTACTCCGGGATTTGCCTTTATGGCAGACATATCTTTCTCAACCTTAATTGCTTCTTCAAAGTTTTCAGTGAAGGTAAGTTTGGCCTTTTGTCTGACAAACATTGCCATTGACACAGGCAAGGCTGAAGTGTAAAATTCAATGGTAACATCGTCGGTTGGCCTTGAAGCAGCAGGGATCCTATTTCTTAGAGTAAGGAATCACTGGTTGAAATCTTTGACCTTTTCCTTGGTTTCCATACGAATTCTAGACAATTCTAACACCAAGACAGCTGGATTCTTGTCATCTCCAAATTTGTTCATGAAAGCAAGGTCGAATTCGTTCCAGCTGGTAATAGAACCAGCTGTAAGCAAAAAATAACATGTCGATGCCTTTCCCTCAAATGTATAAGGGAAAAGTCGGCAGACTACATCTTCATGTTCAACATCCAGGAGCCGAACCGCTAACATAAACTTCTTGACATGATCTTCTACTGGCTCTTTCAACTCAGGGTTGAACTTGGGTAACAACTTCTCAGGATGCTTAGGAAAAGGATGTTGATCACCTAGGACAGCCACTGTATCCTGAGCTAACTATGGCATATTAGCATTAGGGTTTGGGGGATTTACACCTGCCATGTTTCTTGGAGTTGGAGGCGGTGAAGGTGGTGTTTGAAGAATATGAGGAGGCGAATGAGGCGGTGATGGTGGTTGATTAGACCCTCCTGAAGCAGGTGGTCCTGCGGAAGAGGAAGGCTGATTGATGCATGTTATAGATTGTTGTATTTGAAGATCGGGAATGGCACCTAAAAAATGCTCTTGTTCTCCCGAGACAAGTTCAGGATGATGAGTGGGAGGACGGGTAATCTGCGGAAGAGGTAATTCAGTGGGCTGGCGCCCAGTGAGATTCGAATAAGCGCTTGTTAAAATTATACGAGATTCGTTTATGGCTTGCTCATACTAGTCAATTTCTTCAGGTAGGTGAATACAAGGAGAGTTGAACTGAGGGATCAGATTCCGAACAGAGTCGCTCACTGGGGTTTCATTCGCTCGTGATGAATGGTGAGAGCGTGGTTGTGCAGTTGACTGTATTTTAGGGGTGATAGGATGATTAACTTTGTTTACAGGATTGTTTTCATCAGCCATTTGCCTAGGATGGCCCTCCTTCTAGCGCCACTGTTGACGGGCGTAGATGAATATGCACGCAATGGGGGAGACAACCCAAACCGGGATCCTTAAAGCAGGCTCCAAGCTGTTTGGGATGGTTGTTCCCGACAGGTTTAAAGGCTCTGTTAGCCTAAAGGTATTAACTGTATAAAAATCTAATAGATAGATCTAACACTACTGGTTATTTATCAAGTATGTATCTATGTCTGTACAAATTAATAAGTGTTATTAATTACAGTCTTAATCAACTAAGTTAAATCAGTTTATAAAGATAAAAATTTAGATAACTATTAATAAGCTTGATTAATAACAAAGATACATTATATACATCTGTACATAATCAACAATGAAAAGAATCACCTGCATATGACATGAATATAAAAATATCTGTTTCAAATAGATTTTTTAACAATATAATCAACAGAAAAGAAAAAAATATTATCCTAACCTACGTACTATCCTGATCAGGAGCAATGCAAAATTTAAACTGAAATCAGATCTGCTAACAAGAATATCAATGATCTTGAAAATCTTCGAAATAAATTTAGAAATCACCAAAATCAAACAATAGACGTATAAACCACGTACATAACGATGTCAATCATCAATTTACAACATGGCATCCATTAACAGATCAATAATCAACATAAGTATATAGCCAAACATGATATATTTGCACAATTTCATAAAAGATATTATGACAAACAAGCCTAAAATATAAAAAATAGTAACAAGACTAAGGATAGCATACACATGTGCTAAGCATAAAACTGTAAACATATATATAATTTATCACCAGTTTAAAGATTGTATCTGCTGACAGGAAGCTATCTCTAGTTACAAAAAAAAAAAACCGCAGTCTTGTTATCTCTGTTCCCCAAACTATCGACCCCTTTTCCCACCTGCTATCTCTCCTTAAATACATGTAATATTCAAAAATAAACAGTCCTAAAAACTAGAGATAGCCCAAATCGAACCATCTAACCAATTTCCCTTAAAAATAACAAGTAAGACATGTCATTTTTCCATATATGTAAAAAAAGCCAAGAAATGGTAAGATTCGATCCATAAAAATCGAAAATCTCAACAATGAAACAACACCTGGAAAGTATGATAGTCGTTTTGTTTCCAATCATGTGGGGGATCATCCAAAAATAGACAATCATCAAAATCCATAGCAAGAACACCAACCATATCGCCTGCAATAAACCAGATAAAAAATAATAAAATTAACACACATATAGAAATCGAAATAACAAAAACTCTATAGTAAACCAAAATAAAATAAACCAATACCTGTACAGAGATACCCTGATCGTCAATCCATCAAAACTTCAAAATATGAAACTAATAACAAATACATCCAAAACATTACAAATTTACAGGCGCATTGAAGACTTGGATGTTCACACCACTCGACTGACTCGGCGACTGAACCTTATACTGCATAAGTGCAATTTGAGTATTAAGCTCTCGAACCTTCTCTTCATTTTTGTCATTTTCATTCTGTAGTTTAAGAACTCTTCTGATAAGCTTATTCTTGTGATTTGTTAAATGTAAGAGCTGTTTATCAGTCAAATCCACTTTCTCCTTTAACTTAACATTATCATCCTTCATCATATCATGATTGGCTACCACCTCATTTACCCTTTCCTCCATCCTGCGAATTTTGTCCAAGCGACAATTAACAAACAAAGGGTGCATCATGTCTGCAACGGAATGAACACCAGGTGAGCTTGTCTCCACAGGCTTCTCTTTAGATGAAGGACTAATAACAGAATCTACCTGAACCTCTTTATTAAACACAGGAAAGCTATCATCGACAACGTTCGAATCGAACTCATGTTCAACAGGTTGATCATCCCCAGACAAAACAGGGTCTTCGGATTCATCATCAATCAGAACAGTTTCAATATGAACATTATCAGACACGGGGGGAGTGACAATATTAATTTTAGCCATACTACGAGTAAACCTTCCTATCACTGTAGATTTCGAATTATCCCCTCTGTTTTTGCAGGTTTTATCAACATTGTCTTTCGGTGTGATCGGTGACAGAGATGAAAATATCCTCACATGTTTCGAAACCAGGGGATCATCAGTGCTTCTCACTGGAGTAGACGCAGGACCATGGCAAGGTTCAGGACTCATACTGCCAGGGTTAGACAGGGGTTTATGTAAAGAAGGGACTGAGACTGGACTTGGCTCTTTATGCTTATTGCATTCCTCAAGGTTGTCAAACTGGCAATGGAAAAAAGAGGAAAATCCATTGGACTCGACGAACTCATTCCAGGACCGATTTGACTTCTGAAGCTCCTTATCAATTAACATGCGGACTAAGCCATGGTGAAAGAGACTATGACTAACATTCTTAGGACCCCTTTTAATGGCAGCAGACATCTTAAACAGACTTTGCAACAAATAATAGGGTAAGTTTAGCGGGAAACCTATAAATGCAGACATGAGCCTGAGATGATAGACGTACGCTGAATACAAGTGGCCTTCACAAGTTAGGTATCTGTGGATCAAATCCAGAACAAGATGCCACTCCTTCTTGAAGTACTTGCGAGCTACTCCACTGCGGAATGATACTTCTTAACCAGGGTTCTTTAGCAGCTGGCGCCAATCAGTAATGTCCATCCTCTTATATTTAAACCATCTCTCACAAGTCAGTGACAGGCCAGTGGCAACCACCACTGATCGCTCGTCCACCCGAAAACGGAGATCACCCACTTCTGCCTGAAAATCAACCAGGGAAAGAGTGAAAACCCTTGTGACTTCGGGGTTCGAATCAGAGAATTTACTTATAAACAACATCCACCCAATAGCCTCAACCTTTGCTGACAATTCAGGGTTCGAATCCAGCAATTTCATTTCGCAAGGCTCAACCCTTACTACAGGCGCCATGACTGGCCGTGTCAAGGCACATAACCACACACAAAACAAATACCACAGCTCGGCATAAGACAACAAATTAGAGAACGAGCACTCCGGGTAAAGACTGAGCAAGAACAAGCAATGAAACTTAACCTTGTGATAAGAAAAATAATCCATGAACAAACGCAGACTACACCCTTGCAAGTTCGGCATAAACGAATACATTATCACTAAGAGAGGTAATCGATTAATGAGGAATGACGGTCGAAGACTCCAGATAACTCATGTTATCATTATTTAACTGGCATTAATGATATGAGGCCCTTCGCTGTACAAGAAACAGGTGTTCCATTGACAGGAAGCCACGATGGAGGACAAGTACTGGGACTTAAACGTGATGGACAGGGTTCAGTAGCAGTGTAATGATAGCATATCGATTTCGCAACAGGTCGATCATAATGGAAGCTATGGCATAATTTTGATCTGACGATACACCATAATACATATCACCCTTACCATAGATTCGACTTACCTTTCAAAGGTGGTGAAGAATACAGCATAATACAAACCATGAAGTTGAAACTAGACTTTGGAATATAAACCATATAAAAGTCGACGTAAATAGTTAATATCAACGATGGTTTGTAAACTTAGGATATAGCACGTAAGACATATGTCTAGGCTTTATCCGAGTTATAAAGATTCGACCATTGATAACTATTAATCAGACTACACATGAAATCCATAATAATGTGACAAACCATACCAAGATCAACCATTCCAATATCGAGACCTTATAAAAATTATAGTAGCAAAATCAAAGAATAAAAATCAATACATAATGTTTTGGATAAGATGCAAGACTAGGATGACGATAACAAGTATGGGAATCATTAATACTCATCCTTTGATTTTATCCAGTATAAATCCACCCAAAATAATAGCTTCATAGTAGTGATTTTGTTAATCTAACATAGTTTACAAAGGTTGTTTAAAAATATGGGATTTCACTGAATCAGTAGCTCATGGAAGGCCACCCTTTCAGTAGCTGATAATTCATTAGATTTTTCCCTTTAAAATTTGAACATTTCATCAAAACAAAATGGGATTTTGTTTGATGAAATATGTTTTTTAAAGGCTATTGAGCAGGGGCACAACGCGCTGTTAGCTACCTGAAGACATAATTAATAATGAACTCATTTCTGGCCTCAGCAGATTTATCTGGACTTAAAGGCCTTGGTTTCCACCTCCCCAAAATGGACTATTATCAATGATTAAGGTACACACTTCTGTCAGTTGAGAAATCCATGTGGCTGGAAGAATTCATTAGATGCATTCTTGTTAAACAGTCTGTTTCTAAAAGTATAATCACCCAGAGATCTAGGTTCCCCAGGTAATCGCCAATTGTTGCGGCAGCAACTTTTCTCCCCAAATTTCTTGAATTTTTGGACCCCTCCTCATGAGTTTGCTTTGATCATTGGATCTTTCGAGTTATTGGGCCATGTTTTAAGTTTTAATGACTACAAAAGCTTTATTCTTGACCAAAGTTTGGGTTTTGATTACGTTAGAATTTATAATGGACGGCAGATATTCAGTTTTATTTTACTTGATTGATCAAACCAATTGTTTTTACTATTGGTCACCATTATGAAGGGATAACAGGTCGTTGTCCATTGTTGGTCTTTAAAGCTGACTGAAATATTGAGTTTTCCATTGGATCGGGAGTCTTGTTCATTTTGGTCGGAAACCTTAATCGTTTCCCGTTCACCGTTGCAGCTCCTAGTCCGATTTGTCATCCGAAATGAGAATTGCCTCAACTACTGATGTACATTAACTTTCCTGCCGCGTATCCAGAATCTTTACCCTTCCGCCGTTGCGGCCAGGGAATCCTTCTCCTTGCCGATGTCAAAGTCGCCTGACTTCCGATTAAGTTTTCCCACCCGTTTCATGTATCTTCTAGCTTTCTTTTCCGCCATTGCGGCTCTGAAAGTATTTTGGCTGCCGAAGTACTAATGCGTCCGACGTCTGATTAAATCCTTTCGCCCGTGTGTCGCTTTCCTGGTTCTTCTAGCCCTCCACCGTTGCGGCTCTTAAAGACCTTTCACGTCCGATGTAGAAGCCTTTCGACCGCTGATCATAAGTTTCCCGCCTAAGGCTTGATCGTTTTTCTTCTCAGAACCAGAGATGCACCAGGTCGTTTCCTTGTGGAATAGTCGTTCAATTGTTAGGATCTGATGTTTTGGTTTGTATGCCTTCCAATAAATGACGCTTATCGATTGATTGCAGGTTGGTTCAGGAGAGCGGTCAAACTACCATGGCATGAAGAAAGATGGACCATCTAGTAGAAGCAAGGCCGGAACTAGCAGGATCGCAAAAGAGAAGGACAAAACGAATGAAGACAAAGATGCAGAAGGGAAAGCTCCATCCGTTACTAATCAGCAGATGAACGGGAAGCCATAATGGCTTGAAGATGGATCTGAAACGTTGAAGAGGAACTACAAGGTCACACGTTGGGGGGCAGCCCAAGAGATTGTACTGTATAGTTTAAATAGGATAGAAAGAACTGAGAAAGGGATTTTTCCCTAGAAAATCTTGTAAATGTTTGCTTGTAAGAGGAACTACTTCATTTTGCAAAGGAAATTGCAATTTTGCCTGCTGGAGAGAGTGAAGAGTGGAATGTATCAATGCGACTCAATGAATTATGTTGAAGAGGAACTATTTCGTTTTCAGCTGTGTTTCATTTACTGCAAGAGTATTTAATTTCTTGAACCTATGTTCTTGTTGAATGTTCTTTATTATCTTTGGGATATTTTCCACTGTGAGTAATAAGTGTTGTTTATAAAATGATTGGCTATCTGGTTATTTAAATATCTATAAATGTTCATGTGTCTTGAAAGAAGTATTAGCTATCTGTGATTCTTCATAATGCATGTGCAAAATGTATTACTCACCCAAAATGATAACTTGGTACCTAGGGATAGATTAGATAGTTAGTTTATTTCTTATTGTCTGTGATTTGGTTGCTTGCGAGTCTAAGATGAGAGGTAAGAACCTGCGCATCATGTTGTGATAGCTCCTTGCATTCTGATCACCTTGCATTTAGTTAGGCACTTGCATTTCATTTCTAAGTCAAAATACAAAAATTCGGTGGACCGGGCCGCAACCGGTAAACCCTTTTGTTTTGTTCCTTGACCTATATTAGCCGGACCGAAAACCGGATGGATTCCCTATTCCAAACAGTCAACGGGCTAGTTGGGAACGTTAATTGGGGAGAATCCCTTCCTGTTTCTGCCTGTGAATTTCCAGGCCTCAACAGGTTCTTAGATCACTATGGGTCACCCTAACCAGGATTGTGTTTTATGTATGAATAAGCACCCCATACAAGATTCAGTCCCCAACAAAAACATAGTTTCCGTTAGCTACTTTGCATAGCATGTGGACCATCTATGCAACATAAACAAAATGCAATGGGTGCATCATATATATATATATATATATATATATATATATATATATATATATTACAATATAATATAACAATATGCATAGTTCTCTCTTG
>LPNX011235657.1:41128-64507 GCA_001517045.1 Pseudotsuga menziesii
CCCGTGGATTCACCCTGGACTCCTATATCAATGAGGAGGTTCCAGTTCCAGAGGGAGATGAGGCTAAGGCCTTGCATAAGAAGAAGTTGGTTATCACAAAGAGAATCATTGCTAATTCTATCAAGGATCACCTCATACCATAGGTGTCCTCCCTTAAGACACCTAAAGCTATGTTTGATGCCCTAACCAAATTGTTTGAAGGGAATAACATAAACAGGAAGATGACTCTAAGAAACCAATTGTAGAATGTGAAGATCCAGAATGCTTATACTATTCAATCTTACTTTACAAGGGCTTCTCAGATCAAGGAGCAGCTGGAAGCAGTAGATGAAGAAGTGGAAAATGTAGAGATTGTGATGAACACCTTGAATGGTCTCCCTAGATCATGAGACTCTTTCATTCAGGGGATCTGTGCTAGAAAGAAGTTAGTCAAGTTCAGCAGACTGTGGGAAGAATGCTCTCAAGAAGAAGCTCGGATAGCAGCTCGAGAAGAGAAGATGGGAAGTGAAGATTAAGCTCTCACATCTCACTCCAAGAAAACTAGAAGGAGCCATCATCACTCCAAAGGTAAGATCTCACACTCTAGAAAAGATCTAACTACTATTAGATGTTACACATGTGATGAGAAAGGCCACATATCCAAATTCTTCCCTAACAGAAGAAACCTAAAGAAGAAGGGAAACAAGATAAGACATCATGCTCATGCTGCAGAGGATGATGAACCTTCTACAAAGAGAATTAGATAAAAAAGTGATGATTCTTCAAGTGAGGAAGAATATGTACTGATCTCTGCTCTCACGGGAACTGTTTCACATGGAAGCAATGATTGGATCATATATAGTGGTGCTTCCAAGCACATGATGGGATTCAAAGAATCATTTGAGAAGCTATCTCAACATGAGTCACCTCACAAGGTGAAACTTGGGGATGACTACTAGTATCCAATAAAAGGTAGTGGTGAATCCTCCTATAAACTAGATTCTGGAAAGTCTTTAAAGATGAAGAATGTATTATTTGTTCCAGGACTAAAGAGGAACCTCCTCTCCATATCTGCAATAGATGCAAAAGGAATGAGGGTTTCTTTTGTAGATGGCCAAATTCTTATGTGGCCAAAGGGAAAGACTTTTGATGATGGAATAGTGATTGGAGAAGAAGAAGGAGGTCTATACAAGTTGAAGGGACAACCAAATCAAGCTTTGGTTCATGACACAGTAGAACCAAATGAACTTTGACATAGAAGGCTTGCACATGTGCATTATAGAGCACTACCACTTGCAGGAAAAGCTGTTGAAGGTCTTCCAGAAATACAAGCAAAACATGAAGGGGTCTGCAAAGGATGTGCGAAAGAAAAGAACACAAAGAAGACATTTCCAAGTAGTGAGAGCAAAGCAAAAGGAATCTTGGAAATAATCCACTCCGATGTATGTGGACCAATGTCATCAAGGTCACTAAGAGGGTATATGTACTATGTTTCTTTTATTGATGAATTTTCTAGGAAGACATGGATTTACTTCATGAAGAATAAAGATGAAGTGTTCAGCAAGTTCAAAGAATTCAAATCCTTGATCGAGAACCACACTGAAAATAAGATCAATACTTTTTTATCAGACAATGGTGGAGAATTCACTTCAAATGAGTTAAAAGAACTATGTAAAGACTCAAGGATTAAGAGGGATTTGTCCACCCCTTATAATCCACAATAGAACAGAATTGTAGAAAGGAAGAATAGAACCATCATGGAATCTGGAAGAGCTATGCTTCATGATCATGATCTTCCTATGCATCTTTGGGCAGAAGCAGCCAAAACAATAGTGTATGTACAGAACCGTACTCCACACAAAGTACTCAAGAACAAGACTCCTGAAGAAGTCTTCTCCGGTAAGAAACCAGAAGTCATCCATCTCAGAATATACAGTTGTCCTGTCTACATACACATTCCAAAAGAGAAGAGAAAAAAATTAGATCCTTCAGGAAAGAAGGGTATATTTGTGGAATACTCTGAAAGCTCAAAGGCTTACAAAATATACTTTCCATGGTTCAAGAAGATTGACATCAGTAGGGATGTAACATTTGATGAAGATTCAGCCTACATCAAATCCAGAAAGAAACCTGATAAATAACCTGAAGAAGCAAAAGCTCCAAGAATTCATGATACAATCATGAACAAGGAAACTCAAGAAGAAGATCGAGAGTTTGAAGAACCACAAAGACCTGTAGATCCACCACAGGAGAAGAATCCTCACAAGAGGAAACTTGCTTGGGTACGAGAGATTATCCAAGGTGCGGAAAGATATGGGGTTTCAGAAGAGAATCTTAGAAAAAGAAAGAGGACTAGATCCTGTTCCAGTTATGTAGCTTTACTATGTGATTTTATTGATAAAGAACCTTCCAAATATGAAGAAGCAGCAGAATGGAAAGAATGGAAGGATGCGATGATTGAAGAGTATCAATCGATCATGAAGAATGGTGTTTGGGATGTTGTCCCAAGACCAAAAGGGAAGTGAGTTGTAACTTCCAAATGGATCTACAAGATCAAGCATGCTGTAGATGGTAGCATAGAGAAATATAAAGAAAGATTTGTTGCTCGTAGTTTCTCACAGAAAGAAGGATAGACTATGAAGAAACCTTTGCACCTATAGCTAGATACACTTCCATCAGATCGGTACTTGCTTTGGCTATAGTGATGAAATGGAAGATACACCAAATGGATGTCAATACTACTTTCTTGAATGGTGTAGTAGAAGAGGAAGTGTATGTGGAGCATCCACTTGATTTTGAGACTCATGGCAGGGAGTCTCATGTGTGTAGATTGAAGAAATCCCTATACGGTTTGAAACAGGCACCCAGGACATGGTACGACAGAATTGACAGCTTTCTATCCAGTTTGGGCTTTACCAAGAGTAAATCAGATTCCAACCTTTACTACAAGGTTGAAGATGGAAACCCAGTGATGCTTCTATTATATGTAGATGATCTATTTGTGACAGGTATGGATGGGTTGATTGCTGATACGAAGATAAATCTTGCTTCCATGTTCGAAATGAAGGACTTGGGTATGATGCATTATTTTCTAGGTATGGAGGTGTGGCAGACTACAAATGGAATCTTCCTTGGACAAGGGAAGTATGCAGTAGAGATCCTGAAGAGATTTGGGATGATGGATTGCAAGGCATTAACCACACCTATGGCATCAAACCTGAAGCTATTGAGTGATGCTTCATTAGAGACAGTTGATTCCATGATGTATGGTCAGATGATTGGGTCCTTGATGTACCTAATGAACATGAGACCATATATTTACTTTGTTGTGAACACCTTGAGCCAATACTTGATAGATCCAAGACATGTTCACTTGACTGCTGCAAAGCATATTTTGAGGTACCTGAAAGGTATGGTTGATTATGGGCTCAAGTATAAGACTGATCAAAGGATTAACCTGGAGGGTTATGTTGATTCAGATTGGGCAGGAAGTACCATCAATAGGAAGAGCACTTCAGGGTGTTGCTTCAGTATGTGATCAGGAGTGATCTCGTGGTTTAGCAGGAAGTAATACTATGTGGCACTGAGTACAATTGAAGCAGAGTATGTTGCAGCCTGTTCAGCTAGTTGTGAGGCAATATAGATGAGGAAGCTACTATCTGATTTATTTGATCTTCAGTTAGATGCTACTTGTATATACTGTGACAAATAGAGTTGTGTAAAGTTGTGAGAGAATCCAGTATTCCATGACAAGTCGAATCATATTGAGATCAAGTATCACTATATCAGGGATATGGTGTAGAGAGGAGCAGTGAAACTATAGTATGTTGTGATGGATGAACAAATAGTTGATGTGATGGCTAAGCCATTGGATAGGGTGAAGTTTGAGTACATCAGGGAGAATCTTGGTGTTCTCTAGATTGAGATTCCTCCGAAGAGGAAGTGATGTGTTCATGCTGATCCATTCTGACATGGTGAGAGGATTGGTTCCTTCCATGGTCAGATATAAGTGTTGTGCCCTTCCAACATGGTGAGAGGATTGGTTCCTTCCATGGTCAGATGTACGGGCTATGACATGGTGATAGGATTGGTTCCTTCCATTGTCAGGTGTATGTGATAATCCCACATCCAGCATGAAAAAATGGATGGCTCTGTGAAGACACATGTAGTATGAAAAAGGACTAGATCTATGTAGGTCCCACATCTAGCATGAAAAAGGACTGGCTCTATGAAGACATAGCTAGCATGAAATAGGACTAGCTCTATGTAGGTGCCACATCTGGTATGAAAAAAGGACCAGCTCTGTGAAGACTCATCTAGTATGAAAACGGACTAGCTCTGAGTAGCTGCCACATCTGGTATGAAAAAGGACCAGCTTTGTGATGCCTCATCTGATATGAAAGAGGACTAGCTCTGTGATGCCTCATCTGGTAAGAAAAAGCATGAGCTCTGTGAAGACTCGTCTAGTATGAAAAAGGACTAGATATGAGTAGCTACCACATCTGGTTTGAAAAAGGACCAGCTCTGTGATGCCTCATCTGGTATGAAAAAGGACCAGCTCTGTGATGCCTCATCTGGTATGAAAAAGGACTAGCTCTGTGAAGACTCATCTAGTATGAAAAAGGACTAGCTCTAAGTAGCTACCACATCTAGTATGGAAAAGAACCAGCTCTATGATGTCTCATCTAGTATGAAAAAGGACCAGCTCTGTGATGCCTCATCTAGTATGAAAAAGGACTAGCTTTGTGATGATACATCTAGTATGAAAAAGGACTTGCTCTGTATAGGTTCCTATGAAAAGAAGAATAAAGAGATAGCACCCATGATGATGACCCAGTGATGATCCAGATCATGTGATGATGATCCAAATCCAGTGATGATGATCCAACAGTGATGATCCAAATCGAGTGATGATCTAGATACGATGACTTGAAGATGAATATGAATTGAAGATGAAGAATACTTGAAGATGACAAGAACTTGATGATGATCCATAAGATACAGAGAAGAAGACTTGTCCTGAAAATTGTGTCGAAAGAATACCTTCCTAGTTAAGAGGGAGTGTTGATGTATATGTAACTTCGAAATGTATTTCACTTGTATTTCTTATATATTGTAACCCTATTTTTATTCTGGGATGTACGTGAGTTATTTCGTGCCTCGATGTTCCTATTGAGAAATTCTATAATGTAAACAAGTCATGTCAAGTCATTGTGGGTAACCCTCCTATTGTCTAAGGGTTAAAGTCCCCACAGTTCCGAGGCACTAGGGTTATTAGACTCTCCTAGTGAGGTTGGCCCTAGTAGGGTTTTAGTCATGTCATGATTAGTATAAATAGAGAGGTGGACTCTCTATTTATCACACAACTCATACACACTCAAGTGTAGCGCATAGTTGAGGAAGGAGAAGACAGTGGGGCTAGATAGAAAGAAGGTTACTGCTGTCACGAGATTTCTTACTGTTTTGGGTTCTACTTTTGGTGCTGATTCTATCTCTGAGGAAGTTGCAGGGTTTTCACCATTTATGGTTTCCCCGAGGATAAACACTGTGTTCATTGTCTCCTATGTTTGATTGATGTGCTTGTTATTCTCTCAGTTAAAGATCCTAATATAATGCTAGCTTAATGATGAAATTCTAACACTTTTAAATTAACTATTATATACAACTATTGGATTGACTCCAATGATGATACAATTATGAACTAAACAACCACAAATTAAGTGTTTGTTACTATTAGATACAAGTAAATGACACATTCTTTAAAAAAAACATTATCAATGTGTCAAATATATGCCTGTCGGTGTATTACGAACACATTAATATTATTAATATGGTTGTTGCGAGTTATACCAAGAGCTGTATATATCTTAGAATTTTGGGGTGGACTACCATCTATGTTTTTTTATCTATGGACAAGAATGAGACAAGTGTATTGACCATATTTATTCTATGGGTGTCGTTCAAAATTCATAATCAACAATTATAAAAAGATCGAAAATATCTCATGTGATAATTGAACTTAATGGCATGGTAATGTGTATTCCATGTGACAGTGGAACTCCATCTAGTAGCTAGAAGTCGAGCTAATGTGCATAAGGTTTATTTAAACTGTAGCTTATAGCTGGGATTTGAAGTAATGTGTAGTTAGTGTGACAATCGAACTCGTAATAAATTCCTCTGAACTCATGTGATAGTTGCACTTAGTGGCATGGTAGTGCACATCTCATGTGACAGTTGAGCTCTGTCTGGTAGTTGGGAGTCAAGTTAATCATGCATAAGGCATAGTTGAACTCCATTTGGAAGCTAGGTGTCGAGATAACTCAGAGTTGTTATATTAACTTCAATATCTTTATATTAAATTTTAAATTAACTATTAGATACAAATATTAGCTTAACTCTAATGATGGTACAACTATGATCTTGACAACCACAGATTAAGTGGTTTTCTAATTAGATTAACTATTAGATACAAGTAATTGACACAATCTTTAGGGAAAAAACATTATCAATGTGTCAAATATTAATCTTATTAACACATTAATATGGTTGGCGTATCCCTAACACATTAATCTTATTAATATGGTTGTTTCTAGTTATGCCGAAAGACATATAGATCTTATAATTTTGGGGTGGATTACCACCTATTATTTCTCATCTATGGACGATAATGATACAAGTGTAATGTCTAGATTGATTATATGGGCATCATTCAAAAGTCGTAATTATCAATTATAAAAAAATTGAAAATAACTCATGTGATAACTGCACTTTGTGGCAGTTGGAGAAGAATAAATAAAAAATAGCTCATGTGATAACTGAACTTAATGGCATGGTAATACGTAGTCCATGTGACAATGGAACTCCACCTAGCAGCTAGAAATTGAGATACTGTGCACAAGGTTTAGTCAAATTACATTTTACAATTGGGAGTTGAAGTAATGCGCAATTAGTGTGACAGTCGAACTCCTAATAAACTCCTTTGAACTCCTAATAAATTCCTCTGAACTCATGTGATATTTTCACTTAGTGGAATGGTAATGTGCAGCTCATGTGATAGTCAAACTCCATTTGGTAGTTGGGAGTCGAGTTAATGTGCATAAGGCTTAGTCGAACTCCATTTGGAAGCTAGGAGTCGAGATAAATCAGATTTTTTATATTAACTGCAATAGATTTATATCAACTCTTAAATTAACTGTTAGATACAACTGTTACCTTAAATCCAATGATTATACAACTACGATCTTAACAACCACAACTTAAGCGGTTGTTATATTAGATTAACTATTAGATACAAGTAATTAACACATGCTTTGGGAAGAAAACATTATTAATGTGTCAAATATATGTTTGTCTACGTATTCCGAACATATTAATCTTATTAATATTATGAACATATTAATCTTATTAAGTTTCTCATAATTTATTAATAAATAAATTATGAGAAACTTATATAAAACGTGAGGGAAGTGTCACACGATGATATACCTAGGAAAAAGAACTAAAATAAAGGAAATGGAAATGATATACCTCACTAGAAAGGATAAATAAAGGAAATTCTAGCAGAGCAATGACATGTTCAAAAGTATGAAGTGGATCAAATTGTTCATGAATTAGGGTTAAAATAAAAATATGAAATAAATGCAATTCTATTAAAGCAATGTCCAGCCCAAAAAGTACATCAAATTTATTTATAAAATAAATGAAATTCCAACCAAGCAACACACAATGAAGGGTCACAAAAAATTGTCTAGTAGAGAAAATAAATAAATGCAATACTAGCTATCAAAGCAATGAAGGGTGCAAAAGTATGACAAGTAGAACAATATTTTCATGAATTTACGACCCCACATTTATAGTTGACATTTTATGTTAATTTAGGAGATATGAAGGTACATTATAACAAAGAGTGAGCGAAGCATGCGGCCCCCTCTCAATCCTCTACTTTTCACCTTCAACTAAATTTGTTGGAAAATTAATCCATTTCCAAACACTATTCACTACTTGTCGCAACCATGATGATCCTATCAAGTGATTAAGCAAACAATTTTCTTTCCAACTTCTTGTCATAGCTATGATGACCTTACTAAGCAAATTAAAAATTTGTGTAATATTTCCATAACCATCAATATAGATCTATCTAAACTTCAAATCTACTAAGTGTCTAGAGGGATCAAAGTCCTTGAGGTGCAAACATTTTTAAAAGTGTAGAGAGATTTGATCTCTTGAAGAAAAGTTTATTCTCAGGGGATTTGATCCTTCTCGTTGCTTGGTAAATTTGAAGTTCAAATGGATCTATACTAGTTTAGTAAGTAAATGTGTAGTATGTGTTAAAATCCCTCGTATGTAAATTGTTATTTAATGATGGCTCAAAGGAAAATTGTATCCAAGTTTCATTATTTATTTATTTTATTTTAATTAATTGGAATATATTTCTTTGGTTTTCAACTTTAGGTTAGGAGCTACAACGTAAAAAGATTATAGTTAATTCTTTACTATTTAATTTAAAATGCCACTTGTCAACTTCGAGTTGAACATGGAATTACACTCCCCTTTATATTAGGTTATAGAAAGCACCTCTTCACACAATGAAAAAATATTTCTTTAACATAATTATTTTTAATTATGTCAATAGGTGGTGTTATGCTCTCCACTTTTTCAGGGATGGAGGTCGATCTCCAAAAATCTGAGAAATTAGTCATCATAGTAAGTAGTATAATAAATAGTAAATAGATTAGATTGTGGTAATATGTGGCAACGAGTCTACTCAATAACCATCATCCTTCACATATTTTTGCATTGATCATGAGTTAGTTGGATTGACTGCGAGTTAATTGCATAACTAATTTTCAACAAATGGGCTAATTTTTATAAGTATGCTATACAATTTTTTTGACTTGCAATACAATATAAGATCCTTTCATCTCTAGTACTTACCATTTTTTAATCACATGAATCTTTTAATGTATCAACCAATTTTGTTCTAAATGCATATTACACTACAAGATCTTCTCATCTCAAATTTATGTTTTTTGTACAATCGTGATATATAAACATGGTATGATAGAAAAACAAAATTGATCATAACTTCTTGAGTCTGAAACACAAATCGAGTTTCTCTTACTAGAATCAAATCTTATTGGTGTCGCAGGAGTCTAAGCCTTAGTTTGTTATAATTTAAAAATATTGTCAAGGTTTTGAGCATATCCCATAATAATAATAATAATAATAATAATAATAATAATAATAATAATAATTTTTTAAGGTCACACCCAAAACCAAGACAAAAACCAATTTGAGGTATGAGACCCATTTTTTATGGGAGAAGGGACACCCTCTGCAGAACGATGTAACTGCTAAGGTTTACAAAGGTGTACATGTAACCTACCCACCTCTAGATTTGAATCTATGACCTCCCAGGAGGGAAAGAATGTTCTTAGCCCTTATGCCCACTCAGAATAACAATGTATAACAATTGAAGATATCTCAACTTAAGATGAATGTCACAGTGTGAGATTGTCTATGGTCAACCATAGACAACTATGCCAAACAAAGGAACTAAACTTAATGCGAGAGACACAGTAATGAATGCTATAATGCAACATAACCATGGGTGATATAAAAATTCAACATAAATTAGGTAACAAGACTGTTGTACTTGACATATTAACATGGTAAATCATAGTCAAACATGGAAAAGCATAACCAACAGTAGTTAAGCTTCCTCAATTGTAACTTAATAATCCATTCAACTGTTGTACACAAAACACCAAGGTCATTTTGATGTATTTGTAACTTTGGAATGTATTCATCTATGTATCTTATGTCTTGTACCCCAATGTTTATTTCGAGATGTGTCTGTAATGTAATTGAGTCATGTTGTCATGCCCTGATGTTTCGATCGAGAGGATCTATAATGTAAACAAGTCATGTCAAGTCATTGTGGGTAACCCTCCTATTGTCTAATGGTTAAATTCCCTGCAGTTCCGGTGTAACACCTCGGTTTTGACCCCGTTTGCATGATGTATATAATGTAATTAATCGTGGTGAGGAGCTAAAGGCAAAATCCCCAACATCGATTTGGTTGTGTATGTTTCAGCAATGGGGATAGTTGCCGATGGTATGTTGTGCTATCTGTCACATTATAAGTATGGAATCATGTAAACACACCAAATAAAATAAACCACAACTAGCTATGGCAGTGCAATGTGAAAATGAAAAGGGCATGACTCCAAAGGATAAGGGGTGGGGGATGTCAAACCTTGGTGTATGGGGGAAAACCCATGTGATTCCACCTTGTTTTGTTTTGCCTTCTTCTCTTGTCTCATCCAACCTCTTCAACCTCTTTATTGTCTTGATGAGTTGGTTGGGGCAGTTATTGCTGAGTGGTGGTGGGTGTGGCAGGACTATCCATCCTTGCCCATGTGCCCACTCCACCAGCAACCTCTCCTCTTCACTGTCGATAGGGGAAGATAAGCAACATTCCATTCTCCCCACCGCGCATTCTCTCCATGGTCTGTTAGTTCCTCATGGTGGTCGGCTCACCCTCACACATAGAGAGTTGTTCAATCTCACGCAAGGACGCGCAGGCAGTTGGCCTGGTCTTCATTTTCACGGTTGTGGTTTGTGGAAGTTTCCCCTTCATGCAGGGAGTGCAGTCTTCCTCATGCACTTCCAATTCGCGTCCTCTCTGTAGGTTGTTCACCTTCACATAAGAGGGGAATTATTGCTCATTCTCGCGTGCAGGAATTTCCTGGTTTTAACCACGTGGTTTTCCTCTGTGGATTTGCAGATGGTGTGGCTGTATCCTTTCCTCACGGGCTGATTTGTGGGGTCTGCATGGTTGTTGCTCACGGACAGTTCGGGAGATTGTAATTTCATCCCAGTGCGGTCTGTGCAAGTCTTTCTCCAGTGACTTTGACTGTGTAAACCGGGGCTATTGTTTTCCCCACGTTGCTGGTAATGTATGCTGATACGTTTTTGGGATTTTTGTTTTCCCATGCCGTGAATGGTTTCTGTTGTTATACTTTGGGCTGTCTACTGTGGTCTGCGTTGAGTTTCCCATGCCTATGCTGGGAGTTCTACTTTTGCCTCTGTTTTGGGATTGTGTAAGGTCACCATAGCTTCATTGTGTGTTTGGGCTATCGATTCACGCTAGTTTTGGGTTGATTCTTGGATGCTAAGGATGTGAACATCTTTTGGGTGTTGTGGCTGCTGAAGTGCCCTCGTTTGGGTCATAGCTGAGTTGTTTTGGCCATGCTAGGGCTAAGAACAACTCTGATTTGTCTTGTGGGCTTGAGTTGTATTGCATCTTTTGCGTGGGATTGTCCCCGGTTGTCTTTGCCTTCTTCACAGGGCTATGAAGGGATTGTTTTGTTGCGTGTATGCAGTGGTTTCTCTTTGTACCGTGCTGGCTTAGCCGGTTTGTGTATGGCCTGATAAACCCAACTGCGTTGGTGGCTAATTATGTATCCTTGGCTATGTGTAAGCCTGATTGTTCCCTTAGTCCTTGAGGAATCATGCCCAGCTCAGGGGTGGCAGCGCTGTTGAGAGATTGATGAGCATGCTGGCCTATGGTTGGGTGGAACGTTGCAGCGACGTATCTGGTTGCGGGGAAAGATCTTCATTAAAAGATAAGTACTGTTGTTACCTCATCTCTGCAATTGTATTGATGTCAAATGAATTATGATGAACATGTTAAATGCTGGAATGTGTGTGTTGCTTCCGCTGATTATTGAGTAATGATGTATCTTGATGGATTATGCATCTTAGCATTCCTGTTATGCATCATGTTAAGCTTTTAATTTCAGCATTGATGTTGTCCATGTTCATGGGGTTGTTTTCGCACTTGGTTGTGGTGTTTGTCGCGTCGTCTTCGCCGGTCGGAGGGTCGGGGATGTGAAAGCGTGGTATCAGAGCTCAAGCTTGTAACAATGGGCCTCTATGGGCCAAGAAGGTGCAGTGACAGAAGCATAATTGCCTTCTGCCCAGCAGAGATCAGAAATGGATGAAAACAAAAATTCAAAAAAATTGCCTAAGTGTTGAACAGTGGGAACACTTGGAGGAATTGACTTCCGATGTAGCAGAAGAGTTAGGGGAATGGACTTTCGTTGTAGTGGAAGCGCTAGGCGGAAGCATGCCTATGGAGAGCAGTTTGAAGGGAAAATCATGGGAAACTTCTCTAAGTGTTCGAAGTTCGTCGGAACAATTTAGTTGTTTAGGCGCCTGCCGTTGCAGGTGGACAAACGACTAGACGCGCGACGAAAAATTCCTCCGATCACTGACGCCATCAAGAAGGTTAAGGCTCAAAATTGTTGACTATCGGAGGAAGAAAGTGCTCGTTCGCCCGCCGTTGCGAGATCCAGAAGCACTAAGTCTTTCGACGAGAAAGACTGCCACCGGAAGGAGATAGGGTTTTGCGTGCCGCCGTTGTGGATGGCTAGATAGTTAGGCGTCCGATGGGTAAGTTCTTCGACCGCCAACGCCATGAAGTTAAGTTTAATTTATTTTTTCTAAGTATAGAAAGTCCTCGGCCATCGGAAGAAAAAATTTCTTCAAGCATCTGCCATTGCGGAAGCCAAATGCACTAGGCTTCTGATGTGGAAAGACCACCGACACCGAAAGTTGAAATTTTTCTAAGTAAACAGCCACCGATCGAAAGAAATAGTTGTTTGGTGTGCCGCTGTTGTGGAAGCCAAAGACACTAGCTAGCTGATGAGAAAGACAGCCGACGACGCAAGAAAATTTTAAAAATTGTTCTAAGTAAAGAGCACCAATCGGGAGAAGTTAGTGTTTGGCATACTGTCGTTGCGGAGGCCAAATGCACTAGGCTTCCAATGTGGAAAGACCGTCGACGTCGAAATTTTAAAATTTTTCGAAGGAAGATTAAGCAGCTATTGGAAGAAAATAGCTGATTGTACGTTTGCCATTGCGGAACTCTAGAGCACTAGACTTCTGATGGGAAAAGGCTGCCGACGCCGTGAAAGTAAGTTAGAAGATTCTTTTAAGTAAGGAAAAACAATGGCCAATCGAAAGAAGATAGGATTACGTGCGTCATTGTTTTAGGAGCTGAAACCACTAGGATTCTGATGTAAAAAGTCTGCCGATGTTGATCTGGTTTTGCTGCCGATCGGGAGAAGATTGAAGATCATGTTTCGCCATTGCGGCTGTGGAATGAACTAGTTCACCGATGGAAAGGGAAAATTGAAAATAAAGACAAAGGAAAAAGTTAGAGCTTCCGACAGGCGATGAGATATGTTGGATGAAGTTAGTGTATTGTACGACCATCGTTGCGCCTGTCGAAAGGACTAACCTTCCGAAGGGCTATAGGATCCGATCGTCGACATTAGCGATTAGCGGATCCAACTGGTGATGTACAGCGGAAGAAGCTAGTTGATTCAACCGTCGATACAGCGGGGGAATTAGTGATTTGGGCAACCGAAATGTCGGATCAATAGTGGAAATGAGAGCCGATTCTGCGGAGGAAAATTTGAGATTTTCAAGTGGGATTTTCCAGCAGATTTCAACTGTTTTCTAGTGGGATTTCCAACTATTTTTCAGTGGGTCTTCAGGGCTGAAGTTGACACCCAGTCCAAATATAGTTGTGTATAAAAATGCAGAGATTTGGTGAGAATCTTCATTTTTAGAGTGGTGTAGTTTTCACACCTGAGGTTGGAATGAAACATGTGGAAAGGCATTGGAAAGCTTATCCAGTAGGGAACAAGGGTAAGTCACTTGAATCTGAGCATGAAGTAGAAAAGTGCTAATGATGGCCGCTGCTATCAAATGGACAAATTTGGGCAATTGCATGCCCAAAGGTATCAAGGACTATGAAGTCAAACCAACTATTGGGTGGAAAAGGAGTTCCATGCCAGGATGAAAGAATTGAAAAAGGAAGTTTTCCTTAAAACCCTGTCTTGCTAACTATGTTACATTTCCTAAGTTTTATAGCTGAAATGCATGAGGATATGTTTTGTATGAACCACTAATGATAATCATTGCTTTGATGTTGGCATTAGTGGAAAAACCAACGATGACATGGACCTAGCTGAATATGTTGCTAATGCTGATAAATGTGACCAGCAACCCTATGAAGAAAGGGGATAAGGCAACAAGTCCATAACAAAAGTTGGTGAGCAAATGCTGCAATCTCCTGCAAAGGACCAACCAAATTGGTCATGTCAAGGGTGTAAGTATGACCCATGTAGGTAAGAGTTTGCTTATGACAAATTCCATGGAGTGGTAAAGGTAAGAGACCTCATACCATGTGGATGTTTGAATATAGAAAGGTGTCCTGTCTGTATATATTGGTTGAGCTTAGTAGCCCAAGGAAATTAAGTATAGGTGCAAATGTTGTGATGCATTGCATGAATGCATTGAGATGAGTGCATGTGATATTATGAATAACTAATGACTAAAATGATGAATTGATGAAAATTCAGGAACCATTTCAAAGGTTGTTATGAATGCAGGATAGTCATGATCAATTGGCTGCCAGAAATGCTCTATGGAAGAGCAAGGTGGTATGAATGATATTCTTGTGAAGTAAGGAGTATCTAAACATTCTATTTAATTGCATGAATGATGTGACTATGCCTTGCAAATGTTAATATGATAATGATTGCATGAAGTAAATGAGATTTGGTATATATTGATGTGACCAACAGTTGGAAGTATTCGAATTTTATGAATTCTAAAAATGCTTCAGTGATGGTTGTAGCAATGAAAAGGTTATATGCATCCAAACTTACCAAGTGTTTGGTTGATTGAAGCTCATGTTTCAGGTAGATTATTTCGAGCATGGCAGTGAGAGGTAAGACCCTGACCAATGCTAGAATCTGCCATATGGTATGAATAATAGGTTGTTAAAATTCAAATTGTGAATTTCAAATTTAAGAAATTGTTGACAACTACTAGTCACTATTGGCTTGCATAAGATTGTGTTGGATGATTGAAGCTTAGGTTTCAGGTAGATTCTTTCGAGCATGGAAGTGAGAGATAAGACCCTGACCAATGCAAGAATCTACCATGTAAAAGAGCCAAACCTTATGAGAAGAGTCTCATGGTTGTGAAAATAGTTGGTGTGCATAATGGGTTGTTAAATTTGAATTATGGATTTCGGATTTAAGAATTGCTGACGACTACTAATTACTGTTGGCTTGTATAAGATTGTGTCAGGTGGATGCATGGTAAGTGGGTATTCATGTTATGATAGTAAGCATAAAATTATAATGGGCATAGTAGTGCTGCTTACAAGAGACCCACAATTGAGCAAGTCATTTTCTGTAGTAGATAGAATTGCAAATTCCTAATGTATTTAATTACTAATGACATTGCTTGGTCATGGAACAATCAATTTTGATTGTATTGTCAGATAATGATTGACTATTTGGATATTTGATGAATGTGTCAAGGATACACACTATAGGAAGATCATATGTGATGAACTGCAAGAGCCAAACTTCATGGGAAGGTTTTCCCTTGGAAATGGGTTTCGGGTGCAATGCCATTGGACATTTTGAAAATGTCTCATCTGCACTGCATGTTTGGTAATAACATGAGTGAGATGGTATGGGTTATGTCGGTAATACATGTGTGGATATGAAATGTAAAAAGGAGTTGGGGTGGCTCACTGAGGGACTGTTAAATCAAGGAAGGAGCCTCCATTCCTCCTTAACAAAGGCATACTGCGACGGCAAATGGATAAGTGTTATGTGACCCTTGCTGTGAATATGCATGTTCAATTATTAAATTCCATATGCAGAACATGTTTGATTTTATTTCCATGATGACCGATCGCTTGAGTATGAATAGGGCCTACATGGCACACACTGGGAAAGGGTGCACACTTTTTCGATGTTGAGTCGTGAAAGGGTTTTCAATATTGATTACACCCTAAGGAGTGGGCGCACTCCTGGTGTCTCAATACTTGATAGTGAATGATGAGAAATGTGATTACAGTTTTAGAGCAATAACGCTAATGAGTTTTCTTGTATTGCTTGTATTGCTTGTGTTGACAGGATAAAGGTAAAAAGGTAAAAGGTAAATGGTAAATGTTTGTTGTGAGGGGTTGCGAAGTAAGGGTTATTGTTGATATAAGTGTGTGTTGGTATAAATGCATGTTGGGTTGTGATATGCCTGAGGATCCATAGTAGATCCTAGACCTGGAAATGGTCATGGTAAAATTCCAAGCCCAGTTGACATGATTGTGTACTGGCTGGAGATTGATTATTTGATGTTGTGGAGTAGCCTGCATGCTGACCTAACATCTAAGTCCATAGGCGATCCCAAGGCTTGCAAAGTGAAGCAGGATCCTGTGGACCAATGAGGAAACACGCAATACAGATAAGTATTGGATTATTTTTCTTATGGCTAAACATGTGTATATGATTGGTTATGATGTTTTATCTCTAGAACAAGATAAAACCAATGAGAATAAACTAAACATGTGAATTTATTCAATGTTTGGATATAGGTATCACTGGAAGCAAGGACTATGAGAGCATCCTAGAAGTGCATGTGGACATGTGACTGTCCTGGAAAGATCGGAATGAACGACAATGAAAAAGGTGCTAGTGATACTGTGAGGTTCCTAGCAGTTGATACAAACCATGTGGAGAGACTCCATGGTTTAGAGGTCTGGAATGGACCAGAGACACTAAGTGTTATGACCAACAGAGATTGGTCCAGCATTCACGGTGCAGTGAAAGAGGCTGAGAGCATGAAAAGCCACTGCAATGGTGTGGGTTCCAAGATGGAACAAAACAAAGAGGGAAAAACTCTTGCTGCTCTCTCTTGCCTTTTGATTATATATACATATATATTTATGCATTATGAAAACAAAAGATTGTTGAATACATGTATGACTGGAAATGGAACGTGTGTTTTTGCTGAAGGTAAATTGTGAATGCTAGAGTAGTTAATTCCCTGCCCAAGAAAGGACATGAATGAGCTCATGTGCCTGTTGGGGAAAGCATGAAAAATATGAAAGTCTCCTTGATGAGGCTTGGACTGTCATGCCAATTGGGTAATTAACTAACTGATTTTAATGTCTATATTATGCTTGGTATGATAGAATTTCAATGGTGTAGGTGAGGAAAGTGGAACCAGGTGGTGCACATTGATCATGGCAGCAGATCAAAAGTTGTTGGACTTAGCTGGAAGTCTCCTTCAAATGATTGCCAAGACCCAAGAAAATATTGGGGAGATGCTCAAGCTACAGAAAAGGCAGAGTGAAATGAACCACCAGATTTTGAAAGACTCTATTGGTTTGCAAAGGGAGGTGAAAAGCTTTCTGGGAGAAATTAGCAAAGAAAAGGAAGGTGGATCAGCAATGTGACAATTATCCAAGCTACCTGATAAGAAACGGTCCAGGCATGAAGACTCAAAGGAAATTGAGCAGGTAAAGATGAAGCAAGTAGTGAAATGCTGGAAAAGCAGAGGACATCATTTACGCCGAGACTGCACAACGAGGGAACATGATGAGGGAAATAGCCGCAAAGTTCCTAGACTTTGGGATGAGATGAAAGCTAAGAACCAGCAGGAGAAGTCCGTGGAAGCCGAGAGGCTTGGTCGTGAACATTCAAAGTAGATGATTGAACATGGGATAGATATGCAAAATTTTGAAATTTTGATGTGCAATTGTATATGTATTGTATATATGTATTGGGACACCGAGGACGGTGTTATTCCAAGGGGGAGGGGAATGTAACACCCCAATTTTGACCCCATTTGCATGATGTATATAATGTAATTAATCGTGGTGAGGAGCTAAAGGCAAAAGCCCCACCATCGATTTGGTTGTGTATGTTTTGGCAATGGGGATAGTTGCCAATGGTATGTCGTGCTATCTGGCACATTATAAGTATGGCATCATGTAAACACGCACATCAAATAAAATAAACCACAACCAGGTATGGTAGTGCAACGTGAAAATGAAAAGGGAATGATTCCAAAGGATAAGGGGTGGGGATGTCAAACCTTGGTCTATGGGGGAAAACCCATGTGTTGCCACCTTGTTTTGTTTTGCCTTCTTCTCTTGTCTCATCCAACCTCTTCAACCTATTTATTGTCTTGATGAGTTAGTTGGGGCAGTTATTTCTGAGTGGTGGTGGGTGTGGCAAGACTGTCCATCCTTTCCCACGTGCCCACTCGACCAGCAGCCGCTCCTCTTCACCATCGCTGGGGGGAGAGAAGAGACATTCCATTCTCCCCACCACACGTTCTCTCCATGGTCTATTCGTTCCTCATGGTGGTCGGCTCACCCTCATGCATAGAGACTTTTTCACTCTCAAGTAGGGACGCGCAGACAGTTGGCCTGGTCTTCATTTTCACGGTTGTGGTCTATAGAAATTTCCCCTTCACGCAGCGAGTGCAGTCTTCCTCACACACTTCCAATTCGTGTCCTCTCTGTAGGCTGTTCACCTTCATGCAGGAGGGGAATTCTTGCTCATTCTCTCACACAGGAATTTCCTGTTTTTAACCACGTGGTTTTCCTCTGCGGATTTGCAGATGGTGTGGCTGTATCCTTTCCTCATGGGCTGATTTGTGGGGTCGTCATGGTTGTTCCTCACGCACAGATTGGGAGACTGTAATTTCTTCCCAGCGTGGTCTGTGCAAGTCTTTCTCCAGCGACTTCGACTGTGTAAACTAGGGATGTTGTTTTCCCTGCGTTGCTGGTAATGTATGCTGATACATATTTGGGATTGTTGTTTTCCCATGCCGTGAGTGGTTTTTGATGTTATACTTTGGGTTGTCTACTGTGGTCTGCATTGAGTTTCCCATGCCTATGCTGGGAGTTCTGCTTTTGCCTCTATTTTGGGACTGTGTAAGGTCACCATAGCTTCATTGTGTGTTTGGGCTGTCGATTCACCCTAGTTTTGGGTTGCTTCTTGGATGCTAAGGCTATGGACGTCTGTTGGGTGTTGTGGCTACTGAAGTATCCTAGTTTGGGTCGTAGCTGAGTTGTTTTGGCCATGCTAGGGCCAAGAACAACTCTGAGTTGTCTTATGGGCTTGAGCTGTATTGCATCTTTTGTGTGGGATTGTCCTCGGTTGTCTTTTCCTTCTTCACAGGGCTGTGAAGGGATTCGTTTTCTGTATGTATGCAGTGATTGGTCTTCAGACTATGCTGGCTTGGCCAGTTTGTGGATGGCCTGATAAACCCTGCTGTGTTGGTGGCTGATTACGTATCCTTGGCTATGTGTAAGCTTGCTTGTTCCCTTAGTCCTTGAGGAGTCATGCCCAGCTCGGGGGTGGTAGCGCTGCTGAGAGATTGATGAGCACGCTGGCCTATGGTTGGGTGAAACGTTGCAGCGACGTAGCTGGTTGTGGGGCGAGATCTTCATTAAAAGATAAGTACTGATGTTACCTCATATCTGCAATTGTATTGATGTCAAATGAATTATGATGAACATGTTAAATGATGGAATGTGTGTGTTGCTTCCATTGATTATTGAGTAACGCTGTATGTTGATGGATTATGCATCTTATCATTCCTATTATGCATCATGTTAAGATTTTAATTTTAGCATTGATGTTGTCCATGTTCATGGGGATTTTTTCCCGCTTGATTGTGGTGTTCGTCGCATCCTCTTCGTTGGTTGGAGGGTCGGGGACATGAAATTCGGGGCACTAGGGTTATTAGACTCATTTAGTGAATTCGTCCCTAGTAGGGTTTTAGTCATGCTAGGAAGAAGTATAAATAGAGAGGTGACCTCCTCTCTATTTATCACACATCTCATATACACTCAAGTGTAGCGCATAGTTTAGGAAGGAGAAGACACTAGGGCTAGATATAAATAAGGTTACTCCTATCAGGAGATCATCTTACTGTTTTGGGCTTTTATGTTTTGGTGTTGATTCTATCTCTGAGGAAGTTGCATGGTTTTCTCCATTAATGGTTTCCCCAAGGGAAAACACTGTGTTCATTGTCTCTTGTGTTTGATTGTTGTGCTTGTTATTCTCTTTGTTAAAGATCCTAATAATGCTAGCTTAATGTTAAAAATCTAACATGGTATCAAAGCTAACCTGAGAATAAGACATTATGCAGCTGCAGGAACTAGGGATTCCTAGTTTGTGGACCTTCCTCCACATATTTTCAGCAAAAGTAAGGTGGAACAACTCTCCTCCTTAGGGCGCATCTTTTTGTCAAAGCAGAATCCAATTTTGAGGTTTTTCAGTTTTGGACCCGACACTACTACCGAAATTTAGGGCTTTTCACAGAAGAGTAATTTTTCAGTGAGCCTAGGCCTGGACTGATCTCCTCCCCAAAATCGAAGTTAGGGATCAATTTCATAGCATTTGGGTGGACATAACTTTGAAAAAGCAAAACCCTAATTTTCTCCTGAACCAGCACTGCAGGATTTCAACTCCAAATTCAGATCCGACATCTTGACCTGGTAAGATCTAAATCTTTTGTATTTCCATTTGAGGTTCTCATTTAAGATGTCACATTATACCAGGCTTGATGAAAATCTTAAGGGAGCTGATAACTTCCGAGCCTGGAAGTATAGGATCTCCCTAGTCCTGGAAGAGAATGAGTTGGACTCTTACATCAATGAGGAGGTTCCAGTTCCAGAGGGAGATGAGGCTAAGGCCTTACATAAGAAGAAGTTGGTTATGGAAAAGAGGATCATTGTTGATTTTATCAAGGATCACTTTATACCACAGGTGTCCTCCCTCAAGACACCTAAAGCTATGTTTGATGCCATAACCAAATTGTTTGAAGGGAAGAACATAAACCAGAAGATGACTCTGAGGAATCAACTGAAGAATGTGAAGATCCAGAATGCATAGACCATCTAGTCTTACTTCACAAGAGTTTCTCGGATCAAGGAACAATTGGAAGCAGTAGATGAATAAGTGGAGAATGCAGAGATTGTGATGACCACCTTGAATGGTCTCCCTAGGACATGGGACTCATTCATTCAAGGGATCTATGCTAGGAAGAAGTTATTCAAGTTCAGAATACTATGGGAAGAATGTTCTCAAGAAAAATCTTGGATAGCAGCTCAAGAAGAGAAGATGGGAAGTGAAGATCAAGCTCTCATAGTACAATCCAAGAAACCTAGATATAGCCATTACAGAAGTAAGTACTCTCATCACAGGAATAACTCTAGGAAACCTAGAGATAAGTCTAAGTTCATTTGCTATGCATGTGATGAAAGAGGACACTTTGCTAGATATTGTCCTAAGAACAAAAGTAGCTCTCACAAGAAGAAGAGAAACAAGAGAAGACATCATGCTCATGCTGCAGAGGATGATGAACCTTCATCAAAGAGAACCATATATGAAAGTGAAGATTCTTCAAGTGAGGAAGAATATGTTTTTATTTCCACTCTCACGGGAAACATTACTCATGGAAGTAATGATTGGATTATAGATAGTGGGGCTTCAAAACATATGATTGGATTCAAGGAACCCTTTGTGAAACTTTCAGAACATGATTCACCCCACAAGGTGAAGCTAGGAGATGACTACCAGTATCCAATAAAAGGTAGTGGGGAATCCTCCTATAAACTAGAATCTGGAAAGTCTATAACAATGAAGGAAGTATTGTTTGTTCCAGGACTCAAGAAGAACCTTCTCTCCATATCTGGATTAGATGCAAAAGGAATGAGGGTTGCATTCATAGATGGTCAAGTCATCATGTGGCCAAAAGGAAAGACTATTGAGGATGCAATAGTGATTGGTGAACAAGAAGGAGGTTTGTACAAATTGAACGGACATCCAGAACAAGCCTTGGTCCATGACATAGTAGAGCCAAATGAACTTTGGCATAGAAGGATTGCACATGTGCATTACAAAGCACTACCTCTTGCAAGCAAAGCTGTTGAAGGTCTTCCAGAAATACAAGAAAAACATGATGGGGTCTGAAAAGGATGTGCAAAGGGAAAGAACACAAAGAAGACATTTCCAAGTAGCGAAAGAAAAGAAAAAGGAATATTAGAAATCATCCACTCCGATGTATGCGGTCCTATGTCATCAAGCTCACTAAGTGGGTATGTATATTATGTTTGTTTTATTGATGAATTTTCTAGGAAGACATGGGTTTAATTCATGAAGAACAAAGACAAAGTATTCAGCAAGTTCAAGGAATTCAAGCTTCATTGGAGAAAATCCAAAGCGATGGGACTTGGTTTTAGCACATGTTGAATTTTCTTTCAATTCCAACATCAAAAGGTCTACATGTAAGTCCCCTTTCTTTATTGACCATGGAGACAACCCAAAGGGAATAATGGACCTAATTGACCTTCTTGAGGAAATACGAGTTAGTGAAACAACAAAGCATATTATGAAGCAGATACATGATATGCAAGATAAGGTCAGACTAAGAATGCAGAACATTGAATGAGATATACAAGAATAAAGCGTATTTTCCTCAGAGAGCAAAGGTGTATGAGGTGGGTGAATAAGTCATAGTGTACCTGCGAAGGGAGAGATTCTCTAAAGGAACTTATCATAAATTAAACACAAAGAAAATTGGTGTGTGCAAAGTACTCAAACAAATAAATGAAAATGCATATCTAGTAGACTTGCATAAGGAATTTGACATCAATCCCATATTTCATGTGGAAAATGTATATCCATATCAAGCAGGTGCTGAAGAAATTGCAGAAGATGTGCTTGAGGAATGGAACTAACAGTTACCACATAAAAAGAGAGAGCACATTAAAAAAGTGATAGACACCAAGATAACTGCCACAAGATAAAAAAGTTATGAATTATGCTTGGTAATATGGCAGGGGTTATCAGAATCCAACAACACATGGATCACTAAAGAGGAACTCGTTAGAATTACTGAAATGGAGTCTTTTGAACTTGGAGGTTCAAAATTTTAAAAGATGGGGGGGATGATGCCCTACAACTTTGTAAGTGCATAGATTTGTCGTATCCTCTCTGATTGATTTCTATTGCATGTTAATTAAGAGTTGAGCCATCTTTTTTCTCTATAGAATGTGTTGAGGATTTAGGGGATTTGTTCCTTGGGAAAAATAAATTTTGTAATGGCCTCCGAGGGAGGGAGGTAGGGAGTATCTAGGAGTAGACATGTAAGGGAAAAGGGTATTTTGTTTTTGTTTTGTTTGCTAGATGGTTTTTGGATTTCAGATGAATGAATAAAAATTTGAGAACATAGTATTGTCATGCTAGAGTTATTCGTATCTTCTAGAATTGTTTAATGTATTATATATGAGTTCACCATGTGTTTGAGTGATGGATCCCTGTAGGTTACACCTGGATCAAAACAAGAATTGTGTTAATATTATTCAATGTTTTCCCTACACTTTGTCCATAGCCAATATATATATATTCCCCAACCCTCTCTCTCTCTCACTCTCTCTTTCTCTCTCTCTCTCACACATACACACACACACACACACCCCCCACCTCTCTCTCTCTCTCT
>LPNX011235692.1:0-154966 GCA_001517045.1 Pseudotsuga menziesii
TTTGAAGGCTCTCGTAGCCCCTGATCTAATCTCTTTGTCATAGTTATGGAATGTCAGATCTGTGTCACTCCTCAGAAGGTGCACCTCCATCTCTCTGGAATGCGCTCCCCTCTGTTAGATGATGAATGGATCTCCTATGAAGATAATCTCTTTGCACTCTAAAAGGCTCGGTAACACCCTTGATTGCCTTTTATAAGTCATTGAGAAATTAGGTCACCAAAACCCTAATTAGGGTTCTGAAACCCTAATTTCACTCATGCAAAATTACACTTATGCATTTTTCCTTGTTAACTTTTCACAAGTCAATTAGGTTAAGCCGATATAGTAGGGAAAAGTGACTTTTCAGTATAAATAGAAGACGTGGCCTCGTTTGAAACACACCAATTCGCTCAAGCAAGAGAAGAAGTGCGCAAATCCAAGGAAGTCTAGTCAAGGGTTCAAGAAGCATTGTGAAGACATCTTTTGGGCTTTTCTATCTTTCTCTCTCTCTTCGGGCTCAAAGGTTATTCTATATCTTTCTGGTATTATTATTCGGTAACTATCATTGGGCACTAGGTTTAGACATTGTACATTGTTGAAGAATCTTATCTAAAGAAGTTTGCTGGGGTTTTCCCATGAAAGGGTTTTCCCAGTGTAAAATTGTGTCTACTATGAATGTGTTTCTTTTAGTGATCCTTTATATGCATGCAGTTTATGGTTATGCAATTGATAGGCAAATAACATCCAACTGCTAAGGGTGAAGAGAAGAAGGGTGCCTCTATATGTTGTGTTAATATTTAGTCTTGACCTTCTGAGTCCTGACACATTGAGCATTGGACTAGTTTTCATGGGGTGTTAGGTTTCAATCCTTCAGGATTTTAATTATCTAGAATCATGTTCATACAGATGGATCACAGAATCATGTTCATACAGGTGGAGCTATTGTTGTTCACCAATTTTGCCACATAGGAAATTAGTCCTTTATTACTAGTCTTTTCCTACGAGTTTTATTTGTTATTCGATCCGACTAGGTGTTCTCAACCTCAATTATTCCATAACCAGCACTATTTTGGATAAGCTTTAAATCTATGAGATCTATGAATTAGAGCACACCACTAATAGCTGCCCTTCTCTATCAGGACTGAAAGCAGTCTACCAGGGTGTAAACGCAGAAAGCGAGCAGGTCTACTTCATTACTCAGAAACGACCTTGGCAGCCTTGTCCCTAAGGTATGGCCCCATACCCTTTGCAATATTATAATACTTGGTTGACTAATCCTCAATTGCAACAACCCTCGCAGCCTTTTTATTCCTTCGTACCTCAACAGCAATGGATGCCCCCGCATCAACAACCAAAGTAACAGGAGTTAGAGGCTGTTACATGCTCAATTTTTTTGGCTTTTTGCTTCTTCATAGTTGTCAGAGACTGTTTTGGGGTTGAAAAGTGCCCATTATCCATGTAGTTGTGCCCAGGACTGCTATAGGTGACTGATTATGCTCATGACAGTCCATATTTAGGAGTACCCATACTTACTCCTTAGGGCTGCAAAAAAGGCCCAAAAAAACACCTAGAATTTTCCCACCTATGAATTAGGGAACACCCACATGCACCATAGGCATATTATGCTCAGAGCAAAGTACCCCTGTACTGAAACTTGTTTTGCAGCCCCATCTGAAAAAACACATGAAATCACACCAGGTTGATGGATTTAACTTTTTGCAAAAGAACCTTATAGCTGAAGAACCTGGTGGCTGCATTTTGGCACATGCACCAGGAACAGGGAAGACATTCCTTATGATTAGCTTTATTCAAAGTTTTTTGACTAAGTACCCAGAGGAAAGGCCACTGATTGTAGCACCCAAAAGCATTTTGGGTTCATGGATGACAGAGTTTAAAAAATGGGGAGTGGAGGAGAACCCTGTTTATAACCTATATGATGTAACCAATAAGGCAGAAACGTTGAGATGCAACTAGCTTATGCAACCAGCATTGCTCTCCTAATCTTATGCTACTGTCAATGTTGATCCCAAGGGTTACTTACGGTATCATCTAGGGCCCAAAAGGCCCAACCATAATTATTGGCTCACCCTCGCATCAACTCTACTGTATTTGTTGCTCTTAAAATGAAGGGCCCAGTGCTTTATAATTATTTTTCTTATAAGCAATTGGAAGGTTTTTAGGATTAGCTCCCCTTCGGACTGAGCAAATTCTAGAGAATATACCAGATAAATACGTTGGATTTTTCAGTATAGTAATCTCTGTATTATTGTTGTTTGTTTTTAAGAGATAAAATGATGGCATCCGATTTTAAAATGTTGAATGGAGTTGTAGTAAATAACGATTTTGTCTATAATAAGTAAATGTTGAATGGAGTTAGGAAGATCCAAGAATCTGTTTTTGACCTACTTCCTCTGTTTGGTGCTAATTCATAGAAATATTGTTGCTGGTCCACTGTTGGTCAGGATACTGCAACTTTCCTTATTTCATGTGGAATACTGTCCAAGGCTTGGGAAGAGTTACGTCGTGCAAACAACTTAGAGAATTTTAGTTTGAATGAGTATGAAGGCGTTGCATATGTTTCCTTCCCTTCATTTTAGGAAATAGAACATTTCAATGTCAACGGGAGCAAATATGGGGAGGGCAATATACAAACTGATAACAAGGTCTTCTCTGCTTCCCTCAAGGGTAATGATGATCAACCAGCCCTCGTCCACCAGGGAGCTGTTAAGTTGTTTCTCCATATTTTGGAGAATACATATTTCCAAGCGAAGGTAAACAAATTTAACTTTCAAGACAAACTGATCTTAGATTCATAAAAAGAGGGAATACTTAGTCAATTATTTTAACATTGTGTTGATGTCTTCCTTTATCAAACAGATGCAAATGTATACGTGTTCAAAACAAAGGCACCTGAAACCCATTATATTTGTGGGTCATTCCTTAGGAGGGGCAGTTGCAACCTTGGCCACACTTTGGTTACTGGAAAAGAGGCTGAGGCAAAGCTCGCCCTTTTGTATAACATTTGGTTGCCCTTTAGTGGGAGATGAAAGACTTGTCGAAGCAGTTGGTCATGAGAATTGGGGAGGCAACTTTTGTCACCTGGTTTCCAAGCATGATATTGCTCCTCAGATGTTCCTTGCACCATTTGAGTCCATTGCTGAGCCCTTGATTACTATTTTTCCTCATTGGCATGGCATAATGGTTAATGACAGTTCCAATAAACCTGATTCTTTTATTCAAGATGCTTGTAGGACTCTTCTGGATAATGTCCTGCAGTATACTTATGCAGTATCAAACTATGGACGTGGTTCTCCAAGGGAGTTAGACATGGTTGCCAAGAGAAGCCCATACAAAACTTTTGGCACTTACATGTTTTTTTCAAGAGAAGGCACAGCGTGTATTGATAATTCTGAGACCATTTTGAACATTCTTCACTTGACAATGCAGAGCCAGGAAGAACCTTACGATAATATTGAACAGGACTGTTTTTCAGAGCATATAGGATATGGTTCTGTTTTGAATCATGTCCTAGAAAAATCAAATGCTTGTGTATTTTCTTATCCGGCCTAATATCTTTGGCTTTCATTTATCCTTTTAGTACTATTGCTGTTTCCTGCCGTATTTGCCATAAAACCTCAGTTTTTGCAGCATATCAGAAACTTTAAAGAATTGAGCTGCTTTTCGGGCTCTATTTATCTTTTTGTTCTTCAACGTCAAGGAAGCTAGATGTTCTCTAGCAGCAGTTGCATATCACGAACTGAAGGCTCTCAAAGGGACGAGACCATACAAGAACGGCCTGATCAGCTTGCTTTGATTGTAGAGTATGTTTTCAAGATTCGATCCATTGTCTTCTAAATTCAAGTCTGAACTATTTGAAACTCTGTTTGACTTGGTGTGTTCTAATTCCATAAGTATTGGGCTGTGTAGAATGCAGGATCATGAGCGTAGAAGAGAGGCCATAAGAAGGACACAATGAACGGCGAAGGAAGAACTCGTTAGATTCATTGGCTAACTCCGACAGCCAAGGTAATTTTATATAAATTTGCCTTTCCTGTTACTGTAAGGCGGAGATGTGCATGCATTCAAGCACAAGTTCATTAGTTGATAACCTATTACTTTTTGAAGACTTTAGTTTTATATTTGTCAGAGGATAATTCTATGAATTGGCCCTGTGAAACTTTCAGATGATGACTGTGCAAAAAGGCAAATTAGTGTGCCTTCTTTCGACAGCATTTTGATAATCGTCATCATAACTTGTTGAACATTGAAATCCACCAGAATCGTGGTTATTGAAGTAAAAACTTATCTACAGTTTTCATTATATTTTTTCAATCACCAAAAGATCCATTCCAGGTGCATTTTTACAAGGCTTTTCCTGTGCAAGGCTTTTGACTGGGAATATACACAAAAACAACAACAAAGCAGTCTGATCTTGATATCCACTATTGCAAAGCTCATATTCATATTAATTTGAAACCATAGTTAAATTATTCCAAATAATGAATCTTTTGCTACAAAAAACCATTTTTTCACCAAATTATAAGCTTGAATGACACAAGTCAAAAGCTTGGCCCAACTGAAGTTGATTGACAAAGAGCAAAATGATGTATATAGGTAAGGTTTGAAGGAAGTCCTGGATGATGTTTAAGTCTGATCCTCTCTAGAACTGTGGCATACTAGAGTTGAATGATGAAATGAACAAAGTTCATTTACCGACAAACATCCAAAACTCTTTCCTATCCTTCTATGGAGGCCAATTTTGTCCTGTTTATTGTTATATTTTTCCTTTACTATGGGTTATAGGGTGTAAGCCCATGTCAAACACATATTCCTCCATCAATGAGGTAATCTATCATAGAGTGATGGGAGGATTCCATGATATTTTTGGCTCCTTCATGCAAGATGTAAAAATGAAATTTTAAACAAAGAAAGGTAACTAGGGGCAAGATAAAAATCTAGGTGATCCAACATCCATGGAGCACATTGTAGATATTATGGAGCTAAAAGGCGGAATGTGTCATGCTCTAAAGAAGCTATCAAGAATAAATGACACGAGTGAGAAGCTCACACCCTCCAGTGGTACAAAGAGCTCAATTCCCCTCCCAATTACAAATGAAGACTACTATGGCCATAAGTTATAACCAGTCTTGAAAATATTATTTTCTTTCATCCATATCAGCAAACTATAGTTCAACTACATGCAGATTTTTTTTATGCGTGGGGATCAAGCCATGTAACAGTATTTGCACTCTCCTTATGCGTGGGGATCAAGCCATGTAACAGTATTTGCACTCTCCTTATTTGATGCGTGGGGATCAAGCCATGTAACAGTATTTGCACTCTACTTATTTGCACTCCCCTCCCAATTACAAATACATGATACTCAGATTTTTTTTATGTGTGGGGATCAAGCCATGGAAAGAGCTTCCAATAGGAGCAATATAGACACATCGAAATACACTGTCTCTGCCTTTTTGATGCAATCGTAGTAAAGCAAACTCAGCACAGATAGTCTTACCGCTACCAGTAGGTGCTGCAACTAAAACATTATCATCTGAGTTATAAAGCACAGTAAATACCTGAGTTTGAATAGGATTGAAGTGTCTAAACTGTTGATAAAGAGCTTCATATGAGGGATTTCTTAACGCAGACACAGGAAGTGGCTGCAAGTCTAGCAACTCAGTTGGAGGTAGGTATTTCTCTGGAAAAATAAGATGTCTAAATGAAACTGGCAATATTGTCTGTGACCCTAACCACTTATGACCATATTTTTTTTTTTTAAACTACAAGTAGCGTCGCTATATCGACGGCTTGCCGTGGAAAAAGAATACAGGTAGCATCGCTATATCGACGGCATTTCGTGGAAAAAAAATACAGGTAGCGTCGCTATATCGACGGCTTGCCATGGAAATTTGCGACGTCTTGTCGTCGATATAGCGACGTCGTACCGTCACAGATATTGGGGTTGGAGCTTTTTCATTCTAGGAAGGTCCGTCGCAATTGTGACGTAGTCCCGTCGCTCTTGCCACGCAATTAACAGGTCGTCGCTATTGCGACGAAATGAGTGCCACGGGAAAAAAAACACTTAGACGTGGCAATATCCATGCTTTTCCGTGGATATTGCCACGTTTTTGCCATGGAAAAATTGATCACTTGTACTAGTGGTCATAGGTGGGTCATCTATTTGGTGCTCTTCAAGCACCAATGCCTCACTAGAAGCATGCATAAAATAACATATGTCAAATTCAGATAATAAAAAGAATCATAGACATATATACTACCTGGACGAAAAATGATGTTTTCAAAGAAAGCAAAACATACATGTACCTAGCGGGGGGGGGGGGGGGGGGAAGAGGTGGGTCAAAACAACCTTGCTTTGGTGCTCTTTAAGCACCAATGGCTCAATGGATTCCTGCATAACATAACATATGTCAATTTCATATAATACAAAGAAAACAAGACATATACATGATGGACGAAAAATGATTTTTCCAAAGAAAGCAAAACATAATTAAAAGCATATGTAAAATAATACCTACATCTGGGAATCTACCTCTACATGAGAGGGACTAGGTTGGGATTCAATGTACTCATCCTCATCACCCTGCATAAAATATATTGTATCAAAATTAGGATGTATTGAAAGTTACAATATCTACTATAAATATGTAAATAACGTTGACAAATTAACAAGTATAGTTCTTATTGCTAATGGTGAAGAACCAAACCCATATGCAATATTGACAACAACATCAATGTTCTCAACATTAATCTATAGACTATGCGACTCTGGGGTGCCATGGGACACTAGCTGTATATTTGTTCACATAATTTGTAAGATAGTTAAATAGAAATAAATTGCGAAACAATTGAAAATTGTGATATGAAACAAAATACAATATGAAAATAATGAGTTTTACTTACAAATCGAAGTAATCCATCGTCTCGGAAGTCTGAAGTAGGGCCACAACATATGCCTCCACATGATGTGCAAGGGTGTGGAGTAACATGACTCTCTGAATGCGCTGTGTCTCTTGTGTGATATGTATATGGATCCTTACTGTGCGATGGTCCGAACTTAGAAGTTCCAACCCCTTGGCCTACATTGCCTTGGACATCAGTCCCATGCTAAAGCAATTTACCTGCCAAGTCAAATAAGGCCTCCTGTGTATCCTCAATTACAGGACCCGCAGGAGGATATAACCGAGGGGGTTTTGGTGTGCGTGGAGGGCATGACACACAGTTAGGATCCGTCCTGGCCCCTTCCCTATCTTGGGGCATCCCATGACCAACACACTAGAAGGCTAAGATATTGAAATAGTTAACATGTTTCCCTAGGATGAATTCTACATACAACTTCCTAAGGAAATAAAATGGGATGTCCCTATTCCCTGTTTCCCTGGTATGTCCCTATTCCCATGAGGGTCTTCATCGAAGACCATATACCAACGATCCATCCAATTGGACTTTATATTTGGTTCCATGCACTAGTCTATGGAAATGTGTGCTCGACTGGTGGGTGGAACCAATCCGGTGCTAGAGTTCTGGAATAATGAAAATAATTGGTCTTTTGTAATCTTTAGGTCTTTGATGTCTTTATAACTCAAACCATCGGAGTAGTATTGCCTCCTGGATTCTCTGTATGAGCTAATGTTGTATAGAGCTCCTTGGGAATTGGAAATTATGTTTTTTATTTGTTAGGATATTTAGACACTTAGGAGTTAGTTAAGATCAACTTGTGTAATATATCCGTTAGGTAAAAGTGTGTTTCTTTAGTATGCATTAGTATGCATTTGTAAATATTCTAATCTGACGGTCACGATATGTTCTAGACATAGAGTGATCTGACGGTTCAACTTATTTTAGATCATACCTACCATTGATCTGTGGCTTAACACCCGATTGGTCTATGATCTCTATTTAAAGAGCATAGAGGGTCCTTGGCTAGTTGATCAACTTTCTTTCTTTTGCATAATAAATTGCTCCAAGTAGCTATTTGGCTGAGGCCGTGGACTGTTTCCCTCTCGAGGGTTTCAACCACGTGACAAACATCGGTGTGTTGATCTGTGATCTATTTGTGTGAAGTGGTATCTGAAGGTGTTCAGTCTTTTGGGAGTACCCTGTGTACCCGAACATGGTATCAGAGCTTTTATGAAGAGACGCTTTCAGTTTTGATCAAGATCTGGAACCGGTGTTGCCGAAACTTTGAAAGGGTTTCTGGTTATGGATTTTCTATGAATTTGTGGCCTATGGAAGCTATTCCATTGTGTCCGAAGCACCGTTTCCATTTGTAAATAGTTTTCATTTCACCGAAAACCATTTCCGTTTTCTCCAGAAACACCCATTTCGGCAAATCTGAAGGTATAATGTTACAGTGACGGATTTTTTTTTTTTAAATCTCTCATATTTTATCAGTTTATTATTAGATCTTTTATGTTTTAGTCTCAAACTATTGTTTTCCCTAACTGTGTATGCTCTTTTCCGTACACCTTGCGCGATCACGACGAATCAGAAATAATAAGGGAAATTTATTTTTGTCTTCTTGGCTACATATGCTCTTTGCCGTGCACCTTGTGCGATCACGGCAAATCAGAAACAGCGAGAAAACTTGAAAATTTAGACTTTCTGAGTAAGCTAACCAAGATCTAACCCCATTGTGTGGAAAAAAAATTCATTTTTTTTGTGATTTGCAGAAAAAGAAAGCAAGCACGGAAAACGAGAGAGGAGTAAAAAAAATAAAAATAAAAACCCTTCATTTTTCCATACTTTTACATACCTTTTAAACTTAGCTCACTTGGTCCAAAGTTGCTTCACATCTTGATAAGTCTTGAGTTCAAGTCTTATCAAGCTACTTTTTAGTGCATGCAATTTCTATTTTCAAGTTACTTTATTGTAAAAATGCATCTCACATAAATAAAATAAAATAAAAATGAGTCACTTAAGTCTTTTAATTTATTGCCTCACTATTTAAAAGTCACATTATTGTAAAAGTGAACATCACTTATTCTACAAAAGTGATTCACTTCAAAGCAGCTTTATTGTAAAAGTGATTGTCAAAGGTTGATTTTGGGAAGAGGGGGCTTCTTTTTTTTAGTTGGTCAAGTTAATATCTGCCACGTCACTATTGGAGACATCTTTAACATTTTTTTTTATCAAGCATAACTTCATCATCCAGAATCCGTTTTAAGTGCCGTTTTTTTTTAAACCGCATATTTTTTCGAGATATTTGCATATAGATAGTTAGTTTCTATTATTTCAGCCATTATTTTATAGTATGGCCACCCTTTGTGATATTATACTTACAAGTTCTAACTATTTCTCATGGAAATATCGTATGGAAGATGTTCTACGAAGTAGGGGACTTTTCAGGATAACCTCAAGGAAAAAAACAGAACCCACTGATGATGATAAGAAAATTAAATGGGAAAATAGATGTGATGAAGCTCGTGGATTGATTGGGATGGCAATCTCTATTGATTTGCGATTCCACATATCTGACATTGATGAACCTGATAAATCTTGGGAAAAGTTGGAATCTATGTTTGGTAAACACAATGAAATTTGGGGTCATCAACTCGAGAATGAGTTGATTCCCTTGAATCCAAGTGATTTTTCATCCATTCAAGACTATTTATCTAAGTATAAAACTCTTAGACTCTTATGTGCAGAATGCAAGATTAATAAAGAAGACGAATAATGTATTTATCATATTCTTTCCAAACTTGGACCTGCATATTCTATTTTTGTATCTAAATTCTACTCCATGAAAGAATCCTTGACTACCACTAGCTATCAAGAGCCTAGCCTTGAATCCTTTTGTGATTCCTTAATTAGAGAGCAAGATAAGCTCATTCATCTTGGAATAATTAACAATGCAGATACATCTAGGAAATCCTTATTGTCCCAACAGAAAGAAAAGTCCAAGCCTCCCAAGAAATAGAATTTTCACAATAATAAGAAAAACAATAAGGGTCCCAAACCCTCTCAGTCAACTCCTTCTTTAAAAAATGACAAAGGATCCAAGCAAAAAGAAAAGAAGACTGGGCGTCATTGCAATTTTTGTGGGAAAGATAATCATGATGAATCTAAGTGTTTTAAGAAGATGGAAACCTTTGAAGCAGTAATGAAGAAGCACCACATCAGCCTAGATTTGTCTTCAGAATCTAACTCTCATGGACATGCACTTTGTGCTTCTAGTTACTTTTATACTGCATCTTCTTCTTCTACTTCAATTGAATGGCTCATTGATTATAGAGCATCTTATCATATGGCTAAGGATAAAGCCATGTTTTCTACTATGCATGAATGTAACACCAAACAAATATTTGTTGGTGATGATAGATCTCTCAGTGTTCTGGGATCTCGAACAGTTCCAATAGAAAATGGTAATTTCAGTGATGTGCTATGTGTTCCAAAAATTTCTTGCAATTTGTTATCAGTCTATCAAATTACTCATTCAGGTGAAGGTAAAACTGTGACGTTTACACCTCACCAAGTTGTAATTAAGGATTTTAAAAATCCTCAAAATATCCTTGCTACTAGAACTGTTGATGATATTACCAGGTTGTACAAATTTAACAACTTTGGGTCATCACCTTTTTCTTCAGTTCTTGTTTCTCATAGTGATAACTTGAGAAAACTTTGGCATGAGTGATTTGGTCACTTAAATTATCGCTCATTACAACAACTATGTAAAGACAATATAGTGATTGGTCTTCCGCTGGTATCTTGCAAGGATGGTGTTTGTTTCGGTTGTGTACTCAGAAAACATCATCGGGACAGTTTTGACAAACGTGCATCTTGGCACTTCCCTTGGAGCTTGTGCATAGTGACTTGTGTGGCCCTCTTCCATCTGCTTCATTTTCTGGTTTCAAATATTTCTTAACTTTCATTGATGACTACTCCAGACGCACTTGGGTTTACTTCCTAAAACTTAAGAGCGAAGTATTTAACATGTTCTTAGCCTACAAGGCTCTTGTTGAAAAACAATCTGGTCATCAAATTATTAAGTTAAGATCTGACAATGGAGGATAATATGTTAACAACAAGTTCACTACTTTTTGCACTGAACAAGGAATCCAACAACAACAAACTGTTCCATATACACCACAACAAAATGGTGTAGTTGAAAGGAAGAATCGCACTTTAAAAAAAATGGCTAATTGTATGATCCAATCTAAGGGACTAAGTCTTCAATATTGGGTTGAGGCTATAAATTGTGCAAATTACATAGTTAATCGCACACCCACTAACTTTTTATAGGGTATAACACCAGAAGAAGCATGGAGTAAAATTAAACCAGATGTAAGTCACTTTCGTGTGTTTGGTTGTGAAGCATGGGCTCACATTTCGGATGAAAAATGTAAAGCATTGCAGCCTAAAAGTTAAAAGTGCATATTTGTTGGATATTATGATGGTGTAAAAGGTTATATACTTCTTCAACCACATTCTCATGATATAATCATTAGAAGAGATGTTAAATTTGATGAAAATCTCTTGGCCTGCGAGCCTAACTTGGCGGGTGTGCCATCTTTGGCCTACGAGCCTGATTCAACGATTGTGACTTCTTCTTCTTCTTATTCCAGCTTCCTTGACAGGTTTCGAACTCCATTTTCTGATGATGACAATGAGGATGAAAATCCACCTCCGCCTGCTCGTGTTCATCCAATTGCACCAACACCAATACTTCCTCGATGGGTCCATTCAACATGTGAAGCAGCTGGTGATCTTGCCGGTGATCCTAGAGATCAATGTCGAACACGTTCTTAGTTTCAGTGAGCCTCTTCTCTTTTTGCTCAAGTTTCTGAGAATCATGATCCAGAAACTTTTGCAGAAGCTTCAGGAAATCCAGATTGGGATGCAGTTATGGATGAAGAATATAGTTCCTTAATGGAGAACGATACTTGGGATCATGTTCCTCTTCCAAAAGGAAGAAAACTTGTTAGATGTAAATGGGTCTATAGAACTAAGTATGCATCAGATGAAAGTTTTGAAAGACTTAAGGCAAGGTTAGTTGCCAAAGGTTTTTCCCAAGTTGAAGGGATTGACTACAATGAAACCTTTGTCCCTGTAGCAAAAATGAACTCCATCTACCTTGTTCTTTCCCTTCCAGCCTTACATAACTAGGAAGTCCATCAAATGGATGTCAAGTCTGCCTTCTTACATGGTGATTTACATGAGGAAATTTACATGGAACAACCTCCTGGATATGATCAGAATAACTCTAGCCTTGTTTGTCTCCTTAAGAAATCCTTATATGGCCTTAAGCAAGCTCCTAGAGCTTGGTATGCCAAAATGGATAGCTTTCTCCCTGACACTAGTTTTTCTAGATGCCATTCTAACCCCAATGTCTATACCAAGAAAGTAGGAAACCATCTCATCATACTTTTTATTTATGTTGATGATCTTATCCTTAATGGTAGTGACCCTAACCTTATAACCCATGTGAAATCCAGTCTTAAGCAAAATTTTGAAATGTCAGACTTAGGACATTTGCATTATTTTCTTGGTCTCCAAGTCTTGCAAACCAAAGAAGGAATCTTTCTTTCCCAATGTAAGTATGCTTGTGACCTTCTTCGTCACTTCCACATGGAAGATTGTAAACCAGCCCCTTCTCCCTTCCAGTCTGGAGTCAAAATTTCTGCCACTTGTACTTTCCTTGAAGTAGATGCCACCTTGTATCGTCAACTTGTTGGTAGTATTTTATACTTGACTCATTCCCATCCTGACCTTTCCTTTGCCGTTGGTCGTGTTTCCCATTATATGCAAACTCCTCATGAAAGTCACTGGAAAGCAGCAAAAATAATACTTCAATATATTCGAGGTACAATTTAGTTTGGGATTCATTACAGTACAGGGGGGAAACCTTTGTTGGTTGGTTTCACTGATTCAGATTGGGCCGACGATCCGGATGATCGAAAGTCTACTGTAGGTTATGTTTTCAGTTTGGGATCTGGACCTATCACTTGGGCTTGTAAGAAACAACAAGATCTTGCTCTTTCTTCAGCAAAAGAAAAATATCAAGCTGCAGTTAATGCCAGTCAGGAAGCTTTATGGCTTCGACAGATCCTTTCAGATTTTGGATTCGAGCAGCAGCAGCCTACTCCACTTTGGTGTGACAATCAAAGTGCCATCAAACTTGCCAAATATCTAGCTCTACATCAGCACAGCAAACACATTGAGCGACACATGCACTTCATCAGAAATATTGTTCATGATCGTGTTATTGAAGTGCTCTATTTCCCTACAGATGATCAAGTTGCAGACATCTTCACCAAGTCTCTTACAGAAGCGAAGTTTTATAAACTTCGGTATATGTTAGGAGTTCAGGAATGTGTCCTTAAGGGGGGATAGGATCTAATGCCTCCTTCCTTCTCCTAATAGTGTCACTTTTATAAATCCTTCAATCCTATCCCAAGTTGTTCTTAATGGGGGGATGTTAGGATATTCAAACACTTGGGAGTTAGTTAAGATCAACTTGTGTAATATATCCGTTAGGTAAAAGTGTGTTTCTTTAGTATGCATTAGTATGCATTTGTAAATATTATAATCCGATGGTCATGATATTTTCTAGACATAGACTGATCTGACGGTTCAACTTCTCTTAGATCATACCTACCATTGATCCATGGCTTAACACCTGATTGGTCTATTATCTCTATTTAAAGAGCATAGAGGGTCCTTAGCTAGTTGATCGATTATGAGAAGCTCATGTAACTTTCTTTCTTTTGTATAATAAATTGCTCCAAGTAGCTATTTTGCTGGGGTCGTGGACTGTTTCTCTCTCGAGGGTTTTAACCACGTGAAAAACATCGATGTGTTGATCTGTGATCTATTTGTGTGAAGTGGTATATGAAGGTGTTCGGTCTTTTGGGAGTACCCTGTGTACCTGAACATTATTGTGTCCAATGCCTCGGCTAAAGATTGTATCAAATGATCCCCCCCTCTAATAGATGAGCTAAGGCACCTCAATGCAACCAAATGCGCCAGAATCTATGAGTTTTGGTCTTCTTCCCAATGTAATAAACCTGTGATTGACCAATACCATTCACAGACATAATATTATTCAGAGGATACTGGACACTATAAACACGATCATACAACCTCGAGTGAGTTATCTATAAATCATGTTTGCACATTTTCACTGGGTTCTTTTTTTCTTCTTAATATGATGTTACTAATGTCTAGCCTTTCATGTGCCTAGGATACAAACACCATATATGGCACATTGGAGCTACCAAGAATGGTGTCTTTAGACACCAAAAAATAGAATTCAAAAAATAACATGCTCTCGAGTTGTTGAAATTTACATTTCTTGATGTTTTTAGTTTAGTATACATTTAATTACATTGCCATGTACAAATTGGAAATGATATAGGGTTTCATGAACACCAATTTGCATGCTATCACTAGGGTTGACAAGTTATGAGATGGAACTAGGGTTTAGTGAGCTCTTTACAAGTTAAGAGATGGAACTAGAAACACATGGACATGTACAAATTGGAAACCAACTAGGGTTTTATGAACACCAATTTGCATGCTATCACTAGGGTTGACAAGTTATGAGATGGAACTAGAGTTTAGTGAGCAATTTACAAGTTATGAGATGGAACTAGAAACACATGGACATGTACAAATTGGAAAGCAAGTAGGGTTTCATGAACATCAATTTGCATGCTATCACTAGGATTGACAAGTAATGAGATGGAACTAGGGTTTAGTGACCTCTTTACAAGTTATGAGGTGGAACTAGAAAAACATGGACATGTACAAATTGGAAATCAACTAGGGTTTCATGAACACCAATTTGCATGCTATCACTAGGGTTGACAAATTATGACATGAAACTAGGGTTTAGTGACATTTTTACAAGTTATGAGATGGAACTAGAAACACATGGACATGTACAAATTGGAGAGCAACTAGGGTTTCATGAACACCAATTTGCATGCTATCACTAGGGTTGACAAGTTATGACATGAAACTAGGGTTTAGTGACATTTTTACAAGTTATGAGATGGAACTAGAAACACATGTACATGTATAGTAAGGTGTGGTACATTTTATTATGGTATGGTATGTAGAACTAGTATGCTATAGTATGTTAGTATGGAACTAGGGTTTAGTGAGCATTTTACAAGTTATGAGATGGAACTAGAAACACATGGACATGTACAAATTGGAAACCAACTAGGTTTTCATGAACATCAATTTGCATGCTATCACTAGGGTTGACAAGTTATGACATGGAATTAGGGTTTGGTGACCTCTTTACAAGTTATGAGATGGAACAAGAAACACATGGACATGTACAAATTGGAAACCAACTAGGGTTTCATGAACACCAATTTGCATGCTATCACTAGGGTTGACAATTTATGAGATGGAACTAGGGTTTAGTGAGCAATTTACAAGTTATCAGATGGAACTAGAAACACATGGACATGTACAAATTGGAAAGCAAGTAGGGTTTCATGAACACCAATTTGCATGCTATCACTAGGGTTGACAAGTAATGAGATGGAACTAGGGTTTAGTGACCTTTTTACAAGTTATGAGATGGAACTAGAAACACATGGACATGTACAAATTGGAAAGCAACTAGGGTTTCATGAACACCAATTTGCATGCTATCACTAGGGTTGGCAAGTTATGACATGGAACTAGGGTTTAGTGACCTCTTTACAGGTTATGAGATGGAACTAGAAACACATGGACATGTACAAATTGGAAAGCAAGTAGGGTTTCATGAACACCAATTTGCATGCTATCACTAGGGTTTACAAGTTATGACATGGAACTAGGGTTTAGTGACCTCTTTAAAAGTTACGAGATGGAACTAGAAACACATGTACATGTATGGTATGGTGTGGTACATGTTATTATGGTATGATGTTAGTATGTTATGGTACATGTTGTTAACACATCTATTTAGCAAGGGGATGAAAAGACCATGATGAAGGAGAAATAATAGTTGCTTGTCGAATCTTGGTTAAAAGTTATATTATAAGAGTATGATGATAGGAAAAAACTGATCAAGTTATCAAAAGATCCTATGATGCGAGGCGGAAAGGAGAAAATCGATGGCTTATATTATCTCCGCTCTTCAAAAGATGCGAGCGGGTTAAGCGTAGGCGGGTGGTTAAGGTAATATATGGATCAACGGTCATTGATCCATCTGGATGAGATCCACGGACCATATAAGTTCCACTTTATGAACATGCACGATGGTTAAAATAATGGAGCCCAACAGAATTGGATACGTGCCACCCAATCTGACGGTTGGAAAATAAAGGTCGATCACATCAATGGTCGTAAACGATTCTGGAACATAAACTTACGCGAGAGATAGGGTCGGGAAGCCCAGCGGAATTGGATACGCGCCATCTAATCTAAAATCGAAGAAATAAATTTGATCACATCGACAGTTGGGAATACCTCCGGAGCGAAGACTTGCATGGTGGTTACGACCAGGACGCCCGACGGAATGGGTTATGTGGCACTTAATCCAAAGATTGGAAATTTAAGGTGAATTAGATCAACGGTTTCAAATGGGTTCGAAGTGTGGAAGCACACGGCGGATAAAGGTAGAGGGTGGTCGCGGAAAATAAACCACTGTCCACGTGGCAAATTGTGGCATACTCCGAAGGCTAAAGTGGTTTCGTGCAAACTGCCAAATGAACGCTCCGGAGTGGCGTCTTATAAAAGGAAGTTGACTCGTCCCGTGGGTGTTTTGTTGGCTCCGAACGAGTGAAAGAGACATGTAGATTCGTCAACCTTCAACTATAATTTTCAAACACACCGCTGCAATTAACAGGTAAGGCTTGAAACACCCATAATTCGTCAGTTTAATTGCCATTTATCACTGAATTATGGACCAAAAGAAAGAATTGCAAGGTTCTGGGTGTGTTATTGACGACAGAAATAGGGGTGTATGTGACCCCTTCCTATATATAGGAAGCGTGTCCGTCAGTAAAGAAATATTGTGGTATTACAATTCACAAGGAAATGATATATTGAATGTATGTAAATCTTTTTTGTATTACTTCACCCTCGAACAAACCCTCCATTTCCCATAATTTGCAGAATGGTGTGCTGTTAACTACTCCCCTTCTCAGAGAATTATCGTGAGTCAGTCCACGTCCCGAATACTTTGTAAAGTTAATGCCACAGTCATCCACGAGAACCTCAATTTGCCTGAAAATTACCCTCATAACCATGAGTCAGTGAATGAGTCGGTCCTTGCTGAATTTTACAAGAAGTGTGAAACTGAAATCCGTTGCCAATTCCTATCTAGTATTCTGAAAGAAGGTCAATATTTAGATGGTTTTTTCTTACCTTACCCTGTGCATATTTTTAAAAATGAAGTCCAATTGGTAGTATCTCTAGTCTGTCAAATATTGGGTCTTGATGATGATTGTCGCGTGGGCGAAGTCATCCTTGGTTTTTTATTGAGAATAAGTTCCTTAGGCTCTGAATCTCAGTCAATTCCTGTGTTTAGTCTAGATGAGTACCTGGCTGAAGCAATCCATCTTCAGTTAAGTGAGTTTCCAAAGGTTCGGTTCTTTAGATTTCAGACCTACTTGTTCAACATGCTGTTATGTTCCAATGTCACTGAGCTGCAGTTTTTTAATACTATATGTTCTTCTGATTTGCCCAAGCAAATCAACATGTTCGAATTTGCCAATTCGATTATGTCGGAAGTGTATAAAATGTTGTTTGATGAAGAATTGCCCCGTGTTTTGGACGAGATGAAATGTTTGATGCAGCCTTCACCCGAAGACCAAATTGGATATTGGTTCCTGCATAAAGACTCCACTGTATTAAGGGTATATGGATTTACCGGGAAGACTTATAAGTTACCTACTTTCCTCACCCTGAGGATTTTTGCTTTAGAATTCATGAGACAAAGGTTGCAGTCTGAAGAAGAACATTTTAGAGCTTTTAAAAAGTCTTCAAATATTAAATTCCCCCTCAAGGTTGGCTCTTTCATTTTCAAAAGTAAAGGTGCTTTAGTGTTCATAGAGAAATTGCTAGAGAATATGGATTTCCAAAAGGAGCCAAAGATAAATTATGATCTCCACCATGTAATCTCCTTGAGGAAGCAGGCCAACAAGAACAAACCATTTGATCACCAGTTTATTGAAGGTCTGGCTGAAGCAGCCAATTTGTTGCAGTTTACCGAGATTTCAAGGTTTGATGAAGATGCACATACTATACCTGTCACAACATCCCAAACAATAGAGGGTACTAGTACTGTGATTAAGAGAAGTCTGTCTGAAATCGAAAGTATGGAAATTGACGAAGATGGATCACATAAAAAGGCAAAATTGTTTCAAGGTGGTGAAATTTTAAATGAAGAAATTTCTGACGGTTTCAAAAAGGTTGCTCTAGTTCCAATGAAGGCTGTGCAAGTAAATCAGTTCTCTTTTAAAAGTGTGGATGGTTACGAATTAAGCCCGGTCTTTAAGTCAAAGGAGGAACTCAAAGCCAGTTATATGGAGAAAAGAAAACAGTCTCTGGAAGAGACGAGAAATTTGCTTCTGCGAGTAAGAAATTTATACAGTCCAAAAACATCTCTGATTTCTGCCAGAGATGCTGAAAGAAATACGTTCAAGTTAGCCATGGTAAACGACAAAAAGATGTCAGAAATGGAGATCCAGTTGGATAAGATCAGTATACCGGATAAGATACAACTTCACAAACAAACCAGTGATATCATTTATTCAAACTTGTTACAAGCTATGGTAAAGATAAATAAATTACAAATTTTGACAGATAAGTTAGAGATTCAATTAAAACATGAAAGATTCGAAAATAAGGTGAATGCCATCTAGATTAAGAAGCTACAAATAGATATTGTCAGTTCAGATAACACCCAGGCAGTCAGAAGAATGCTGGAGGAAAAGGACAATGCGCTCCAAGTTTTAAAGAAAAAATTGAAGATCCTAGGTACTAAGCATGTTCAGCCTTCTGAATTATTGATTCTTCAAGAAGAAAAAGATAAGGTCCATCAAGAGATGATGGAATATAAAGGGAGAGCTGTTGAGTTGCAGGAATAAAAAGACAGGTGGGAGGCCGAACAGAATGAACTGTTATCTCAAATTTCCTTGATGAAAAAGGATCAAAATGATGAGAAGGAGATTATGGAGGAGTTAATGAGTCAGACTCCCACCAGCGAAGACCTGTCCATTGTGAATATCGAGAAGCCATTAGATGATTTTTCTGCGGATGATTTGTTAGTACCTATGGCCCAGGTTAGTTTAAAAGATGAAGAAATCAAAGAGCTAAAGATAGAGAATGAAAAGATCAAGTCTGAATTGGCCAAAATGAATGAAAGTAAAAACAAAATATTAAAAGACAGAAACCAATTGCAAAAGAAGTTCAATGAATTGAAGGAGAAAAACATAGGTAACGGTCCCCTGCAAGGAGCAAAACACATTATTTGGGACACCCTATCTATAAAAATTACCAAATTCTGGCATTATCTGAATTTCATTGATGATCAAAATATTTTGATCAATTTGGCCCACCAAAGATTAAAGTTAGTGAATGAACATATGGAAAGAAAACCCCTCACCACAGCTCAGAATGCGCTGAACTTTTTAAATTCACTGACATATCATAAATTACATGATATGGGGATAAAAGACAGGATATCCATAGTGCTGTGGGCTAAGAAATTTATCCACAAACATCATTTAATGAAGACGTTACGGGACTGAGCTGATGAAATGGCTGCACAAGTTAATAACTTCAAGCAGGTTTTCAAGGAGCTATTCGAGGATGGTCTGCCTTCCTTTTGGGACGTCGAAGGGCGATTGTTTTCTCAAGAGCATTATCACAACTTGCTAGTTCAGAGTCGTATGGACCATTCCAAGTTTGATGACTTGGAAAAAGGCCTAACTGGGAAAACTATTATGGATAAATTGACAGAAGATTTTGAGATTCTACAAAAGTTCCTGATTGTCAGAAAAGGATTGCCTAAGGTGTCATATGAAGCTTACATGGAGCTTGAAGTATCTATTAGAGAGATGATGGAATGTGACACCCTGAGCGCAGAGTAGTGGAAAGCCGTGGAGAGGTTTGGAAAAACGAAATACATACTTCATTCGTAGAGACAGGCATTGTACACCGAGGAGCTAACTGGGCGAAGACATGGAGCTGATTGGGCGAAGACCTATTATCAAGTTGATTTTTATTTTATGATCTGTTAGGATTGGAGCTATAATTTATTCCTAGAAGTTAGGGGTTTAGTTACAAGACTCTAAATTAAGTCGATCATTCAGTTATGAATCTTCTTGGAAGATCTATTATTTTATGTATATATTGGCATCTTTTTTAGAAGATGGGGGTTGGAACCCATAATATTGTGCAATGATTTTGGAGAACATATATTTTGAATAACAAAAGTGAATGCATGAGGTTTTATCTGAGATTCCTGTGTCATTGATATCACAGTCTGTGCTTCTTTCTTTTTGTGATTGTATTTTCCCAATGTAACACTTCATTTTGTTTCTTCTTCGTATCTGAAATACAACGTTGGGTGACTAAAATTCATATGTTTATGCTCTAGTCATCATTTCAGATATTTTATACATTTTTTTTACTAAAGTTGATATAGAATTCATCTTTGATGCTCTGTATTAATGGGCTATTTCCTCGTCTCTTATGTTTCACCTAGATTAAATTAAATGACTGTGATGAAGTGATTATCTTGCCTTTGATGAATCTCATGTATATATCTTTGTGATATCTTTATATGTATGTGACTCAATGCCCAATGGTTATGTGATTGTTTCAGCCATACATACAAATCTTTAAATGTTGTTTTATATCTGGTCCTGTTAAATCTGTATTGAGAGATCCCTCTCTGGAAGAAAACACTAGTTTCTTTCTAAAGTGGTTTTGCTGTTACCTTGGAGTTTACCTTTTACAACCTGGGTACATTCTAAGTGCTAACACATGTTATGTTATTATAGGGTATTAAAGGGTATGATGTTAGTATTGTAGAGTATGGTATGGTATATATTACAATGATATGGTATGTTAGTATGGTCTGATGTTAGTATGTTATGTTATGGTATGTTATTGTATGTTAGTATGGTATGTTGTTAGTATCATAGAGTATTGTAGGGTATGCTATTGTATGTTAGTATGGTATGATGTTAGTATCATAGGGTATTGTAGGGTATGATATGGTATATTACACATGCATGCATGACTTAGTGTTATGATGTTAGTGTATGTAATTTAGGTCATGTATGGCATGGTTATGATGTTAAAAAGTTGATGAGTCATAAATTATTCCTTTAAGTATTGGAAATTCATACTAGCACACATGTGAACCACACATATCATTAAATCACATCGGTGAACCACACATACCATGTTCCAAGATCAAGTTAACCATATATGTATAAATTTGAACCTTGCTTTATATTATATATGTATACAAATAATGTTACAAAAATTGGCATGCCACATAGTCATAATACAAAATAGTGGATCAAACTGTACATCTGTGTGTATAAAAACAAAAATTCACATCTATGTATCCCCCCTATACATTTATTCTAGTTATCCCCCATTTCGTTGCCACTGCCAATGTCTTCAGAGAAGTCTAGATTTCTTTTCTGACTGCTCACTGGTGATCCCCATCGCTGAACAAGAGGGATAGGTCGCATCAGTGGAGACTGCAAAAAAACCAAATTTTGTAAGTTAGTTTACCAACCTATAAAAATTCTATGTACATTTGTTCAAATTCCAAACCAATATAACATTTTTACTTACTATACGTGAGTAAGTAATGGTGGTTCGTGGTGCCTCACTAGCAGCGACCCCAATTGGGTGCTCTTAAAGCACCACTTGCTCACTACCAAGCTGCATAAAAAATATATATATGCCAATGTCAACAAATATACATGTACATTGGGGGGAAAGAGGTGGGTCCCTGATTTGGGTCTCTTCAAGCACCAAATCGGAGAAAGCAATACTCAAACGTACAAATAAAGAAGTACATAAACATACCTGCTAGCTCGTCAGAGGTGGGTCACCGATTTGGTTCTCTTCAAGCACTGGTGCCTCACTAGAATCCTACATAAAGTAACATATATGTCAATTTCAGATAATAAAAAGAATCAAAGACATATATACTACATGGACGAAAAATGATGTTTCCAAAGAAATCAAAACATACATGTACCTGGAGGTGGGGGAGAGGTGGGTCGACAACAACCTCGCTTTGGTGCTCTTCAAGCACCATTATCTCAATAGATTCCTACATAAAGTAAGATACGTCAAAGTGATACATAAACGTACAAAAACGTACAAAGAGAAAGGACCAAATCAGAGAAAGCCATACATAAATGTACAAAGAAAGCGATACATAAACATACCTGCTAGCTCGTTAGAGGTGGGTCAACAAAAACCTCACTTTGGTGCTCTTCAAGCACCACTATCTCAATGTATTCCTACATAAAGTAACATATATCAATGTCAGATAATACAAAGGAAAAGAGACATATCAATGGGGGAAATAAGGAAAAAGATACTTTCATGTACAAAAAGCAATATAAGAAAGAGTTGCAATGTATAAATATACCTGGGGGATGTGAGGAGGTGTGTAACCAGTGGATCGATTAACTTGCAAGGAGAGAAAAGAACTTCTACTTATACTAGAAAAGAAGCTCACTTTTTGGACATATTCATCAAACTCACGTTCCTACGTACAAAAGGATAAATATACAATTAGACAAATTCAAAAAATTAAAAAAGTACATGTTGAATCATTAAAATCACAATTAAAAGAAAGCGATACATAAACGTACCTGCTAGCTCGTCATAGGCGGGTCATCAATATGGTGCTCTTCAAGCATCGATGCCTCACTAGAAGCCTGCATAAAATAACATATGTCGAATTCAGATAATAAAAAGAATCATAGACATATATACTACCTAGACGGAAAATGATGTTTTCAAAGAAAGCAAAACATACATGTACCTAGCGGGGGGGAAGAGGTGGGTTGACAACAACCTCACTTTGGTGCTCTTCAAGCACCAATGGCTCAATGGATTCCTGCATAATGTAACATATGTCAATGTCAAATAATACAAAGAAAACGAGACATATACATGATGGATGAAAATTGATTTTTCCAAAGAAAGTGAAACATAATTAAAAGCATATTTAAAATAATACCTTTGTCTGGGAATCTACCTCTACATGAGAGGGACTAGGATGGGATTCAATGTACTCATCTTGATCACCCTGCATAAAAGATATTTTATCAAAATTAGGATGTATTGAATGTTACAATCTCTACTATAAATATGTAAATAAAGTTGAAAAATTAACAAGTATAGCTCTTACCGCTAATGGTGAAGAACCAAACCCATATGCAATATTGACAGCAACATCAATGTTCTCAACATTAATCGGTGGACTATGTGACTCTAGGGTGCCATGGGGTACTAGCTGTATATTTTTTCACATTATTTGTTAGATAATTAAATAGAAATAAATTGCGAAACAATTGAAAATTGTGATATGAAACAAAATATAATATGAAAATAATGAGTTTTACTTACAAATCGAAGTAATCCATCGTCCTGGAAGTCTGAATCAAGGACATAGCATATGCCTCCACACGATGTGCAAGGGTGTGGAGTAACATGACGCTCTGAACGCTCTATGTCTCTTGTGCAATCTGTATATGGATCCTTACTATGAGATGGGATGGCCTTAGAAGTGCCAACCCCTTGGCCTACATTGCCTTGGACATCAGTCCCATGCTAAAGCAATGTATCTGCCAAGTCAAATAAGGCCTCCTAGGTATCCTCAATCACAGGACCCACAGGAGGATATAGCGGAGGGGGTTTTGGTGGGTGTGGAGGTTGTGGCACACGGATAGGATCCATCCTAGCCCCTTCCCTATCTTGGGGCATCCCATGACCAACACCCTGGAAGCTTAAGATATCAAAATAGTTAACATGTTTCCCTAGGATGAATTCTACCTACAACTTCCTAAGGAAATAAAATGGGATGTCCGTATTCCCATGAGGGTCTTCATCGAAGACCATATACCAATGATCCATCCAATTGGCCTTTATATTTGGTTCTACGCACCAATCTATGGAAATGTGTGCTTGACTGGTGGATGGAACCAATCCCGTGCTAGGGTCCCAGAATAATGAAAACAATTGGTCTTTTGTAATCTTTAGGTCTTTGATGTCTTTATAACTCAAACCATCGGAGTAGTATTGCCTCCTGGATTCTCTGTATGAGCTAATGTTGTACAGAGATCCTTGGGCATTGGAAATTATGTTTGTTATTGTGTCCAATGCCTCAACTAAATATTGTCTCAAATGATCTCCCCCTATAATAGATGAGCTAAGTCGCCTCAATGCAGCCAAACGCACCAGAATCTGTGAGTTTTGGTCTTCTTCCCCCTTCGGGTTTGGGTTTGGGTTCATGTTTGGGTTAAGTTCTTGGTAATTAATGGGTTTATTTTCCATAGCATCTTACTCATTTCTGTTATCTGTTAAGATTTAAACAACAAAATACAAATTGTTCTAATTTATCATTCCTTGATTTAATTCAATTTTTTTATAATATTTGTTTTAAACAAATATAAAAACTATGAAATTAACAATAACAATAAAGAATTGAAAACAATTTTTTATTGATATGAGTAGTTACCTGCCATTGGAGCCAAGCCACCTCCACAGCCACCTCTAGAGGAATTTTGGGGTCTAAAATGGGCCTCCTAAGGAAAAGAATAAAATAATAGTTAAAATAATAAAATAATATTGATTAATTTTGGAGGAAGAAAGAAAAAAACTACTTTTTGTGTTCGTATTTTCGACGTATCTCCCTGTTTTTTTAGTCAAATTTCGATCGGGAGAGCTCGTTGGATGTGGAATTTGATTCTGCATCCAATGAGTACCCACACTGCATACTTACGACGGACCCTGCTACCCCAAAAACAAGAAATACCTGAAAAAATGTGATGATGACATCATCATCACGTTTTTTCAGGTATTTCTTGTTTTTGGGGTAGCAGGGTCCGTCGTAAGTATGCAGTGTGGGTACTCATTGGATGCGGAATCAAATTCCGCATCCAACGAGCTCTCCCGATCAAAATTTGAGTAAAAACACAATGAGATATGTCGAAAATATGAACAAAAAAAGTAGTTTTTCTTAATGACAAATATGTTAATTCAACCATTATGGTTGACTTATTTTATTGAAATTCTATTGGTTCTTGAATTCCAACTCACAAAAACTTATTTTGGCACGTTTTCTTATAAGGCCCATTTTAGACCCCAAATTTCCTCTAATGCGCAAATCGCATGTGCGGTATATTGGTCTCCCGAAACGTTGATTATTGCAAATGAAAAATGAGGCCTGCGGCCTATGTTTTGTTTTGTTTTTTGTTTTCCATATCACATATGCGATACTTCCTTACTAGCCTGTTGAAGGGCCTAGATGGTACAATTGTCAACCGAGATACAACCCGATCCGAAAGTTTTCAAAGATGCTCTCAGTCGTTAGGTAGCTGCCTCTGACGGGTTTAAGGCCCCGTTGCCTTCCCTAAACTACTCCCAGCTACAGCAAAAGACTTATCAAAGAAAAACTAAAACTACTGATTTTTAACTAATTCTATATTATACCTATGAATATACACAACGAACTATCAACGATACTTAATGAATTAGTTTAATATATTACACAACTAACAGCTGGAATTAATCTAATAAAACAATTACTCTATGAATACAAGAATAGATAATTAAAGAAATTATTAACAGCTTCAATAAATTTACAAAAGTTATAGTATAAACACATGTACATTAATAACAAAATTAAAATGATAACTGATCAAAATATTAATGTCGGATCTGATCCAATATGGGTTTTCTGTAAAAATAAATGAAGAGGACTATTATTAACCTAACCTAATTGTCCTATCCTAATCAGGAGCGAAGAAACATTAACCTGGAATAAAATTTGCAAATAATGCTACTGTAATCCTGAAAACATTCAGAAGAAATTCTGAAATTTCATAAGAGAACACAGTCAACAATTAAATCACATATATCATGATGAACACATCAAATCTGCTATGTGACATATATCAGCAAATTAAAACCAGCATAAGTCGACAGTTAAACATGATGCATTTTGCATAATTCATTAAAGAAATGATGACAAGACATAAAGACTGTAGGAAGAAGCGACAAGATCTCACGATATCATAAATACATTTGCATAATAAAAATACTGTAAATATATATATAGATATCACCAGTCAAAGTACTGTAACTGCCAACAACAAATTGTCTTAGGTCACAGGAAACGATTACAGTGATCTTGCCTCATCCTTTCCCCAACTATAGACCCCCTATCCAGTAATACATATTTCCTTTAAATACCTACCATCTCACATGGAGATAGTTCTATAAAACTGGAAACTACCAAATTGAAATCTTAACCAATTTCCTTTAAAAATGACAAGTGAAACTGTCATTTTTCTATATGCGTTATAATGTCTTGAAATTGGAAAGATTCGATTTATGACACAAAATCACAAAATGATAAAGGCTCTAGTCATGTAGTGACACCTGGGAAATAGCAAAGCCAACCGGTTTGTTTCACGATTCCCCAGGGATCATCCTCCAAATGAGCGATCCAAGAAAAACACATCAACCATATAACCTGCAGCACTACACAATAAAAAGAAATAATTAACACCTACACCAGAGCAAAATAAAATAAACTACATAATCCATGAATTAATTCAAATCGATACCTGTCACAAAAATAACTTGATTGTCACTTGATTATAAACTTCAAACCTGAAAACTTCTTAAACATATATACAATAGAAAACGTGCCCGAAATATTATAATTTTACAGGAGCATTAAACACCTGTATATTCACACCATTCACCGGGTTCTTTGAATGACCTTTGAATTGCATTAAAGTAACCTAAGCATTAAGCTCACGCACCTTTTCCTCATTCTTATGACTCTCATTTTGTAATTTCATTACCCTACGAATTAACCTGTTTTTATGCTTCTTCAAACACAGCACACATTTATCATCTGAATCGATTTTCTCTTTCAGCCTCAAATTCTCAGCCTTGATAACATCATCACGTGTCACCACCTCTATCATTTCTAATTCCATTCTGTGGATTTTATCTAGCAGACAACTAACAAAGATCGGGTGAACGGTTTCACCAATTCGATAAGACCTGGGTAAATTAACTTCAACGGACTTGCCCTTCATTGGAGGGTCGATCACAGGGTCAACCTGAAGATTCTTATCAGACACATGAGGGCTGCTATCTGCGAGGTTTACGAAAGGCTCATGACCAATATCAAGACCATTATTAGGTGAAACAGTTTTCTCTTCCTCATCGTCTAGCACAACTATTTCAATATCAACATTATTGCTCACGGCAGACTTAACAGCATTAACCTTGGATAACATACTCCTCATAAGCCTACCAGTAACCTTACCATTCATCCTTTTTCCCTTCTTCTCGCAGGAATTCTCATTACGTTTCAGTGTCACAAGGGAAATATTTAAAGCTTTCTTCCTACGCTTCAAAGGCATAGGAGAATCAGGACTACTCACAGGAGCGGAAGCATTATCATCACGTACACTAGGGCTTACACAAACAACAGGGTTCGACATAGGCTTGCGCACAGGCGAAGCCAGAACTTGACAAGGCTCTTGATGTCTTGCACACTATTTAGGGAAATTGAATTGGCAATGGAAGAATGCCAAGAAGCCATTCTGTTCCAGGAAATCATCCCACGACCGGTTTTTCTTAGACAATTCTCTTTCTACCAATATCCTAACCAAGCCATGATGGAACAAACTGCGACTGATGTTCTTCGGCCCCTTTTTAATGGCTGAAGACATCTTAGTCATACTCTTAACTAGATAATGAGGCAAATTAAGAGGAAAGCCAAGAAACACAGCCATTAACCGGAGATGATATACATAAGATGAGGAAAAACGACCCTCACAGGTCACATACCTGTGGATAACATCGAGGACCGGTCGCCATTCTTTCTTGAAGTATTTCCTTGATACCCCAGTTTGGAAAGAAACATCTTGGCAAGGGTTCTTCATCATTTGTCTCCATTCCGTGACCTCCATCTGCTTATATTTGAACCAACATTCACCTGTCAATGGCAGCCCCGTAGCCAGAGCAACTGAGCGCTCGTCGACCCTGAATTGGAGATTAGCCACACTAACCCTAACATCAACCAGTGACATGGAGAATAACCTAGTCACCTCAGGGTTCGAGTCTGTGAACTTGCGAATGAATGGAAACCAACCTACTGCTTCAACCTTGGCTAATAGGTCAGGGTTTCCATCAAGGATTTTGGTATCGCTGGGTTCAACCCTAACCACCAGAGCCATAGCTGCGAGTGAAAATGCACACAGCTGCACACAGAATAGATACCACAAATCGAAACCCGACAGTAAACTGGAGAGCGAGCATTCAGGTTGTAAACCGAGAAGAACACACAAGCAATGAAACCCAATGTTCTCATAAACAAATTGCACCATGAACAAAGCCAGACAAGACCCTTGTAAACCCAGCATGGGGGAGGGAGAATAGCCACGCAGAGTGGTAATCAAGTGATAAAAGAACTGACGGTGAAGACTCCAGTCCAGAATCGTTTTGATTATTTATCTGGCCCGATCGTAATAACACCACTGCTCGCATTAGATACAGATGTTCAACGAGCATGGAGCCACGACGCTGAGCACGTACTGGCGATTGAATATCATTTACAAAGCCACGTATGAGTGTAATAATGCCGTATCAATATGTGATCAAGTGGATGAGATAGAGACATGAATGGAACCAGCCAGAAGGAATGGACCTTGGGTGCTTACCATCGACCTTACCTTATGATGATTTAAATCTTCGAAGGTGGCGAGCATACGACACAACACAAACCGTCAAACCAACACCAGACCTTCGCAATATGGATCATATTATAAGAATCAAAATTAAACACTTATGGTAATATTGAGTATGGCTTGGAGCCTAAAGGACGAACTTTAGGATAAGGCATGTTTGCATAAATTATTAAGCCTTCAATGTTCTAGGACCTTGTCAAATTTACAATAAACCAATGACACACATCCATTAATTAATATTCAAGTGAAAACTTATAGCGATAGGCATAACAACCAAAGCTTATCTCTTAAGTTGTAAAGATAAATTCATCCAAAGTAATGGTTTTAATGTAATGATTTCTATCCATTAACCATAGTTCACAAAGATGCAAAAAACATGGAATTTCATCAATTCAGTAGCTCATGGAATATCACCATTTCAATAGGTATCGATTCTTTAAATTTGAAATGAGAAATTTAAACATTTCATCAAACAAAATTTCATTTTGTTTGATGAAAGATGTTTGTTTTAAGGCTGTTAGGTAGGGGCACAACAGATGGCGACTGACTGGGCGAAATAGTTATCTCTAATTTGTTAACCTGAAATCGTGCAACCAAAGAAATTAGATCCCTCATGTATGCCATTATACAGAAGTAAATATTTTTAACATCTCAAACAGATCCAAGAATTTCACATTCCTAAAAATTACCAGAAATTTATAGTTCAGATTATTTATTTGATAAAGATCAGGTCTCTTATGAAAATCAGTCCAAACGAAGTAAAACAGTAAGTGTCTTGATTTTAAAGAATGAAATCCCAATACCAAAAGCATGGCCCTGCTACCAGCAAGCATCCATGGCCTCGACAGGGTTGCTTCAAAGCCAGAAGAATGCCAGTATCCCATCTGCCAGTTATAGATATACAATTCTGGTCAGGTTGAACTGTTACAGTCATTGTTCTTTTTCCTCTTTTTTTTTATCATTTTCTTTCTCTGAAGGCCATGATTCTAGCTTGGTAACCAGATAGTAACCATGTCAGTCACCAATCTACATTACAGTAAATAAACCGACTCGTGATGAGACCTTTTATCCCTGGGTTTTTTGTCCAAGGGCCATTGTCTAGGCTTGGTGACCGAAAATGACAATGTTACTGAACGCAAACCTATGATCCTGAACAGACTAGCTTGTAATAAGACCCTCTGTCCTTCAGATTATTTTAAGGAAATATTCAAATCCCACCATGGCCAGAATGTAGTTATGTTTAATCTCCAATGAGATTATCTTAGCAGATAGGGAGGCAAATCTAATTCTCTTCACGACAAGGAGTGGTGTAAAAGACTTAAATAGATAACCTTGACAAATACTGCCTTAATCCTTTTGGAAAAAATATTTGCAGAGACCCATCTTATTAATTGACATTAACATAGTTTAAGAATTTCTGGTAAAGTATAGAAAGATGAAAAACTGTTCACTATTTAAAACATAAAATAGCATGACAATAATCAGGATGGCGATATCATGATGCATGATTTGCAGGTCAATCACAGAATTTGGTGAGAAGTCATCAATTTGAAGTTTAACTAATCATGCAAATAAAACAGCAAATAGATATAAAAAGAGAGTCAAAGAAAACAAATAAAATAAACACTCCAAAAGAAAATTCCACAAACCGAGAAAACCACCCAAGGTATATACAGGTTAATCCCTTAATAGGGATCAGCAAAAATATATTTTTATAAGGTGACCATTTACTGGAAGGTTCTCAATGTCTCCCTCCAGTGTCTGCAACCTAAATGTGCTAGGACCAAGTTTTTCTACAATGATAAACGGTCCTAGCCATAGGCATTGGAACTTAGTATGTTTTCCTCTGTCTTCGTGCTCTTTGTCCCATTTTAGCACTAGGTCACCTAATTCCAGATTCCTACTAGCTGCTTTTCGGTGATCGAACCAGCGTTTCACTGTCTTCTGATGTTGGTCAAACTTCTTCCTGGCTAACTCTCTTTCTTCTTCCAGCTTGAGCAAGGTATTAATTCTATGCTCCATGGCAGAACATGCTGTTTCTTGCACTGACTGGGAAAGTTGTAGAGAAGGTAAAAATAGATGAGGAGATAGGATAGCTTCTTTACCATATACCAAGAAAAAGGGAGAGTTACCTATAGCAGCCTTGGGAGTCACCTTGTCAGCCCACAAGGAATTTGATAAAGTGTTGTGCCAATTTCTATGATGATTAACCACTATGCGTTTCAGAATTTTGATTAAATTTTTATTGGAATACTCAGCTAATCTGTTACCCTAAGGATAATAATTAGCTTAATATTTTAACTTTATGCCTTTCTCCAATGCATATTCTGTTAACTTTATAGATGAAAAATAGGTTGCATTGTCAAAAATTAAAGATTTTGGAATACCGAACCTGGTGACAATAAAGGAGTCAAGGAAAGATATCACCTGTTCTGAGTTAACCACTCGCAAAGGGATGGCTTCAACCCATCTAGTGAAATAATCGGTGGCTGTCAAAATGTATTTGTGCTGCTGTGAGGAAGCTGGTGTAATTGGACCAACAATGTCCAAGCCCCATTGTTGGAATGGGACTTCAATAATAATAGGCTGGAGAGGTAACGCTACTTTTTTAAGTCTGCTGCCTGCTCTCTAACACTCCTGACATTTCCTAGAAAAGGAATATGCATCCTTAAACAAAGTAGGCCAATAATATCCAGCCTTGAGTACTTCATGTGCGGTGGTTTCTCCGCCAAAATGTCCCCTGGCTGGCCCTGTATGTAATTGATGCAACACACTATCAGCTTCATTCCTTTCTAAGTAACGAAGGATAACTCCTTCAAAATTCCTTTTGAACGGAATATTATCAATCAGCTGATAAGGTGTAGATCTTAATCTCAAAGCCCTTTTGCTCCGGGAATCTAAATGTTCAGGAGCATTTCCATGCAACAGAAAAAATTTAATGTCATGATACCAGGAATCAGAGGGGGCTGAGATTGGAAAAACTTCCCTTTCGAATAGAAAATGTTCATCGACAACATGCAAATCAGTTTCAGAGACATCTGAAGATCCGGCTGCCAACTTGCAAAGTCCCTGTCCTCTAACAATCTTTAAAGGCTTGATTTCCAGGTCATACTCCTGAAGCGCTATAACCCAATGGGCTCGCTTTTCACCCAGGTCCTTTTGCACCAAAAGATTTTTTACTGTAGAATATGGCACAATAACCTTGGTGTGTGACTTCAGCAGATAAGGCCTAAAATGTTTTGCTGACTTAAAAATAGCAAATGCTTGTTTGTCTACTTTTGGATAATTGAGCTCTGTGCCGTTCAAACCAGAACTCGTAAAAGCAATGGGAGCTTCGTTGTTTTCCTTATTTTTCTGTGTTAAAACAGCCGCATATGAAGAGTCAGAAGCAAATGCATACAAAATAAATGGTTTAGAAAAATTTGGGCTTATTAAGGTAGGAGCTTCAGCAATAGCTTTCAATATATCGTGAAAAGATTGTTTTTCTTCAGGAGACCATTTAAACTTAGCATCTTTCTTAATCATTTTCTGAAGTGGTCTGACAATCTCAGTGAAACCAGGAATGAATCTGGAGACAAAATTTATCTTTCCTAGAAATGACTGCATGGTTTTCTTTGAGTGAGGCATAGAAATCTGTGCTATAGCCTGGGTACGTTCAGGGTCAATGTTAATACCTTGTTTTGAAACTACAAAACCCAATAACTTACCTTCAGTAACTGCAAAAATGGATTTCTTGGGATTTAGGGAGATTCCATACTTCCTGCAACGTTCAAAAACCCTCCTAAGATGTGTTGGGTGATTAGTTCTATTTTTTGAAAAGATAGTTATATCGTCAAGGTAAATGACGATAAATTGGATGATCAGGCCTTTGAACACAATATCCATTGCCCTTTGAAAAGTGGCTCCAGCATTAATTAAGCCAAACGGCATTTTCCTGTAGGCGTAAGTTCCCCAAGGGGTTCTAAAGGTTGTTTTCAACTGATCTGCTTTGGATACTAGTACTTGATTGTATCTCGAAAATCCATCTAAAAGTGAGAACATTTCAGATCCAAAGACCTGTTGTAATATCTTTTCCATAGGCGGAACGAGGTAATTGTCTTTTTCCAAAACCTTGTTTAGATTTCAGAAATCAACGCACAACCTAATATCACCATTTTTATTTCTGACGGGGACAATATTTGCTACCCACTGTGCATGCCACACTGGAAAAATTATTCTAGTAGCGAGGAGTTTGTTAAGCTCTTTCTTAACAACCAGGTCTAGGCTAGGGTGCATTTTTCTCAATTTCTGCTGAAATGGTTAAGCATGTTCCTTCATGGGAATGACATGTTGCATTATGTTTGGATGAAATGTCTTGAGATCGTCATATGTCCAAGCAAAAATGTCCTTAAACTCATTGAAGAGTCGTATGAAGACTTTTTTTTCTTGGGGAGTGCATGTACTGCCCAGATTTGCACATTGAGGACTGTGTTCGGTGCCTAAATTTATGACTTCAAATTGCATAGTAGAGCTGTTGGTTTTACAGTTCCTTGCACCTTTAAATTTATCTTTCAAATCATAAAATTTCTCAAGTTTAATTACAGATCTAGGGAGAGTACTAACCTAATCAAGAGATTCTTCAATTGAACATGGTTTATGAATTACCGCAAAGTTGTACAGATCTTCATCATGAGTCATTTCATCGATGATTACATCCTTAAAAGTATCTTTCATGGTCAAAAATTCGATTAACTGCTCATCATGGTCAAAGACTCTCCAGTTGAAAACATTGTCAGGTATGGAAGGCCTGAAAAGCAGTTCAACAGAGAAAGAATCAGCAAGCATCCCTTCAGATGGAATTAACCTTGAAGCAATGTTAGCTAACAGAACTGCTTCTTGATTCAAATAACGAGGAATAGGATTTATATTAAAAGATTCAAATGACAATAATAAATTCCACACCTCTATCTGGTAATTTCTTAGATGTCCAGCAATGCAATGTATGGTGTTACGTACCTGTCTAACGATAATTTCATAATCTCCTAACACTACCAAAGCTTTAGCTCCTAGATCAATTGCCTTTTTCAGCCCCTGAATAAGGGCTTCATATTCAGCAATATTATTGGTGCACTCAAATTCCAATCTGCAAGCAACAAAGTACCTTTTTCCCTGAGGGTCTATTAACAGGAAACCGGCCCCAGCTCCTTCCTTTGACTTAGATCCGTCAAAGTATAGAGACCAAAGGCCATCATTCAGGTCCAAATGTGCAGTGTTTGGAACTAGAATTTCGTCCGGAACTTGTGTAAAATGGAAAACTTCAGATTTTTGTTCCGAATCTTGGACTGATGAAGTTTCAGCCTCAAGGTTTCCAAAGAAAGAATCAACCATGTAATTTCCCATTATGGTATCAGTAAATAGCACTGGTTCATTTGAGTCATCCAATTCAGTGACCGTGTGTTTCATATAACGTTCTCGATCAATTCTGATTTTGTTTGGACGACCATTATGAGGTATCCATAAGTGTGACCAGTCCGTCGCAAAATATCCCTTCAGTTTTTCAGACCAATCCCTGCTGAGGAATAAGCCATATGCCTCAGGGATATCTGCAACAATTATATCAATGATGAAATGAACTTGAGGATTTGAGGCTAGTCTTATCAGTACTTCGTTCAACTTTCCTATTACCTTTACATTAGATCAGTCAAGTTGTACAATGCTTGTATCACATGGCACGGGGACTGCATTAAGTTTTTTGCATACTGAATATGGCATAACATTTTTAGAAGCCCCTGAGTCTATCATACAATTGTGTATTTTACGATTGCAGATTTCAAATGTAAGCAGAAAAGGAGGAGTTGAGGAATCTGATTTCTTACCTATGGAAGAGGCATTGACTGAAGATTTTGTTGGGTTATCTTTGGAGCTAGCAGGACTGTTTTGAGTTGAGGAATATTTTCCATTTTTACCTAAAGAAACCCCTTGCATCATCTTATCTCGAATAATAGGCAATTTGAGGAGTTCATAGATAGAAATGTTGGCTCTTATTTTCTTCAAATCTTCAACCAAGTCATACTCCAAATCAAGAGATTGTGTAGTCTTAGCATTCGAAGGTTGGGTTTTTGTTTTGGCAGTTGAACTGTCATCTGTAGAATTTGTAGAAGGTTCCCCGAAGGGCTGATCCTTCTTACTTCTAGTGTTATATTGATGCTGATTGACATTCACAACAACCACATCTTCATCATCGGTCAATTCTGTAGTATCCCAGAAGTGACTGATAACTTGAGGAGGTTTATCTTCAGTGTTATTATCAGTGCCTTGGGTATCTTCAGAATTCTGTCCTGAAAATTGGGTTTCACTTTCAGCTAATGCTTCCAGGCCTGAGACTAATAGTTTTAGGAAACTATTAATTTCATCAACATTATTAGCTTCAGATGGTGGAATCTGTTTAGCAGCTGTATTTTGAAATGGTCTTCTAAAAGGTTGTCTAGGTGGTTCTTTATTCGGAGTAATTTCAGAAGTACCTTTCTTCAGATCTATGATTTCATTGGATAGTTTCTTTATGACTCTTTGAAGACTGTCCAAGTCTAGCACATCTTGACCCTTCTTCTCAGGATTTGTGTTTTTGGAAGGACTCTCAGCCTTTTTACGAGAAGAAGATGCAGAATCAGTGTCTACCCTAGGGTTTGTCTTAATAGCAAACATGTCTTTCTCAACCTTAATGGATTCATCAAAAGTTTCAGTGATAGTGGGTTTAGCCGCTCTCCTGACAAACATGGCCATTGACATGGGTAGGGATGAAGTATAAAATTCAATAGTGACATCTTCTGCTGGCCTTGAGGTGGCAGGAATTCTATTTCTAAGGGTCAAGAACCGCTGGTTAAAATCTTTAACCTTCTCCTTGGCTTCCATACGGATCCTAGACAATTCTAACACCAACACAGCTGGAGTCTTATCGTCTCCAAACTTGTTCATGAAAGCCAACTCGAATTCGTTCCAATTGGTAATAGAACCAGCGGTAAGTGAAAAATACCAAGTCAATGCTTTGCCCTCAAATGTGTAAGGAAAAAGTCAAAAGACTACATCTTCATGTTCAACATCCAGAAGCTGAACTGCTAGCATGAATTTTTTCACATGATCTTCTGTAGGCTCTTTCAGCTCGGGATTGAACTTGGGCAATAATTTCTCAGGATGCTTTGGCAAAGGATGTTGATCACCTGCAACAGCAACCGCATCCTGAGCTAACCATGGCATATTGGCATTGGGGTTCGGGTTTACACCTGCCATGTTCCTTGGTGTTGGAGGTGGTGAAGGTGGAGTTTGAGAAACATGAAGAGGTGAGTGAGGCGGTGATGGTGGTCAACCAGACCCTCCTGTAGCAGGTGGTCCTGAAGAAGATGAAGGTTGATTGGTGCCTATTAGAGACTGTGATAACTGATAGTTAGAGAGAACACCTAACGGTTGATTTTGTTCTTCAGGTGCAGACTTAGTATGGTGAGTGCGTGGACGTTTGATCTGTGGAAGAGGAATTTCGGTAGGTTGAATTCCAGTAAGATTCGAATAGGATCTTGTTAAAATCCTGTGGGATTCATTGATGGCCTATACAAACTGATCAAGTTCTTCAGATGGATGGGCACCGCTAGCATTGAACTGATGAATGATATTTCGAACAGTATAGTTCAACGGAGTCTCATCTAATGACTGGAATGTTTGTGGTTGAGTTGATGACCGTATTTGAGGAGTAATGGGCTGATTAATTTTGTGAACAGGATTTTTTCATCAGCCATTTGCTTAAGCTGGCCCTCCTTCTAGCGCCATTGTTGATGGGCCTAGATGGCACAATTGTCAACCGAGAGACAACCCAATCTGAAAGTTTTCAAAGATGCTCTCAATCATTAGGCAGCTTCCTCTAATGGGTTTAAGGATCCGTTGCCTTCCCTAAACTACTCCCAGCTACAGGAAAAGACTTATAAAAGAAAAACTAAAACTACAGATTTTTAACTAATTCTATATTATACCTATGAATATACACAACGAACTTTCAACGATACTTAATGAATTAGTTTAATATATTACACAAGTAACAGCTGGAATTAATCTAATAAAACAATTACTCTATGAATACAAGAATAGATAATTAAAGAAATTATTAACAACTTCAATAAATTTACAAAAGTTACAGTATAAACACATGTACATTAATAACAGAATTAAAATGATAACTGATCGAAATATTAATGTCGGATCTGATCCAATATTGGTTTTCTGTAAAAATAAATGAAGAGGACTATTATTAACCTAACCTAATTGTCCTATCCTAATCAGGAGCAAAGAAACATTAACCTGGAATAAAATTTGCAAATAATGCTACTGTAATCCTGAAAACATTCAGAAGAAATTCTGAAATTTCACAAGAGAACACAGTGAACAATTAAATCACATATATCATGATGAACACATCAAATCTGCTATGTGACATATATCAGCAAATTAAAACCAGCATAAGTCGATAGTTAAACATGATTCATTTTGCATAATTCATTAAAGAGATGATGACAAGACATAAAGACTGCAAGAAGAAGTGACAAGATCTCACGATATCATAAATACATTTGCATAATAAAAATACTATAAATATATATATAGATATCATCAGTCAAAGTACTGTAACTGCCAACAGCAAATTGTCTTAGGTCACAGGAAACGATTACAGTGATCTTTCCTCATCCTTTCCCCCACTATCGACCCCCTATCCAGTAATACATATTTCCTTTAAATACCTGCCATCTCACATGGAGATAGTTCTATAAAACTGGAAACTACCAAATCGAAATCTTAACCAATTTCCTTTAAAAATGACAAGTGAAACTGTCATTTTTCTATATACCTTATAATGTCTTGAAATTGGAAAGATTCGATTTATGACACAAAATCACAAAATGATAAAGGCACTAGTCATGTAGTGACACCTGGGAAACAGCAAATCCAACCGATTTGTTTCACGATTTCCCAAGGATCATCCTCCAAATGAGCGATCCAAGAAAAACACATCAACCATATAACCTGCAGCACTACACAATAAAAAGAAATAATTAACACCTACGCCAGAGAAAAATAAAATAAACTACATAATCCATGAATTAATTCAAATCGATACCTGTCACAAAAATAACTTGATTGTCACTTGATTATAAACTTCAAACCTGAAAACTTCTTAAACATATATACAATAGAAAACATGCCCGAAATATTATAATTTTACAGGAGCATTAAACACCTGTATATTCACACCATTCGCCAGGTTCTGTGAATGACATTTTAATTGCATTAAAGTAACCTAAGCATTAAGCTCATGCACCTTTACCTCATTCTTATCACTCTTGTTTTGTAATTTCATTACCCTGCAAATTAACCTGTTTTTATGCTTCTTCAAACACAGCACACATTTATCATCTAAATCGATTTTCTCTTTCAGCCTCAAATTCTCAGCCTTGATAACATCATCACATGTCACCATCTCTGTCGGTTCTAATTCCATTCTGTGGATTTTATCTAGCAGACAACTAACAAAGAGCGGGTGAACGGTTTCACCAATTCGATAAGACCCGGGTAAATTAACTTCAACGGACTTTCCCTTCATTGGAGGGTCAATCACAGGGTCAACCTGAAGATTCTTATCAGACACATGAGGGCTGCTATCTACGGGGTTTACGAAAGGCTCATGACCAATATCAAGACCATTATCAAGTGAAACAGTTTTCTCTTCCTCATCGTCTAACACAACTGTTTCAATATCAACATTATTGCTCACGGCAGACTTAACAACATTAACCTTGGATAACATACTCCTCGTAAGCCTACCAGTAACCTTACCATTCGGCCTTTTTCCCTTCTGCTCGCAGGAATTCTCATTACGTTTCGGTGTCACAGGGGATAGATTTAAAGCTTTCTTCCTATGCTTGAAAGGCATAGAAGAATCAAGACTACTCACAGGAGCGGAAGCATTATCATCGTGTACGCCGGGGCTTACACAAACAACAAGGTTCGACATAGGCTTGCGCACAGGTGAAGCCGAAACTTGACAAGGCTCTTGATGTCTTGCACACTCTTTAGGGCAATCAAATTGGCAATGGTATAATGCCAAGAAGCCATTCTATTCCAGGAAATCATCCCACGATAGGTTTTGCTTAGACAATTCTCTTTCTACCAATATTCTAACCAAGCCGTGATGGAATAGACTGTGACTGATGTTCTTTGGCCCCTTTTTAATGGCCGAAGACATCTTAGTCATACTCTTAACTAGATAATGAGGAAAATTAAGAGGAAAGCCAAGAAACACAGCCATTAACCGGAGATGATATACATAAGCCGAGGAAAAATGTCCCTCACAGGTCACATACCTGTGGATAACATCGAGGACCAGTCGTCATTCTTTCTTGAATTATTTCCTTGATACCCTAGTTCAGAAATAAACATCTTGGCAAGGGTTCTTCATCATTTTTCTCCATTCCGTGACCTCCATCTGCTTATATTTGAACCAACGTTCACCTATCAATGGCAGGCCCGTAGCTAGAGCAACTGAGCGCTCGTCGACCCTGAATTGGATATCAGCCACACTAACCATAGCATCAACCAGTGACATGGTGAAAAACCTAGTCACCTCAGGGTTTGAGTCCGTGAACTTGCAAATGAATGGCAACCAACCTGCTGCTTCAACCTTGGCTAATAGGTCAGGGTTTCCATCAAGGAGTTTTGTATCGCTGGGTTCAACCCTAACCACCGGAGCCATCGCTCCGAGCGAAAATGCACACAGCTACACACAGAATAGATACCACAAATCGAAACCCGACAGTAAACTGAAGAGGGAGCATTCAGGGTGTAAACCAAGCAGAACACATAAGAAATGAAACCCAACATTCTCATAAACAAATTATGCCATGAACAAAGCCAGACAAGACCCCCGTAAACTCGGCATGGGGGAGGGAGAATAGCCATGCAAAGTGGTAATCAAGTGATAAAAGAACTGATGGAGAAGACTCCAGTCCAGACTCGTTTTGATTATTTATCCGGCCTGATCGTAATAACACCACTGCTCACATTAGATACAGATGTTCAACGAGCATGGAGCCACAACGCTGAGCACGTACTGGCGATTGAATATCATTTACAAAGCCACGTACAAGTGTCATAATGCCGTATCAATATGTGATCAAGTGGATGAGATAGTGACACGAATGGAACCAGCCAGAAGGAATGGACCTTGGGTGCTTACCATCGACCTTACCTTATGATGATTTAAATCTTCGAAGGTGGCGAGCATACGACACAACACAAACCGTCAAACCAACACCAGACCTTCACAATATGGATCATATTATAAGAATCGAAATTAAACACTTATGGTAATATTGAGTATGGCTTGGAGCCTAAAGGACGAACTTTAGGATAAGGCATGTTTGCATAAATTATTAAACCTTCAATGTTCTAGGACCTTTTCAAATTTACAATAAACCAATGACACATATCCATTAATTAATATTCAAGTGAAAACTTATAGCGATAGGCATAACAACCAAAGCTTATCTCTTAAGTTGTAAAGATAAATTCATCCAAAGTAATGGTTTTAATGTATTGATTTATGTCCATTAACCATAGTTCACAAAGATGCAAAAAACATGGAATTTCATCAATTCAGTAGCTCATGGAATATCACCATTTCAGTAGCTATCGATTCTTTAAATTTGAAATGAGAAATTTAAACATTTCATCAAACAAAATGAAATTTTGTTTGATGAAACATGTTTTTTTTAAGGCTGTTGGGTAGGGGCACAACATAGCCTTAGCCTTGTCTTTGGGCTCATGTTATTCCGAATGTACCATCAATAACGCATATGCATTATCGATTTACACTTCGAAAGTGTGTTTCCGATTTCTTAAGTGGCACTAAAAAGTGGAACCAACTTCGTGTGAGTGCCCGTGTACAAGGTTTAGTCAAATTGCATTTTATAGATTTGATTTGAATTAATGTACAGTTGGTGCGACACTCAAAATCCTAATAAAATCCTCTGAACTCCTAGCAAAATCCACTGAACTCATGTGATAGATGCACTTAATGGCATGGTAATGTGCAACTCATGTGATAGTAGAACTCCATTTGTTAGTTGGTAGTCGAGTTAATGTGCATAAGGCTTAGTTGAACTCCAATGGAATCCAGGAGTCAAGATAACTTGGAGATGTTATATTCACTACAATAGCTTTATATTAACTTTTAAATTAACTATTAGATACAACTATTAGCTTAACTCCAAGGATGATACAATTATGAGCTTAACAAAGACACATTAAGTGGTTGGTATATCAGATTACGTGTTAGATACAAGTAATTGCCACATTCTTTAGGAAAAAGAAATTATCATTATGTCAAATATATGTCTGTCGATGTATTCCGAACATATTAATTTTATTAATATGGTTGTTACTAGTAACTACAATATATTTATATTAACTTTTAAAATAACTATTAGATACAACTATTAGCTTAACTCCAATGATGATACAACTATGAGCTTTACTTCAACTATGAGCTTAACAACCATAAATTAAGTGGTTGTTATATTAGGTTAACTATTAGATACAAGTAATTGACACAATCTTCAAGAAAAAAAACATGATCAATGTGTCAAATAAATACCTATAAGTGTATTTTGAACATATTAATCTTAGTAATATGGTTGTTTCTAATTTGAATTTAACTTCCATAAATAAAATCTCGACGATAACCCGTGTGGTCCATTAAGTATATTTTTACTAAAATGATAACATCTTGATTCTTTGTAATGTTGTGTAAGATGGAGATCTAAAAAAATATTTGTCCAAATCATGGATGAGAGCTAGGTCAAACACGGCTTGCTGAAGGAGATAATTAACATGTTGTGTGTTTGTGTCAGGTAAGCCATGCCTTAATCAAGTGGAGGTTAAACGATCATCCTTAACGCATGAGAATGGTGATTAACATTTAAACCAAATTAGTTAAATAATGACGCAATCTCCTCACATCTCAAAAATTTGCACACATATTCCTTATGCACTCTCACAGTCACTCAATTTGTGGTCGGTCAATGCCGATAGGCCACCTGAAACCACCTAGAATTGAAAATAAGTTTAAAGCATCAATTGAATATTATAATTAAATTATTATAGGTAACCATTTAACTAAGATTTAAATGAGCTTAGTTAAATGGTTCTAGTTAACCAATTAACTAAGTTCATTTAAATTTTAATCGAGATGCATTTAAGCATAATAATATAGATGACCATGAAGTTAATCCTGACTCTACACTTATTACACCTAGGTTAATCTAGTTAATCCTCTCAATGAAGCCCAAAATGGAAGATATAAACGACATCGGCATAACTATTATTTCATAATAACACAACCACTTAACTTGTGGTTAGTGAATGAGGATAAGCAACATACCATAAATTAAGTGGTCGGTTCCCTTTATTATTAAACAACTTTAATGAATGCAACACTATTTCATAGAATCTAAAATGTATGGACATCAACTTCCATCTGGATCCAAAAGTGGAGAAAATAACATAAATAAGTGTTTTTATAAACCCTAGCCACATAATTAATACTTATATCATATTTATAAACATTACTAATTAAGTATAATTACTATCTTGTTGCGCCAAGAGGTGCTCTACTACCTAGTATAAGGGAGATCTTGTAACGTTATGTAATGTTATGTTGACTATAAATAATATTTTCAATTATGAGGGAGATGTTGTAACGTTACTTTTTACTTTTTACTTGTTGATTATGATGTAGATGTTGTAATGTTATGTAACATTATGTAACGTTACTTTTTATTTCTAAAAAGTAAAAATTAATAAATATAAATTTAAAAATTAATCCATTTATTGGTTTTTCGGCCATTAAGTAAAAAGCAATAAATAAAAATTTTAATTATCCTCCAAAATAAACCCGTAACAACAATATATAAATTAGGTTAGACACAAGAACATAAAAAAGATCCTTTTCCATGGAATCGATGGGCTGAATCTGACGGACAATACAACCCTATCTCAACAATTGTAGGCGATGATCCTCTAGAACATCGGGAAGCACAGAAACAACAAGAGGATATGCACTCCTCACCTTTTGGAGAAAATTTGCAAGGCCAAAAACAACTTTCACGTAGTCACCAGAACCAACCAAGAAAGTAACGTGTGTTCTCTTCTTCTTGGTTGCCGCAACCTTTTCCCCAAAAATCTCTGCAGAAAATTCTAGATTCATGGTAAGAAGAGGAGAATAGAAAGTATTGTTGGATTGAATAATCTATTGTAAAGTAGAAGAGGGACAAAATTTGCAGAACAACAAGGTTGAAGTGTAGTGTGTGTTTGCGCTTGAAGTGTAGTGAGATTGCGTTGAAGTTGGTAAGCAATATCAGGGCTTGGGAGCGGTTTGTCGTGTATGTGCTGAACCTGATGTGGTCCAATGGAATACTTGAGGACGAGACCATACATACCATCCTGCACTGGTTCAGGAAAATCTTGCGCATGATGTAAAATATGATCAGGGAGGCGCTAAGGGAGGAGGGCCTGGACCAGGACATCCACCTGACTGATTATCTAAACTTTTTATGCGTGGGGAACAAAGAAGTGAAGAGACCAGGTGAATATGAACCTCCTGAAATTCCAGAAGAAAGGACCAATTATTGGAATGCCCAGAAGCACGGGAGAACCATGATCTATGTATTGTACTGGGATGTTTCTTCATGTGCTAAAGGATGGTCGCCCTAGATCGCTTACTTAATTAATTATTTTATATATGGAGGCGTGTAATGTTAAGGAGAAAAGGAAATTTATTTTCTGCAATGCAAATGAAGAAGAAAATTCATCAACTCGCAAACGAATTAAGTTAGAAGGGGAATACTGTAGTTCCTTAGAATCATGTCAGAACCCAGACTCTGATGAGTCGAACACGACTACTAAACCTAAATCAAGATTCTTTAGTGAATCTAAAATGCAAAAATTGAGCTTTGATCAGTCGAACATGGCTACTAAACCTAAATCGAGATTCTTTTGTGAATCTGACATGCAAAAATTGAACTTTTATCAGTCGAGCACAACTACTAAACCTAAATTGAGATTCTTTTGTGAATATGAAATGCAAGAAGTGAACTCTGATCATTTGAACACAACTACTAAACCTAAATCGAGATTCTTCCAAGAATATGATATTCCAAGTAGTGAGCATTACACTTCCTATGAAAACAATGTCAATCCATGTACAGCAGCAGGAGAAGAAAAGAAAAAAGAAACCCAAGCACTTGATGTTTCTGAGCTGAACAAATCCAATCTCTCACCAAATGTAGATGAAGACTACAAAGAAGAGTTTATCAAAGAAGAAGACATGGAGTGGTTAAACATTCTAATAATACTAGAAAAACAACTTATTTATAGGAACATGAACTATCAGCCTATTCTTGCAACAACAAAAAAATAAGTTGAAGCAAAATCAAATAATGTCAATGGTTGAAAAGGTTGAGGATGAATGCAATATGAAACTAGACATTTTAGATGAGTTCATTGATGAAATAGAGAGGTCAAGTAATGAACTTGTTCATCGTATTAGCGAAAGACAAATCAATTCTCAAGAAGATGTGGTGTTCCAGGATTTACTAAAACAATTAGATGACTGGGATCGAAACTCCTAAGGTGCAAACCTCTTCTCAGGTATTGGACGCAAGGAGATTTTCAAGGAGAGGTTTGCACCTCAGGATATTCAATCTCTCTCGACTCTTGATAGAGCCTAGGATTTGGATCTAGGTTGGTTATATCAAATGTGAATCAATAGAATATTCAATGCTAAAAAATATATAGTATGTTTCCACCAAGAGTAACAAGGTGCTTACAAGCCAGTACTGAGGAGATGTGTAATGCTATAAATAATGAACTAATTGCACATAGACTAACGAGGTGTTTACCACCTAGTATGGGGCACATATCAATGTACTTATAACCCAATATGGGGGAGATGTGTAATGTTACAGGTAACAAACTCACTTTATGTACCAAAAATAAAAACGAAACTAATTTTTTTATGCCACTCATAAAATAAAAAAAGAAAACCGATAAAAAATAATTTAAAAAATCCATATTTGATCATAAAATAAAAATGTAAATCCAAATAAAATGTAATTAAAAAAAATAACACCTCAAGAAATTCATTAGAGGAAATTTGGGGTCTAAAATGGGCCTTATAAGAAAACGCGCCAACAACAAATTTTGTGAGCTAGAATTCAAGAACCAATAGAATTTCAATAAAATAAGTCAACCATAATGGTTGAATTGACATATTTGTCATAAAAGAAAACTACTTTTTTTGTTCGTATTTTCAACATATCTCCATGTCTTTTTACTCAAATTTCAAGCAGGAGAGCTCGTTGGATGCAGAATTTAATTCCGCATCCAATGAGTACCCACACATCATACTTTTGACAGACCCCGCTACCCCAAAAACAAGAAATACCTGAAAAAACGTGATGATGATGTCATCATCACGTTTTTTCAAGTATTTCTTGTTTTTGGGGTAGCGTGGTCCATCAAAATTATGTAGTGTGGGTACTCATTGGATGCGGAATTAAATTTTGCATCCAACAAGCTCTCCCGCTCAGAATTTGAGTAAATACATAGGGAGATATGTCGAAAATACGAACACAAAAAGTAGTTTTTTTCATTCTTCCTCCAAAATTAACAAGTATTATTTTATTATTTTAACTATTATTTTATTATTTTCCTTAGGAGGCCCATTTTAGACCCCAAATATCACTCAAAGTATCATAATTGAATGGAGTATGAATAATTCTCAAATAACTTAATTGATGGTACTCTGCCTAATGAAAGAATTTTGGTTATTTTAGTATAGCATCAATTTTATTCAAAAAAATATATATATAATATATATATAGTTTTTTATTTGTGTGTGTGTGTGTGTGATATTTTTCTTTCATATTATTAAAATATTTTTATGAGTATAAACCTCATGGTTGTTTATGAATACTATCTCAAACCACCACACAAGTCATGTAATGGTGATACTCAACATCAAAATGGGGATATGGTTAGCAATAGAGGGTTCTATAGTTTAAGGATGGTTTTTGGGTCATGATTATTGTCAAGGGAGGAAAATTGTTCTCTTAGGATATAAATGGCTCGCTGGGGCTCATGGGCCATGAAACAAACCTCAAATAACTACATAAAAAATCTAGAGGTGATCTTTATCCTCCAATTAGAATATCATTTCTATTATGAGGTCTTGCACACTATCAAGAAATTTAGGGCCGTAGCAATGATCATGGGAGAAAACTATGGGCCTTACACCCTAGCTAAAGCTTCTAGGTTATAATGGTTATGAACAAAGCCATAAAGCACAAAACATGGCCATTAAATGGGATGATTGTACTTTGCATGGGACATGCGTATCATTAGGACATCTCATACAATTGAGGGTGGCTTTCAAGAGATTGAGCATGTTTGGGAGTTAAATTTAGGGAAATATTCCATAAAGGAATATTCTTGAGCTAATTATACACTATGAACAACCCTTATGGAAAAAACAAGCCACATAACAAGAACCTTCAACATATAAGTGTGATATGGTCACCATTAGGAGCTTGCACAATAAGAATGGTTCAAGGCCTCAATTGTGATTGAGGGAAAAAATTAATGTCTATAATACCTAAATTAATATCAAATTGTTTATGGAACATAAATTAGGATGAAAATAACTTCACATTCCCTCCAGAGTGAAGATTTATCCATGAGGAGTTATAGGTACTATTAAGAGGCTTTGCAAAAAAAAAATATTATGGGTATTGAGCCTTAACCATGGTCAAGAGAGGAAATCTAGGGTCATTAGTTGTAAATGAAACTTATAGGGCTTTAGGGATCAAAACCACCACACATATACTTTAAACAAGATCATTATCCTCTTAGTTAAATTTGTGAATCATTGAGATAGTGTGTGCACCATGGATGGGTATTTAGGCCTTTACCATGGTCAACAAATGAAAACAAGAGTTTTATGCACTAAAGTATTTTACTAGGACTTGTTTAATCCATTAATGAGGCTTGAACCACCATGCAGGGCCTTTATATGGAATCTTTGACATACAAACAAAACATTGGTATCATTAGAAATTTTTCACATGGTTATTGTCTCCTTTGCCATAGTTATGACATAAGAGAAAGTGTCTTAGGACCTAGTTTAAGCTTTTGAGGCTCGTGGACCTTGAATGTGTCCTTGAATAAACACACAAGAATTTGGATGGGAAATCTTCCCTTTAATTGGGATATGAATTTCAATAGGAGTTCTTGTGCACCAAGGACGACTCTTAATGTTTTGACCCTGATAACGATCTCAATCCCTAAATAGATAATTTATGGATAAGGTCCATGAACATGACCTCAAAGAACTATAGACACTTTCAAAAATGGATCTTTAACCTCAAAGGAGGATATGGAGGCCACTGAGAGGTTTTTCATAGTAGGGATTGATCTTGCACTCATAACCATGGTTAAGTAAGGAAAAGGGGGTTATTATGGCCTAAATGAGGATTCCAATCCTAATCAAACAAAATGAGCTCATTAACCACTATAGACACATTTTTAAGTGGGAATTCCTACAAGTGGGTTATGGGCACCATTTCAAGACTTTTCTCACTAGGCATGGGTCTTGAGGCTTTGACCGTAGTCATATGGGAACTAATACAAGGTTTCTCACACTAGAGATGGTTCTAGAGGCATTAGCCATGATTTAAGGATAAAATTCAATATATATGTTTATTACTAACGAACCTTGCATACGTATCAAAACAATCAAATAAGAAATGTAGGGAAATGATTGTAACACCCTTCCTCAAGACATATATACTATTTATTCTAAAAATTGTACATAAATCTAAACATTTAAAAAAATCAAGTAAACAAAAATAGAATTCACTAGTTTCCAAAAAGTTCGTATATTATTATTATTATTATTATTATTATTATTATTATTATTAATTAGTTGGAGTAGAATTCTTATTATTTACTCCCTCTCTCTGTACACACACACATATTGTCATTGTGTTTGGTCCTTTTCTCTTGAAGGTTTTCCCCTTGAAGAGGAAAGTGAAAATAAATATATATTTTATATCATATCCTTCATGTTTTTTATTTTCTTTTACATTTTGGGTTTAAGTATATTACAAGTGGTAATAGAGATCTTTCCTAGGCCAAAAGGGAATAATTTTTTAAAAACTAGGAGGTTTGGCTCTTTCAAATGAGTTTCCCTTTTTTGTGAAGTTTTAACATTTGAAATTTTCAAATCATAGAAATGACATACAAAAGTAACTTGTTTCAAAATTTGAGCTTATATCTTTCTATAATTTTTTAGATACACTCTTTATAAGTTCGAGTTTGTCACTAATACAAAAAACTCCTTCAAATGACTCGTCTTGGCATTTTCACTTCATTTTTTTCCTATAGAGTTTTAGAATCTAAAATATTTATGTTACAAAGAGGAAAAACTAAAGTAACATGTGTCAAAATTTAATTGTCTAGGTTGCTACATTATCAAAGTTATACTCTCTGTAACATAGGCATTTAGAATAGCCCTAAAACTAGCCTTAAATAGTTGTTTTGGGTAAAACTAGTATAACTAAACTTCTTAAAAACCAAATTGAGTGCAACAAAATGTATCAGAAATAATATGAACCAAGATATATCTTGTAATCATTTCAGAATTGGACCTAAAAAATGAACATGTGAAATCCATACAAGTTCCCCCCTTTGAGAAGACCTTAAGTTTCTCTTGTCACATTAGAAATGAGTAAAATATATGAAATTGAAAATTAGACATATCAAATTAATACAAAACAATAAATAGACTCAAAGTTATGTAAAGATTCAGGAATCAACCAAGATAAAATACCAACTTAATAATAGAAGAAGAAAAAATTTATCATTTGAATGAATATGATACACTAGAGAGAGATCAATTTATAGGATTGAGGAGGATTTACAAACCCCCAAGAATAGTTGGGTGGTTCAGAGCCTATGTGAGCTTACAACTCACATATGTTGGAATCATTGGAAAATGCCAACACAAACACCCTCCCATAAGTGAAACATAGGGAGGAAACAAAAGAAAATAAAGATGGTCCCCAACAATGAGGCCTAATAAGGTACCCATGTACAAGCTCCCATAAGCAGATAAAATGAAAACCCCATAAGATATAAAATCCTCTCCAAAAGAGAGAAAGAAAACCATTGTTGAAAAAGGAATTGGAGATTTAATTGAATAATATACCACAATGATGATTGAGTGGCCCATATTCATTTTGCATTACAAAAAAGTGGTTTGTAATTCCACTTGTGAAGGATGTGAAAATGGTATTGCCTTTATCCTTTTACAAGTATTGTTGTACACCTTCCATCACATGGGAAGGAACCCAACAAGTAATATAAATCACATTAGTTAGATGAATTTATATTTGGATTATGTAGAGAGTATATATATATATATATATATATATATATATATATAACTCTCATGTAGAGAGTTATGTGTGTGTGTGTGTGTGTGTGTGTGTGTGTACAAACATGCATATACATATACATATACATATACATATAAATATACATATATGTATATGTATATATATACGCATATGTATGTGTATATGTGTGTGTGTGTGTTACGTACGAAAAATAATCATTGGTGTAATAATACTCATATGTTAATAGCTTAAGAAAGACGAAGGAAAGAAAAAGTAAGTTAGCTTAATTAGATAGAACCCCATAATAATCTATAGAAATGACTAACGCACATTGTATGAAGGATTATTGAGCATAAGTATAGAAGGATAAAATTGTTGAATCAACACCAAAATATTCTTTATAGATGCACCACCTAAGATGAACCTATTTATTGAGTTGAAGCCACACCTAATATAGATAACTGCAGGTAACTATAACCATAGTTGTAACAACTAGGATTTTTACAATTTTTAAGTTGAAAACTTTGAAGTAAAGGTTAAAAGATATAATCATAAAATATATTTGCTCTAAAAATTTCCACATTATGAACCCTTAGTGTTTATTTACACTTGGAAGGAAAAATGGAATAACAACCTGAAAATGGGGAACCAATCCTACATGATTGTTATCTTTAGTAATAACGTAAAGTGAACCCATGATATTTTTGGTACTAAATAGGAGGGGACTGGGAAAACCTATAAGTGGTTTGGAAAAAGAGGAAACCCCACAAATCGGCTACCGTGATAAAAGTTCAACCCAGAAGAAAAATCTTTTAGAGATAAAACCAATCTTGCAGGTTTATATCACATAATCATATTATATATAAAATAGTTATCATAATACACTAGAATAAAAATATGCAGTCATGTCAATTTATATCATAGAAACAAATTATAGCTAAAATAGTCAACATCACTTATCAATCAAAGGATTATAACCTAAGATTATAACATAATCATATTATATATAAAATAAACATAATAAAATATCACATAATCATAATAATCATATTATATATAAAATAGCTAACACATAATAATATAACCTATGACATATGACATAAGCATATTATATATAAAATAGTTAACATCACTTATCAATCAGGGGATTATAACCTGTAACAATATCATAATACACTAGAATAAAATGATGCAGTCATGCGGGTGTATATCATAGAATCACATTATAGATAAAATAGTCAACATCACTTATAAATCAAATGAGTATAACATCACCCATTTGGTTATTGCATCAACAACCAAATAGTCTCATCAGATGCACCACCTAAGATGAACCTATTTATTCAGTTGAAGCGACACCTAATATAGATAACTGCAAGTAACTATAACCATAGTTTCAACAACTAAGATATTTGCGATTTTTAGGTTCAACACTTTGAAATAAAGGTTAAAATACATAATCATAGCATATATTTGCACTAAAAATGTCCACATTAGGAACCATTAATGTTTTATTTCTGGAAAAATGGAATTACAGCCCGAAAATGGGGAACCAATCCTACATGTCTGTTATCTTTAGTAATAAATTAAAGTGAACCCATGATATTTTTGGTACTAAATAGGAAGGGACTCAAAAACCCTACAAGTGGTTTGAGAAAAGAGGAACCCTCCATAAATCAGCTATCATGATGCAAGTTCAACCCATACCGAAAATCTCTTAGAAATAAAACCAATCTTGCAGGTTTATATTACATAATCATATTATATATAAAATAGTTAACATCACTAATCAATCAAGTGATTATAACCTGTAACAATATCATAATACACTATATTAAAAAGATGTAGTCATGCAGGTTTATATCATAGAATCACATTATAGCTAAAATAGTCAACATCACTTATAAATCAAATGATTATAACCTGTAACAATATCATAATACACTATGCAACAATATCATAATACTCTATAATAAAAAGATGTAGAATCATTTGGAAGAATTAAATGTATATGAAGTTAGAGTAATTTGATAAAGTTGACAAATGAAAAACAAAAAGGATGGAACACAGTTGGGCAGATTCATTTCCTTATCACTATTACTTGGAAACATTTATAGGTAAATAAATACAATGTAGTGGTTCATGAAATAAAACTATCATAAATGGTAACTAATTGGAAATGGTTAAAGTGGACCAAAAGTACTAAATCAACTACTCAACTAATATATGATGTAGTGGACCAAGGAGATTACATCTTCTAACACTCCCCCTATATCTCAATGGGACAATATTCTCATCACTATCAATTCCTAAGTGTTTCTGCTAAAACTCAAATGCAAGTGTTCCCAATGGTTTGGAGAACATGTCATCCAATTTCTCCTTAGAGCCATAAAATAATAAAGTGATTTCTCTATTATTGACAAGCTCACAGATGAAGTGATAGCGAGTGTCAATATGTTTTCTCTTTCTATGAAGGAAATGATGTTTGGACAATGCTATTGCAGAGTTATTGTCACAAAAAATAGGAGTTGGATATTTCTATGTGTCCCATATCCTTTAAAAGTGTCATAATTATAAATGCAAGTCTATGATACCATGTCAGAATTCTAAAGACTTGATGGTAGCAAGAATTCTATAAACAATCTAAGAATCTAAGCACACAATTAACCTCGCAGGGAATTGCAGAGAATTAGCATAAGGAGAGAAGAAGAAGAAGAATGCACACACATTAAGGAGTGATCAATAAATGATTGATTGATTATTACAATAGTAATTCATCCTTATAAAGTAAAAATAGAGTTTATAGAATACAACGCATGCTAGCTCATAAATTAGGCTTACTAAATATGATAAACCCTCATAGGTGACTAAAGCACTTTCAAACTTTGTCAAGGACCTCACGAATTAGATAAATCATGAGTTAGTTGTCATGAGTGGTGGAAAAAAATGATAATCCTGGAATATAGAGAAAAAATCATGGAGGATGGGTTGCAAACAAAATATAGTAGTTTCCTGATTGGCTAGATTTACCTTATAAAATAAAAAGATGGAATAAAGAAGTATAAAGACGTAATCTGCAGGAAGGTGTAGTTACTAATTCCAACAATCAATAAGTGGGCATGATCTAACCAGAATCGGGATAAAGGATCTCTTGGGCTATATATGGAAAGTGTTGACCAAGTGGTGCAAGTTGTTGCCAACTATCTAGGCTAGTAGTTAGGAAATTAATCAATGATGATTAAATATTGTTATCCTATGTATGGAGTTGGTTTATAATATTGTGTCCAAATAATTGAGGAAAGAGTCAAAAACCACATCAATAAAATCCTCCCTTGAGAAATGAAAGGAAAGGAAAACCCAAAATTATGACCCATTTTTTATGTTGCTCCAAACTAAATGTTGATGTATAGAGGAATCTTCTTTTTGGGAAGAAGAGAAATCTGCTCACCCGAATCAAGAATAGTTGAAGGATTGAAACTTGGACCATGTAGAACAACTAGGATCGAATGATGTGTAACACGGACTGAAAGATATTAAGAGTTGTAACCATCTCCAATATGATGAGATGACTTGAACTTCGAACCAATAGAGATTAAATCAGCTCTAGATAGGTGAAATAAGTGTCCAGGTGAATGCATAAGGTCTCCAACTTCATTTACAGTGAGAGGATGTGTGCAAGTGATCATGTAGGAAGAAGGAGAAGTCTTAGGATCAAGGAGTGCGAATGCAAAGAGTCCATATATTGGTATATCTTCCAAAATATCCAAATGAACACAAACTAGCACATTAGTAGACTCTTCTACAGAATAAACTGGTAAAGAATCCTCTATGGTAGAAGTATGAAAGGAGGAAAGAAAGAGATGTTCAAAATATTCAAGGAGGATATGATTATTGATGACAAGAACAAATGAGGATAGGCAGAAGCGCATGAGATCAAGTATGGTGAGTGGTATGACACAAATAATACTTGATCTAGCCAAGCAAACATCCAAAAAGTTACTGATTTGCACACCATCAAGGAGAGAGGTATGCACAAGGTGTGAAGGATCTGGAATATGGATCACAGAATCTATGATAGAATACATAGAGAAAACTGAATGTGTGAATGATTCATCAACAATAGAAATAAAAACTTCATTAGTCACTTATTTTTTACCATCATCATAATAAGAAGATGAATCAAGATATTCAACTTCCAGAGGTACAAAAAAAGATATATCTTCAATATTTGCTTCTTGATAGAAAGAGGAAGCATTCGAATCAAAGAGAGCGGTACAAACATGAACTGTATGAGGGACTTATTCATCGTGCACACCTTCATAAGATATTGTATAGACCAAGACATCTTGAGAAAGAGCACGTGAGGAGATGTTGGTTTTCTCCTTGCTTCATCTTCTTCTTTCTACATACCAAAATATTTGTCCAAAATGTTCCAAATCTCAAATGGATACTCAGTAGAAACTGTGAGATGATGTATCTTTGGAGACATTTCCAGACACATAATTCCATAAGCTCTATCACTGTCATTTAGCTAGTCAATATTCTCTTCATAATACTTTGGTTTTCTCATTGCACCAATGGAGACATCAAAGAGATGTTTCCTCTTCAAGTATGCGCTCATATTTGGCTTCCAATCACCATAGTTTAATGGAGATTAGGAACTTTTGAATCCATATTGAAGTTTTTGCACCTACAAAATAAACCTGTAAATCTAAAAAGGAGGATTAATTAACGAGATCCCAAAGCTCTGATACCATGTCAAAATTCTAAATGCAAGCCTCTGATACCATTTTAGAATTCTAAATGAAAGGATCTGATACCATGTAATAATTCTAAAGCCTTGATGGTAGCAAGAATTATATAAACAAGCTAAGAATCTAAGCACACAGTTAACCTCACAGGTAATTGCAAAGAATTAGAATAAGGAGGGAAGAAGAAGAATAATACACACACATTAAGGAGTTATCAATAAATGATGTTTGATTGATTATTGCAATAGTAGTACAACCTTATAAAGGAAAAATAGAGTTTCTAGAATACAAACTCATTCTAGCCCATAAATCAGGCTTACTAAATATGATAAACCCCCATAGGTGACTAAATCACTTTCCAATGTTTTCAAGGACCTCATGAATTAGCTAAATCATGAGTGAGTTTTCATGAGTGATGGAAAAAATGCTAATCCTGGAATCTGGAAAGAAAATCATGGAGGATGGGTTGGAAACAAAATATAGCAATTTCCTAGTTTACTAGCTTTACCTTATCCACTGAAAAGATAGAATAAAGCAGCATAACGAAAGAATCTACAGGAAAGCACATTTACTAATTCTAGTAGTCAATAAAGTGGGTGGGATCTAACCAGAATCAAAATAAAGGCACTCTTGGGGTATATATGGCAAGTGTTGACCAAGTGGCGCAAGTGGATTCCAACTATCTAGGCTAGTAGGTATGAAATTAATCAGTAATGATAAAATATTGATATCATAAGTATGTTGTGGGCTTATAATATCCCAACAAAAATTCTTTTTATCCAAACTATGCAGCAAATTGTTGTAGTAGCTTCTACATCCTCTACTTCTGAAGAAGACATGTTGACAATGGGTTGTTTCTCAGAGGTCCATGATATCATATTTGTACCCAAGTGGAATGCATAGTCATATGTTACTCTCCTATCATCAATACTACTTGCAAAATAACTATCATTTTTCCCTGTGAAAATATTGTCTGGTGAATGAGTGTACCAAAGTCCATACCCAACTGCACCTGCAACATTTATCAAAATACTTTTACCAACTTTCTAGCTAAAGTCTTTGGGGGACTCCATAAAACTGGAAGTCAAGTTGAAATCATACATCAAATAAGGTTAGTTGTAGTCAACTACATTAAACTTCCTACCATTCTTTTATAACTTGTATATTTCATTGTTGGTCCATCATCTTGCTTACTAAATTTGGTTCATGTAGCAATGGGAGCTTCTGATGCTTTTAATTTATCCATCCCGAAACTCTGCAAAATGTCTGTAGCATACTCATGTTGATAGATGAACATGCCTTTTTCACTTTGGTTAACTTCCATAACAAGTAAGTACCTCATAATCCCTAAATCAGTAATCTCAAACTTCCTTTTCATGATTGTCTTAAATTCTTCTAACATTAAATTTCCAGTATCTATCATGTCATCAACATAAATACATACAAGAAAAATTTTACCCTACCGATATGTTCTGACATATGGAGTGGGATCATTATTTCTCATGTTGAACCTATTGTTGATGATATATGAATCAATCCTATTGTACCATCAATCCTACTATACCAATCTTAGGGAGCTTGTTTTAAATGATACAAGGCCTTGTTTATCTTACACACTTTGTGTTATTAACCTTTGACAACATATCCAGATGGATGGTCTACGTACATAAAATTCTTCTTCAATAATGCCATTAAGAAAGGTTTATTTCATGTCCATTTGATTAACATTCCATTTATTTTGATCTACCATGGCTAGTACAACTCTGATGGTGTCCAATATTGCTACTAGAGAAAACTTTTCATCATAATCCACACCATATTGTCGAGCAAATTATTTGGAAACCAACATAGATTTGTGATTATATATCACTAATTTTTCATTCATTTTGGTCTTATAGACCCAATTAACTCCAATACTAGTTTTTTCTGCTAGGAGATCAACAAGATCACGAGTTTGATTTCATCCTATAGCATCAATTTCTTCATTCATTTCTTGTACCCAATATGAATCCTTCACTACTTCCTTAAAGTATGTAGAATGATAGGAAAACATAACATACTAAAGTGTCTCATCAATAATAGGAGTTCACTCATATATATCTGTCAAACTTTTGGTTTTCTAGATCTATGATGGACTGTAGGTTGGGAGTTCTTCTTGTTTTCATACCTCCAATATTGGAAACCTAAGTCGCAGATCTCGAAGATATGAACTTTCCTTATGTTGAATGTCTACTGAAGCATTATTAGGGTCACTCCAACATTTATCTTCAAGGAATTTAACATTGACAGGGTTGTATAGCTTATAAGCCTTATGTTGCTCATTGTAACCAATGAGAATGCATCTCTAACTCCTTTTATCAAACTTTTTCATTAATTCTTTAGATACATGTGAAAATGATACACAACTAAAAACTATGAGATTTGAGCCACTAGTCTTAGTGCCACTCCAATAGTCTTCAGGAATCTTGTCTTAGATACTCATGGTAGGAGATATGTTCAATAAGTAAACTAAACATGCAACAACTTTAGCCCAATAATCATCTAACAATTTCTTATATGACAACATGCTTCAAGCCATGTTCATAATGGTCCAGTTCTTCCATTCAACAACTCCATTTTGTTGTGGAGTGTATCTGGTGGTGAGATGTTGTTAGATTCCATACTGTTTGCATAACTCCGTGAAATCATGTGAATCATATTCACCTCCACCATATGACCTGAGCACTTTGATTGATTTTTGAGGCTGTTTTTCAATTAATGCCTTGAATGATTTAAACTTGGAGAAGATATCTAATTTGTGCCTTAAAAAGTAGACCCAGAATTTCCTCTTATAGTCATTAATAAATGTCACAAAATAAAAGCTACCTCCTATGGATTGGGATTGCATGGGTCCACATAGATCTGTATGAACTAACTCAAGGTGTTCTTTGGCTCAGGATGAGGAAATGAGGAAGCTTTCCCTTTCATGTTTCCCTAAGATACAATATTCACAAGAAATGGATTGTCCATTCATGATTGGTAACCCCTTGACCATGGACTGTTTTTGGAGAAGACTAAGACTTTTATGACCACACCTACATTGAAACATTCAAGTTTCATATTGACTAGAGACATTGTTTTCATATGATTGTGATAGGGTATCACTTCTGAGACTAAGAGGAAGTATCCTATTCTTGTTTATTTATACTTTGGATAAGAGTCTTCTACTAGGGCATTTATTAAATATAGTACAATAAGCGTAAAAGAACCTAACATCATATTTATTCTGAATCATTTGACCTGCATTGATTATATTGACTTTCAAATATTGAACATAGAATACATCATGTATAAACATCTTCTCATTATGTTTAGTAAGCATAGGTACAATGAGTTTTCCTTGAGCCGAAACTTGAGAATGATCACCTAACTTTATTTCTATGATGATAGAGGAATCTAATATATAAAATAACAACTTGTTACTTTTCATGTGATTGTTGCAACCACTATCCAATAGACATAGATCTGACAAGAGAGGAACATGGTGTTTGATGTGCCTTCTTCAACATTGAAGACGGGGGATTGAAGATGGGGGATTTACCATTGTTTTGTTGTTGTAAATGTAAATTTGAAATATATTATTCATTGTATTATTTGTATTGTTATTATAATATTTTGTTGTACTTTTATTATACCTCCTTTCGGGAATTTTTTACCTCCGATCATAAGGTGCCATTAATGTAATTGGTCATGTAAGATTCGAGGTAAAACCTCCATTGTAAGTCAAGGAAATAGACCCTAAAAGAATATTGTGAAATGTATTTTTTGAGTACCCTTAGGATAGTTCATCTGAGTAGGGTACAAAATTTATCCCTATTGGACCAAAGGGTCAAACAGTATAAATAGGGAGGAGCCCTCCCTCATTTGGATACGCTGCAAGCTAATGTAAGTTCGCTCCAAGAGAGAAGAAGATGGGCTCGTTGGTGTAGAAGAAGAAGAAGTGGTAGAATACATATTATCTTTGGGTTTTTTTATCTCTGTATGAAATTTTATTAAGTGACGAATCTATACTGAAGAAATTCTTGGGTTTTCTCCCTTGTGGTTTCCCAGGATAAAATTATTGTATCTTTCTTTTGTGTTGCACTTATCTATCTTTCAATGATCCTATTGCATATGGTTATGATGTTATGATGATAAATATTTTAGGATATTGTATAACAATTAAAACTCTAACATTATATCATATCCACCCTAAAAGAAGGCATTGTGCAACTGAAATACTGCTACAACTGCAGCTACTAGAGATTAGGGTTTCATGCTTGTAAAAATCTAGTCATCTTGAAATTTTCATTATAACTCTAATTTGGAGAAGGATCAAGAGCTGAAACATGGATATAATGAATATGAAATCTTTATGTACCCCATGTGAGAGTTTTACCCTAAAAATCAATATACTTCAAGAGATATGATCCCTCCAAAATAGGGTTTCTGCCTCTTCCAAAAAAATTTCTTAAACAGGTGGCCTAAGGAGAATCATTATATCTCGATATATAAATATCCAAATTGAATTTAGTAATATTATGAAGATAGGGAATGAACTATCATTTATGTGGTGTTTCATACCGATAATTTGAAACAATGATATGTTATAGTACATACAATTTCTCTATACTGAACCAGTCCATAACCATGTCACCTTAGGAAACTTAGAATAAGTTCCACTTAGTGTCTCTAAATCCTAGGCTCTATCAAGCACTGAGAGGAATAAAATCTCCCGATGTGCAAAAATATCCTCAAATAGCTCCTTCCATCCAATACTTGAGAAGAGGTTTGCACCTTGGGAGATTTGATCCCAATCATCTAAATGTTTTAGTAAATCCTGAAACATCACATCTTCCTGAGAGTTGATTTGGCTTTCGCTAATATGATGAAAAATTTCATCACTTGAACTCTTTGTTTCATCGATGAACTCTTCTAAAATGTATAATTTCATACTACATTCGTCCTCAACCATTTCAGCCATTAACATTATTTGATTTTTCTTCAACTGATTTTTTTTATTGCAAGAATAGGTTGATAATTCATGTCCCTAGCAATAAGTTGTTTTTCCAATATTCTTAGAATTTTTAACCACTCCATGTCTTCTTCCTTGATAAACTCTTCTATGTAGTCTTAATCTACATTTGGTGAGAGATTGGCTTCGTTCGGCTCAGAAACATCAAGTGCTTGGGTTTCTTTTTATTTTCTTCTTCTGTTGTTGTACACGGATTGACATTGTTTTCATAGTAAGTGTAATGCTCGCTACTTGGAATTTAAGATTCATGAAAGAATATCGATTTAGATTTAGTAGCTGTGTTTGACTGATCAGAGTTCATTTCTTGCATTTCAGATTCACAAAAGAATCTCCATTTAGGTTTAGTAGTTTTGTTCGACTGATTAGAGTTCAATTTTTGCATTTCAAATTCACAAAAGAATATTGATTTCAGTTTAGTAGTTGTGTCTGACTAATCAGAGCTCAATTTTTGCATTTCATATTCATGAAATAATCTTAGTTTTTGCTTTAGTAGCTATGTTTGACAGATCAGAGTTCAATGTTTGCATTTTAGATTCACTAAATAATCTCGATTTGGGTTTAGTAGTTGTGTTCAGCTGATTAGAGTTTGGGTTCTGACATGCTTCTAAGGAACTACAGTATTCCCCTTCTAACTTAATCTATTTGTGAGGTGATGCATTTTTTTCTTCACTTGAGTCACAAAAAACATATTTCCTTTTCTCCATCTATAAAATAATTAATTAAGTAAGTGATATAGGGAGGTCAATAGGAAGAAACATCCCAGTATGAGACATAGATCATGGTTCTCCTGTGCATCGGGGCATTCCAGTAATTGGTCCCTTCTTATGGAATTTCAGGAGGTTCAAATTTTCCTAGTCTCTTCACTTCTTTGTTCCCCACACAAAATAATTTCATATAATCATTCGAGTGGAAGTATTGGTCCAGGCCCTCCTCCCTGAGCCCATCCCTGATCATCGGTATATGAATATCCAAATTGAATTTACTAAATTTTGCATATAGGGAATGAACTATCATTTATGTGGTGTTTCAAACCCATAAGTTGAAATAGTGATACGTGGTATTCCGTACAAGTTCTCTATACTAAACCAATCCATAACTAGGTTACCTTGGGAAACTTAGAATAAGTTCCACTTGGTGTATCCAAATCCTAGGCTCTATCAAGCACCGAGAGGGATCAAATCTCTCGAGGTGCAAAACTCTCCTCAAATAGCTCCTTGTTTCCAATACCTGAGAAGAGGTTTGCACCTCGAGATATTTGACCCCAGTCATTTAACTATTTTAGTAAATACTGAAACATCACATCTTCTTGAGAATTGATTCATCTTTCACTAATACGATGAACAAGTGCATCACTTGACCTCTCTATTTCATCGATGAACTCGTCTAAAATGCCTAATTTCATACTGCATTTGTCCTCAACTATTTCAACCATTGACATTATTTGATTTTGCTTCAACTAATTTTTTGTTGTTGCAAGAATAGGCTGATAGTTCATGTCCCTAGAAATAAGTTGTTTTTCCAGTATTCTTAGAATGTTTAAGCACTCCATGTCTTGTTCTTTGATAAACTCTTCGTTGTAGTCTTCATCTACATTTTGTGAGAGATTGACTTCGTTCAGCTCAGAAACATCAAGTACTTGGGTTTCTTTTTTCTTATCTTCTTCTATTTATGTACACAGATTGACATTGTTGTCATAGGAAGTGTAATGCTCTCTACTTGGCATTTCAAATTCATGAAAGAATATCGATTTAGGTTTAGTAATTGTGTTCGACTAATCGGAGTTCATTTCTTGAATTTTAAATTCACAAAAGAATCTCTATTTAGATTTAGTAGCTTTGTTCGGCTGATCAGAGTTCAATTTTTGCATTTCAGATTCACAAAAGAATCTCAACTAGGTTTAGTAGCTGTGTTTGATTGATCAGAGCTCAATTTTTCATTTCAAATTCATGAAAGAATCTCAGTTTAGGTTTAGTAGCTATGTTCGATTGATCAGAGTCAATTTTTTGCATTTTAGATTCACTAAAGAATCTCGATTTAGGTTTAGTAGTTGTGTTCAACTGATCAGATTCTAGGTTCTAGCATGATTCTAAGGAACTATAGTATTCCCCTTCTAACTTAATATGTTTGTGAGCTGATGCATTTTCTTCTTCACTTCCATCGCAGAAAACAGATTTCCTTTTCTCCTTAATATTACGCACCTCCATCTATAAAATAATTAATTAAGTAAGTGATCTAGGGAGGCCATCCATCATCACAGGAAGAAACATCCTAGTATGAGACATAGATCATGGTGCTCCTGTGTGTCTGGGAATTCCAGTAATTGGTTCCTTCTTCTGGCCTTTCAGGAGGTTCATATTCACCCAGTCTCTTCACTTCTCTATTCTCCACGCAGAATAAGTTCAGATAATCAGGCCCTCCTCCCTAAGCGCCTCCATGATCATCTTATACATCATGCGCAAGGTGTTGTTGAACCAATGCAGAATGGCCTGCACAGTCTCGTCCTCAGGTATTCCCTCAGGCCACATAGAGTTCAGCACATACAAGGAAAATCACTCTCGATCCCTGATCTTACTTACCAACTTCAGTGCAATCTCACTGCACTTCAAGCGCAAACACGCACTACACTTCAACCTTGTTGTTCTGCAAATTTTGTCCCTCTTCTACTTTACAACAGATTATTCAATTCAACCATACTATCTATTCTCCTCTTCTTACCATGAATCTAGGATTTCCTGCAGAGATATTTGGGGAAAAGGTTGCGGCATCCAAGAGGAAGAGAGCGTCTGTTACTTTCTTGGTTGGTTCTAGCGACTACGTGAAAGGTGTTTTCGGCCTTGCAAAGTGTCTCCAAAAGGTGAGGAGCGCACATCCTCTCATCGTTGATGTGTTGCCCGATGTTCCAGAGGATCATCGCCTGCAATTGTTCAAACAGGGTTGTATTGTTCCCCAAATCCATCCCATCGATCCCTAGAGAAGGATCTTTTTTTATGTTCTTGTGTCTAACCTAATTTATATATTGTTGTTATGGGTTTATTTTAGTGGATAATGAAAATTTTAATTTATTACTTTTTACTTAATGGCTGACAAAACCAATAAATGGATTACTTTTTAAATTTATATTTATTATTTTTTACTTTTTAGAAGTAAAAAGCAATGTTACAACATCTACATCATAATCAGCAAGTAAAAAGTAAAAAGTAACGTTACAACATCTCCCTCATAATCGACAATATTATATATAGTCGACATAAAATTGCAATATCTCCCCCATACTGGGATGTAGAGTGCCTCTTGGCACTCTACAGCGCATCTCCATTATGATTCCACTGACAGTAATAAGGTTCTTACAAGCTAGTACCGAGGACATGTGTAACGGTATACATAACGAACTAATTGCACAGAAGCTAGTGAGGTGTTTACCACATAGAATGGGGCACACAGCAATGTACTTATAACCCAATATGGGGGGGGATGTGTAATGTTACGGGTAACAAACTCACTTTATGTACCAAAAATAAAAAGAAACTATTTTTTTTAATGTCGCTCATAAAATAAAAAAGAAAACCGATAAAAAATAATTTAAAAAATCCATATTTTCTCATAAAATAAAAATTTTAATCCAAATAAAATGTAATTAAAGAAATAACACCTCAAGAAATTGGATGCCTTTGTGTGCTTGATAGATTCACATTTAGGATAGATCTATGATGGTAAAAATAATATCAATTAAAGTCTTGTAATTGAATGGAGTGTGAATAATTCCCAAATAACTTAATTAATGGTACTGATCTTCCTAATGAAAGATCTTTTGTTATTTTAGTATAGCATCAATTTTATTCAAAAAAATATATATATAATATATATATAGTTTTTTATTTGTGTGTGTGTGTGTGTGATATTTTTCTTTCATATTATTAAAATATTTTTATGAGTATAAACCTCACGGTTGTTTATGAATACTATCTTAAACCACCACACAAGTCATGTAGTGGTGATACTCAACATCAAAATGGGGATACGGGTAGCAATATAGGGTTCTACAGTTTAACGATGGTTCTTGGGTCATGATTATGGTTGAGGAAGGAAAATTGTTCTCTTAGGATATAAATGGCTCTCTAGGGGTCATGGGCCATGAAAAAAACCTCAAATAACTACATAAAACCTCTATAGGTGATCTAGCCTCTAATTAGAATATGAGTGCCAATATGAGGTCATGCACACTATCAGGAAATTTAGGGACTTAAAAATGATCATGGGAGAAAACTATGGCCCTTACACCCTAGCTAAACCTTCTAGGTTATAATAGTTATGGACAAATCCATAAAGCAAAAATCATGGCCATTAAATGGGATGATTGTACTTTGCATGGGGTATGGGCATCATTAGGAAATCTCGTACAATTGAGGGTGGATTTCAAGAGATTGAGCATGTTTGGGAGTTAAATTTAGGGAATTATTCCATAAATGAATATTCTTGAGCTAGTGCACTATGATCAACCCTTATGCACAACATAGGCCACATAACAAGAACCTTCAACATATAAGTGTGATATGGTCACCATTAGGAGCTTGCACAATAAGAATGGGTCAACACCTCAATTGTGATTCAGGGAGAAAAATAATGTCTATAATACCTAAATTAATATCAAATTTTGTATGGAACATAAATGAGGATGAAAATAACCTCACATTCCCTCTAGAAGGAAGATTTATCCATGAGGAGTTATAGGTGCCATTAAGAGGCTTTGAAGAAAAAAAGGATTATGGGTATTGAGCCTTAACCATGGTCAAGAGAAGGAATCTAGGGTCATTAGCTATAAATGAAACTTATAGGGCTTTATTCCCTACATAGGTATCAAAACCACCACACATATCCTTTAAACAAGATCATTATCCTCTTAGTTAAATATGTGAATCATTGAGATAATGTGTGCACCATGGATGGGTATTTAGGCCTTAACCATGGTCAACAAATGAAAAAAAGAGTTGTATGCACTAAATTATTTTATAGGACTTGTTTAATCCTTTAATGAGGCTTGAACCACCATGCAAGGCCTTTATATGGAATCTTTGACTTACAAACAAAACATTGGTATCATTAGAACTTTTTCACATAGTTATTGTATCCTTTGCCATAGTTATGACATAAGAGAAAGTGTCTTAGGACCTAGTTGAAGCTTGTAAGGTTCGTGGACATTGAATGTGTCCTTGAATAAACACACAAGAATTTCGATAGGAACTCTTCCCTTTAATTGGGATATGAATTTCAATAGGATTTTTTGTGCACCAAGGATGACTCTTAATGTCTTGACCATGATAACGATATCAATCCCTAAATAGATAGTTTTATGGATAATTTCCATGAACATGACCTCAAAGAACTATAGATACTTTCAAAAAGGGATATTTAACCTCAAAGAAGGATATGGAGGCCAATGAGAGGTTTTTCATAGTAAAGATTGATCTTGCGCTCATAACCATGGTTAAGTAAGGAAAAGGTTATTATGGCCTAAATGAGGATTCCAATTCTAATCAAACAAATTGAGCTCATCAATCACTATAGACACATTTTCAAGTGTGAATGGCTACAAGTGATTTATGGGCACCATTTCAAGACTTTTTTCACTAGGGATGGGTGTCAAGGCTTTGACCATAGTCATATGGGAACTAATACAAGGTTTCTCACACTAGAGATGGTTATTGAGGAATTGGCAATGATTCAAGGATAAAATTCAATATATATGTTTATGACTCATGAACCATCCATATGTATCAAAACAATCAAATAAGGGTTGTAGGGAAATGATTGTAACACCCTTCATCAAGACATATATACTATATATTCTAAAAATTGTACATAAATCTAAACATTTAAAAAACATCAAGTAAACTAAAATAAAATTCACTAGTTTCCAAAAAGTTCGTATATTATTATTAATTAGTTGGATTAGATTTCTTATTATTTACTCTCTCTCTCTATACACACACATATTGTCATTGTGTTTGGGCCTTTTCTCTTGGAGGTTTTCCCCTTGAAGAGGAAAGTGAAAATAACTATATATTTTATATCTTATCCTACATGTTTTTTACTTTCTTTTACATTATGGGTTGAAGTATATTACAAGTGGTAATAGAGATCGTTTCTAGGACAAAAGCGAAGAATTTTTAAAAACTAGGGGGTTTGGCTCTTTCAAATGAATTTCCATGTTTTGTGAAGTTTTAACATTTGAAATTTTCAAAGCACAGAAAGGACATACAAAACTAACTTGTTTCAAAATTTGAGCTTATAGGTTGCTATAATTTTGTAGATGCACTCTTTATAAGTTCAAGTTTGTCACTAACCGAAAAATATCCTTCAAATGACTCATCTTGGCATTTTCACTTCATTTTTTCCTATAGAGTTTTATAATCTAAAATATTTATGTTACAAAGAGGACAAACTGAAGGAACATGTGTCAAAATTTAAGTGTCTAGGTCGCTACATTATCAAAGTTATACTCTCTATAAAATAGGCATTTAGAATAGTCATATGAATTCTTACACTTTCTGCCATACTCAGATCCAGTACAACCTCAACCGCCATTTGAAAGGGGAGGCAAAAACATTTTATCTACACATTTTTTTAATGATGTATTGTCTAAATTTTCAGATTCAGAATATGAGGAACAAGATCAGCATGATCTCGATATTGATATTGAGCCTCAAGAGGATCTAGATCCATATTTAGTTCCTATTCCAAATCAGTCTCCTAAGCCTAAATGGGCTCAAAATCTCATTCAAGTGGCTTGGAATGTTGTTGGGGGTCCAAGTGATAGAAGAAGAACAAGGTCCCAGTTGTGGAAATTAAGGCCAGCAATAGATTAATTTTACTCACAACAATTATCAATTGATCATGCAAATTGCTAACAAGAGAGACTGAATATGGAGTTGTAACACTAAATTGTATTAACTGAGTGTACAATAGCCAACCCTCTAATAACATAGGTTGCTGAATAAATAGAATACATCAATAAATCAAATGCATGAGGAGGCATCCAAATCTAGCATAAAGCAGGCTTACCAAAAATAAGCAAATCCCCCATAGGTGTAAAAAGCTGATCCCAAATCTGTCATGGAGCTCACGAATTGGCAAAAAGGCATAGGAAATCTAAAGAGTGGTGGAATGGAAGCTCATAAATTCTTTTGCATGGAGAAAATAGAGGAGGATGTGTAGGACAAAAAACAAGTCAACCTCACCTAGTCTAGCTTTTCCTTTTGCCTTAAAACACTGAAAAAGCAGGCAATAAAGCAGAAAAAGCAGAAGGGCGCCTAGGAGGACAGGAATAAAGAAGAATTGATTCCTTTAGCTCTCCCATGTGCTACATGAGTCAAATGTGGCAATTTTGACCTCTATGGATAGGCAAATAGCAACTTGCACAAGGTGGGACACATGAACTAGGCAAATAAGACAAAAAATAAATGAATTAATGTCTAAGTGGGTAAAATATGGGTTGATTATTCTAAAACCCCCCCTTAATCCTGAATTATGAGTAATATATCATAAAATTATAGGGCCTATCAACAAGGCTTAGTCACCCTTTACATACTGCAAATCCATTTAAACAAGGAAAGAGGCAAAACCAACTTGGGAAAATCCTCCCTTAAACATGGACTGTAAAACAAAATTGTAGAATCTTGTCTTCACTCATGCTTTCACAGCATGATCAACAATCCCTAGCAGTGATTTGATATTGCTGAAGGTATTCTCACAAAATTCTTTGGTGAAGATGTCAGCTACTTGTTCTGAAGATGAACAGAAGAGTAGGTGAATGGTGCCATCATGCACAAGTTCTCTGATGTAGTGCATATGGATCTCAATGTGTCTGGTTCTCTACTTCTGAACTGGATCCTTGCAGATTTGAATGGTACTCTGGTTATCACAGTATATGGTAGTTGAGTACTCAGGTTCGAAACCACACTCTCCAAGTAAACCTTGCAACCATAAACATTGAGTTGTTGCATTAACAACTCCTCTGTACTCTGCTTCTGTAGATGAGAGTGCAATGGCACTCTGTTTCTTGCTTGACCAGCTGTTTGGCCCTTCTGCAAGCATGAACACATATCCTAAAGTGGACTTTCTGTCTGTGCTATCACCTGCCCAATCACTGTCAGTAAATCCAATCAACTCAAGATCAGATTTTGCTTTATAGAAGATCCCATGTGTCCTTGTTCCCTGAACAAAGTAAAGGATCCTTTTGGCTGCTTTCCAATGGATTTCTTGAGGCTGATCCATGAATCTAGAATCCACACTTACTGCATAACAAATATCAGGTTGATTATGTGTCAAAAACAACAAACAGCCAATCAATTGCCTATATAGTGTATTGTTTACCATCGGTGGAGAATCAGCTTCTTCCAGCTTCACTCCTGAAAGGAAAGGAGTTTTGCTTGCTTTGCAATCCTTCATTTTGAATTTGTTCAGAAAGTCCAAGGCTTATTTGGACTGGTGCACCTTGATTCCAGCTTTGTTTTGAGAGATCTCAAGCCCCAAAAATTGACTTAAGAGCCCCAAATCTGTCATGGAGAAGGCTTGGTTCATAGCTCCTTTTAAGGAAGCAATCTCAGCCTGTGAGCTTCCTGTAATGAGGAGGTCATCAACATATAACACAATGATCATTAATGAACCATTAACTAACTTCAAATAGACATTTGGATCTGATTTTCACTGAAAAAAATTCAGTGATAGCAAGAAGCTATCAATCTTGGCATACCAAGCCCTGGGGGCTTGCTTTAGCCCATACAATGACTTTCTCAACCTGCACACAAGAGAAGGGTTAGTAGAAAAACCTTGAGGCTGCTGCATATATATCTCCTCAGTGAGATCTCCATTCAGGAAGGCACATTTTACATCCATGTGATGTACCTCCCATTGCCTTGAGGCTGCAATGGCTAGAGCTAGCCTGATGGAATCCATTTTTGCCACTGGGGAAAAGGTCTCGTTGTAATCTATGCCATGAAACTATGAGTAGCCTTTGGCTACCAATATGGCCTTGTATTTTAGTGTTGAACCATCAGCAGCAAATTTGGTCTTATAGACCCACTTACACTGTACTAGTTTTCTCCCTGGGGGAAGATCCACTAGCTCCCATGTGTTGCTCTTCTGGAGTGAGATGAACTCCTCCTTCATGGTTGTTTGCCATATTGGATATCCTACTGCTTCTTCATATGTTTGAGTATCAGACTCCACCATCAAATATAATTTTTCAGCAAACATAGGATCCCTCATGCACAGACCACTCTCAAATTGAGATCTAGTCCTTCTTGGGTCATTGGGATCCCCAGCTAGCTCACCTGCTGCATGTAGTGTCTTGGCTGCCAATTTTGGCCTTGTGGGGATGTTAGGTTCTGCAATAAACTTGTCTCCATCAGACAAATCAGAATCAGCATGTTCAACAAACTCTTTACTTACTTCTTGAGGTTCAGGTGGTGAAGAGGCTTCACCAACCTCCACTTCTGCAAGGGGTTCTTCTTCAAACTGAACACACCTTTCGATGAAGGCTTTATTTGTGATAAAATTTATCAACTTGTACCCTTTTGAATCTTTAGAGTATCCAACAAAAATACACTCTTGGCTTTGGGGCTGCAAAGCCTTCCTCTTCTCTGTCGGGATTCTAGCCCATGCCTTTGAGCCAAAAATCCTGAAATGGGTCACATCTGGCTTGTGCCCACTCCATGATTCGAAGGGAGTCATACCATCAAGATGTTTATGAGGCACCCTATTTTGAATATAGGCTGTACAATTGATAGCTTCAGCCCAGTACTTTGGTGGCAAATTTTTGGCCTCCATCATGCATGTTGCCATCTCCTTCAGTGATCTGTTCTTCCTCTCAGCAACACCATTTTGCTATGGTGTGTAAGGGATAGAATGCTGCATATGAATACCTGCATCTGCACAATACTTAATAAACTCAGACTTGACATACTCACCACCATTGTCAGATCTGAGGGCCTTGAGTTTCCTTCCAGACTGGTTTTCAACCAAAGCCTTAAAGACTTTGAATAGGCCAAAAACTTCAGACTTGTGTTTCAGGAAGTGAACCCAACAATACCTGGAAAAGTCATCAATGAAATTTAATGCATACTTGGCCTGACTCATAGACATATGAGGGAATGGACCAGTAACATCACTATGGATCAGCTCGAGGGGTGCAGAGGTTCTCTCATGACTAGCTCTCTCAAATTTGTGCTCTGGGTGTTTTCCTAGGATACAACCTTGGCAGACTCCTTTGGAAAATTTTATCTTGGGCAGCCCTATGACCATCTCTTTTTCAATAAGATCAAAAATATATTTGTAGTTAAGGTGGCCAAATATCTCATGCCACAGCTTACTGGATTCATTAGCATGAATGAGAAGAACAGAGGGGTTTGAGTAAGGTAGGAAGTGTGAGAACATGTATACCTTTTGAGCATGATTCGCAACTCCTTTTTCAATGACTCTACCAGTTGAAATATCTGACAGTGATCTCAACTTCATCGGGGGAGAATATGACCTTCTTAGGAGACCCAGTGTGGGTCATCTGGTACACTGATAGGAGGTTGGAGGCGAGACCAGGGACATATAGCACATTGCTGAACTCACCATGATCAAGATCTATCCTTCCTTTGCCTTTACTTTTAGTGAGAGATTCATCTCCCAGTACAATAGATGGTCCTTTCGACATATCCAGTGAGGAGAAGGCCTCCTTAGTCGAAACCATGTGTCTTGAAGCTCCAGAATCTATGATAAAACTGGGTGAGCTTGATGTGCCAGCAACTAGACCATGAACTCTCTCTCTGTCATCAGAACTTGATCCTCCTTCTCTCTTCTTTGAGCTTTCTGGAAGGGAGATGCCATTCTTCTCTAGAAGATTGGTCAGCATGTCTATCTGCTTTTTCATACAAGAGCTTTCAGTGTGATTTCCCTTATTGCAGTATGCACACTTGTTCATTTCACCTTTGTTCTTCTTCTTCTGGTTATTCTTCTTGGGACCTTGTTGATCCTCCGGAGACTGTTTCTTGTCTCTCTTTTGCTCAGGTGGCTTTTTAGCTTTATTTTTTCTTTTTGAATCCACCCTCGAATCTCCAGCAATCAAAGCTTGATCTTTGGATGGTTTGATGGTGCCCATCATCACCAGCTTGTCCTATTCTTGTGTGAGAGATTCCATGAAATCTGCAAGGCTAGGCATCTTCCAGGTTCGAGCTGTCAGTTTTGTGGCATAGAAGGTCGAAACAAACACTAAATAATCAGGGCCCAGCTTCGAGAGGATGGCCAGTATGAGCTGATCATCTTTCTTTTCAATACCACACTGTTTTAGCTGCAAAACTACTGCTTTGAACTTGGAGAAATATAGCTGCAGGGATTCAAAGCTTGTTGGACTCAGAGAAATCAGCTCATTCTCGATTTGATGTCCCCTCATCTCATCTGTCTTTCCAAAAATATCAGCAAGCTTCTCCCATACTTCATTCGGTGATGTCAATCCATCGAGATGGAAAAGGAGGTCTCTGGAAATACTCAGGCACAGGAGGCCATAAGCCTCATCCCTCCTGTTGTGCCATTTTATCTTCTCTGCAGCTGCATTGGGATCTGCTTCTATTTCCATAGTCACCCTGTAGATGCCTTTCACTCTCAACAGTATCTCCATCTCTACTTTCCATTCAAATAAATTGAAAGGAGTCAAGATAGTTTTCTGTGATTGATCCATAGCTTAGAAAATCTGTCCCGGCTATCAGTAGAAGGCTCCCAGTCTTTGATGTCGAACCTGCAAAACAATTTTTGAAGGAGAGAAATAACCTACAATGGCTCTAATACCATGTGGAAATTAATTCCAGCAATAGATTAATTTTACTCACAACAATTATCAATTGATCATGCAAAATTGCTAACAAGAGAGACTGAATATGGAGCTGTAACACTAAATTGTATTAACTGAGTGTACAATAGCCAACCCTGTAATAACATAGGTTGTTGAATAAATATAATGCATCAAGAAATTGAATGCATGAGGAGGCATCCAAATCTAGCATAAAGCAGGCTTACCAAAAATAAGCAAATCCCCCATAGGTGTAAAAAGCTGATCCCAAATCTGTCATGGATCTCACGAATTGGAAAAAAGGCATAGGAAAGCTAAAGAGTGGTGGAATGGAAGCTTATACATGCTTTTTCATGGAGAAAAGAGAGGAGGATGTGTAGGACAAAAAACAAGTCAACCTCACCTAGTCTAGCTTTTCCTTTTGCCTTAAAACACTGAAAAAGCAGGCAATAAAGCAGAAAAAGAAAAAGGGCACCTAGGAGGCCAGGAATAAAGTAGAATTGATTCCTTTAGCTCTCCCATGCACTACATGAGTCAAATGTGGCAATTTTGACCTCTATGGATAGGCAAATAGCAACTTGCACAAGGTGGGACACATGAACTAGGCAAATAAGACAAAAAATAAATGAATTAATGTCTAAGTGGGTAAACTATGGGTTGATTATTCTAACACCAGTATCAAAATGGACATGGTTCACTCTCTCATTCAGTTACACTTACTTCAGTGAGGTGTAACAAGCTTCCTGAGATATGCTACTTGATGGTAAGGACTGATCCACAATTCGGCCCACTGAAGAAAAAATTGGATCAAGTCACTATTTCTTCAAAAAGAAGAGACAAAGGAAATATTATTTCTCATATCTATAAACATATTGGAAGAAGATGGAAAATTTCACATGCACAGTCCTAGGTTGTTGATGCACAAAAGAATCATGATCCTACATGACTGATCCATGGAGTTGTAGATTGCAGCAATTTTTTCACAAGTGTTTGCTCAAAGAGAAAAAAATTCACTTAAGAATGGAAGCTTGTTTCCTGATTACCTGCTTATTCTTTTTAGGGGGGGTCCCATGAGGTTTTTCCCATTTTCCTTATTTTCTTAAGCAGTATTTTATTCATTTAGATTGTATGGGTCACTTTTGGCCTAGTTTTCAAGGACGAAGTAGTACAAATTTAGGATTAAGGGGGGTGTTAATATTAATTAATTCTCCTTTGTCCAATATAGTTTATTTGGTCATTTTTCCTAACTTGGGAAGTTATTATCATTGTACTAGAGTATGGGGGACACACCTAGAGGTTATATTCCACTTACTGCATCTTCGTGCATGTGTTGATCTTCCTTTGGGACCAATCCATACATTATACGAGCCCACTTTGAGTGCCACCAACATCCTCCATCAGTTGGTTGTGGTCGGTAAGCAGTTATGATGAGTTGTCCTCTAGTTACATTCAGTTAGATCACTATCAGTTAGCCTAGCACCATTTTTGCATGCATGCAGGGAAAGTGGCACCTTTTGTCCACCTACATCATCAACTAACTGATTGTAGACTGATTTAGACATCCATAGTTAGACTAGTGAGTTCTAGTTGTGATTTTTACACACTAAGTTAGCAGAATAGTCAGGTTTAGTTGATAGATTCAAATCCTATCCACATTATTCAAATTCTATTTATTGTAACACCATTGTATTACTTATTAATTAATTAATATTAATGTTGTGATTATCTAAGCAATTCTTCTTTGGTTTATCTAAAATTTGTGTCATGAATTCTTTGCTAAGTGTACGTTGATCTTAATTATTCCACTACATAATTCCTTTCCAATAGCTCTCATATTATCCTGTAGATCTATGGTTCTCAAATTTAACATTCATAATCAATGTCACTGTGTTTGGCTCCTAACGTTAGTTTTATTGGTATCTTATTTTCCAAATTTCGAGTTTGTTTCACCATTTCAACAATCTATCGGATTCTCAACAAAAGGAACCTTTTGGTGACTTGTCATCCTATAATTTATCATTTTTTCTCTTTAGTAAAACTTTTCCTCAAAGTTAATCATATATTTCCATACATCTAAAGCAGTAATGTCAATTCATTTTTGCACCCTATCCATACCATACATACCAGTTTTAGATTTTTATTGATTTTGATCCTTTCACAATCATTTACGCAACCTACTCAAATCTAGCATTCAGATACCTAGCATAACCTTCAAGGAAAATATAATTTCACATTCCATGGTTAAACTACCCATATGAATAATTTAATGAAAATATGTAGCCCTTTTCATGAATACTAATTTCACTCTCATTATGTATGCATGACTCTCAATTGATTTACTTAATGTTCCTATTGTGACATGCAAATATGACAGTTCCTCTTAGCCATTACTCATAACATCATGGGTTAACGATGTCCTCCCTTTGAAACAAGTTTTACTATCTTTATAAGGTAAGTGTAGTCCCTGTCAGCAATATGTCAATTAAGCCAATTTACTTATATATATTTATTATAAAACATGTTAAACTAACCATGCATGTTTTCATCCATAAGGAAACAACAAGATACAAGGTAAAAACATTATAATCAAAGAATCTTTTTATAGTATACACCCTTAACCATTTTTATCAAGCCACTAAAAAGGCTATCAAATGGCCTTTATGAATGAGTTTTCATTAACACATAATGAAATTATCATAATCTAATGCCTATATAATTAGAAAATTTCAATGCAATACATCATTATTGAACTGTAAATACAATTTTATGGTTATATACAATTATCACCTACCACTTCTAATGTCGTACACAATTACTAATGTATATCCATTGCAATATTCAGTAATCCATTCTAACACAATATGCATATGTAAAAATCCAATTCTAATGCATCTATATACATATATAAAACACCTAGAACATATCCTTCCAGTGAATATAGCATATAAGATGCATATATGTAAAATACAATACTTTTTTACACCTATAACATATATAAATTGCAATTCTCATCAAATATGCATTCTTTCAATGTATATGAACCATATAAAATGCACATATATGTAATCCATTGCTATTGAGGGTTGTGGTATCGCATTAAGAGAATTATGATTTTACATGATGGGTTTTTGATTCATTACTATTGATCTATGATTCATTGCCATTGATCTTTGCGATTGATCATTCCTAGACAAACCCTTTACAATTGATCTCTATGGGTGATCTAAAAGCGATCTTGCATGCTATCTTCACTTTTGTGATGTGCTATCGATCTTTGTTTTCTTTGCTAGATATCTGGTACGATCTGATCTATTCATTGTGATGGCCAACATCTGAAAGTGATCTAATATATTCTAGTGACAGCCAACATCTAAAAACGATATGATCTATTGCATGCTATCTTGCGACATGCTATCGATATTTGATCTGCGATTCGTTGCTAGATATCTGGTATTGATTATTCATTACTCGATCTGTGACTATCAATCTTTTATTTGTGATTCTTTACTAGAGATCTGGTTCTAATTAGTCATTGCTTGATCTGTGGTTCATTGCTATCGACCCTGTGAATCTATTGCATGTGATAAGGAGACCCTGGGCTAATCTGAAAGGGATCTGCATGCGTTGATGGGGTTTTCATTCATCGCTATCGATCTTTGATTCATTTCTATCGATCTCTACGATTGATCATTACTAGACAAACCCTCTGCGATTAATCTTTGTGGGTGACAGCCAACATCATTATACCAGGTGCACACATTCCTCTTTTTTCTAATACATATCTACTACTCATATGTTTCTTTTTTTTCACAAGTATGAATAATTCACTGCCTCTACCAAATATTGTCAAAGGCAGACCTAGAACAGTCACTTTACAAAGCCTTTATGAATATATAGAGTCATTAGAGAAACATAGAGAAGAAAGAGAATCTAAGCTATAAACAGAGTTAGAATCCATGCTAGAAAACAAATTTACATCTTTTGAAGACAAGATCCAAAAACAAATAGAAAATAAAATAAAACATTGGAGAATAAAATGGAGACAATGGAGATTAGATTACAAGTAATAGAAAAACAAAGCTAAGATAAGATCCAAAAATCCCAACAAGGAGATCATGATACTTTATAAAGTCTTAAAATGAAGGACATGATTAAAGCACTAGAAGAAAAAATTAATAACAATCTCACCCTAAATAGTGTGGAAGGTAAATTAGATATCAAACCCATTAAAGAAGAAATGAAAAAATTGAAAGAATTTGACCATGAGCGTAACAAAAGGGATTTGAACCTTGTAATCTTTGGTGTGAAAGAGGAGGTACACGAGGATACATTAACCATAGTCGAGTCAAAATTACACAATAGATTACAAATTGAAACATGTCTCACAGAAGCAACAAGGTTGGGAAAACTAACTGAGAATAAAGGAAGGCTAATCTAGATAAAGTTGAGCTCTACTGACAATAAGTATGACACACTTAGTAAAACCTCAAGTCTAAAAGGAACGGGAATATTTATAAATGAAGATCTCATTCCAGAAGATCAAGCAGAATTAAGAAAGGAGGTTCAAAAGGTAAAAGAAGATAGGAAGGAAGGAAAATGGGCAATAATCAGAAATAGTAAAGCCGTTATTCGAGATAGAAACCAAAAATGTAGTAATAAATATCAATTCAACATGCCCCAGATTCTTTCTTGGAATTGTCAGGGATTTCCATGGAACAAAGGCCCCAAGCTAAGTTGGATCTCGAATGAAGTTGATATTATATTTCTAGTTGAAACTTGGGAGCATGAAGAATATAAGGTTCCTAACATAGATGGCTTTGTACTATGGCCAATATGGAACAATAAATCCTACCGTAGAGGCATTGGGGGTATAGCTTGTTACATTAGGAAGAAAATCTCCCCCCATGCCAGGATTTATAAAAAATACCCTTACAACCAGTATATTTGGATAGAGATTATAGACATTAATGATAAAAAACCTACATAGCAATCTATTATTTTTTCCCTATTAATTATAACTTCTATAAGAATAAAAATTTAGATAAAAATTGTCCTTACAATGATTTAGAGAATGATATTTCTAGCCTAAGGAATGAAGGAAATATCCTCTTAATCGGTGACTTTAATGCTCGAACTTCAAGCAACCAAGCTATTCTTCTAAGAAACCTTTCCAACCCTAATCCTCTTTGGTTAGACGAAGACCTTACTATAGCTGGAAGGTACAAACGAAGCTCTGAATATCTAGGGGATAATATGTTTGGGTCTGAGCTAGTCAAGCTTTGTATTGCTCAAGATCTCATAATTTGCAACGGTCTAAAGAAGTGGCCCAATTCTAGCCAGATGACATGTATCCATGGGCTTGGTAGTAGCGTGGTGGACTATGTTATTTTTTATATCCCTTTATACAACGAAATAATAAATTTTGACATCTTAAACGACCACAAGCCTGACTCAGATTATAGACCTTTAATTGTAACTCTCAATTTTGTCATGCATAGAGATCCTATAGAAGATAATCCTCATAGCCAAAAAACTTGATCTTCAATAGAAATAAAAATAATCTTTTTCTAAATGAATTAAAAATTAATTTGCTTCCTTTATCAATTATAGAAAACACAGAAGACCTCTATCATAATTTTACCACAACCCTCTCATATTCTATTAACAAGTTCTCCATTGAAGTTTCAAGTAATAAAAGAAATAGCAAAACCAACCCTTGGTATGATAAAGAGTGTAAAAGTGCGAGGAAAGAAATTAAGGAATCTCTTGATGAGTCTCTTAAAACTAACAAGATAAAAATATACAAAGCCCTAACTAAAAGGGAAAAATTGCAATATACTCGTAAAAGACAAGAAAATCTCTTACACATCTCTAAGGTGGCTCCTAAGAAATTTTGGAGGCAGATTCTAACTCAGAAAAACTAAATATAATAATAGAATTTATTTACACAACTAGAATTCCTATATTAAAAATCTTTATGAATCCTCGAATGGCATAGATAAATTTGAAACCATGCTCACAATGGAAGAATTTTTCTCATTAGAAGCCATAGATTTTTGGGTTAAGCGTCTAGAAAATGGAAAAGCTAAGGACATCAAAGGTTACGAGGAAGAAATATTAAAAATTGGAGGTCATGTACTCAACCCTCACATCCACAAGCTTTTCAATCAAGCAGTCAAGAAAGGGTTCCCTAAACCTTGGAATCAAAGCCTCATTATCCCTATTTTTAAAAGTGGGGATACAAACAACCCCTCTAATTACCGGAAAATTATGATTAGACCTCTCTTAGCCAAGTTGTACGGTATTATTTTGGAAAAGAATATCAGCATTTGGCTTTAAAGTGAAGGAAAGCGAGCTAAAGGCCAAGTGGTTTTTAGAAGGCAGCACTCAACAACGGACCATCTTGTTACACATAGGATAATTGTGGAGGATTGTCATAATGATAAATCCAATATATTTTGTTTCTTTGTGGACTTTAGAAAGTATTTTGATACGGTACCTAGAAATAACCTATGGAATATATTAGAAGAGCTAAAGGTTACTTTCGAGTTGAGAGCCGCCGCAATAAGGTTATACAAGAATGTCATTTCTAAGTTTAAAACCAATGAGGGGTGGTCGAAAAATATTAAGTGTAATATCAGAGTTAAACAAGGTTGCCCCCTCTCCCCCACCCTTTTTGGCATTTACATAAATAAGCTAGAAGGTTGTTTAGAGGAAGCAGGTTGTGCTGGCACGATCTTAGTTGAAATAGTCATCATCCTTCTTCTCTATGCTGATGATATTGTTCTTCTGGAAAGGTTCCCATTTGATCTTAATAAGAAACTAAGACTTCTTAAGTATTTTTGCTCTACCATGGGTATGACTGTTAACACTGACAAAACAATAATTTTGATTATCAAATCCAAGAAGGACACTTACGCTAATTGTGTGTATGACAATAGCAACTTGGAGGAAGTGTCTTCTTACAAATACCTAGGAATTGATATTCATCACAAGCTCAACTGGAAACTATAGCATTAAGAAAAGGATTCATGGAGGGTGGAAAGCTTATTTTGGTCTTGAAAATAATTGTAAAGAAGTAAACATTGTGATGTGGGATAAAAATAAGCTCTTATTTGAAACTTTAGTCACCCCTGTTATCTTGTATGGGTGTGATGTTTGGGGTTGCGACATCTCTAGAGAGTCCTGGAGAAAGATTGAGAAAATACATAATCATTTTATAATGTATAACCTCAAAATTAAAAGCAATACACCCTACCCTATTCTCCTTATAGAAGTCGGTCTTTCCCCTATCGAGAGCCTAGCTATGACTAGGATCCTGTTGTACAAGCACAAAATCAATAACATTGGAGACCGTAGACTTCCTAAACTAGCTTTAAATTCCATCCAAAACCACCTAAGGCTCCAGAGAGGTTGGTATAAAGATACCAGGGCTTGGTTAAAATGTTGGGAGATCAACGAAAATGTTGCTTTGCAAAATATAAATAACATTAAAAATATTGTCACTTGTAAGTTTAAGGAGAAAATGTGGTGTGAGAAAGATTTAGAGGATAAAAGAAAATTAATATGTTATAAGGAGGTCATCAACCCTACTCTAGAAGATCAAAAGTATCTCTCGATTTTAACTAGTTCAAAGAAAAAAATTAATATAGCAAAGATAAGAATGAACTCTCATGAGCTTCATAGTGAAACTCATTGTTGGGAAGTTCCTAAAACACCATGGGTAGAAAGGATCTGCCATCTCTATGAGAATATGAACATTGAGGATGAAAAACACTTCCTCTTAGAATTATCTACATACACCCACGTTAGATCTCAGTTTCATAATCTTTATTGTAATCCTGACCTTCCTAGTCATTTAACTTGTCAAAATTATAGTGAGCTCGGGACTCTTCTCTCCAAGCTCTGTGAGCATAGAAATACAATTTTAAAACAAACAAAATAATTTGTTTCTTTGGGTCTGATAGACCAAAGTTTGGTTTGAGTGGACGTTAACCATCGTCGTCATCTTCATATAAGAAAGTCAATTTTCTATAATGCATTTTCCAACAAAACATTTAAGATAGATTATTCTTCTAATATAAAAGGTACAAATTCTAATCTTCTTATTTATATATATTTATATAATATATATGCAAATTTTTCAATGTATAATATATATGAAATCTGTTTTTCATATATATTTATATTATGTAAATTCCTTTCCTTCTACCGCAATCACTATTTTAATTGGGCCGAGAGGCGCTCTACAACCCAGTATGGGGGAGATCTTGTAACGTTATATAACCTTAAGTAACATTATTTTTACTAATAAAAAAAAAAAATTTTAATTATAAGCCAAAATAAATGTTGGCTAGAAAAACAACCTAATATGGGGGGATGTTGTAATCTTCCTATCTAACAAAACAATAAAAAGTAAAAATTTAATTATCCGCAAAAAAAATGTGGGTTTGAAAAAATACACAGTATGGGGGAGATGTTGTAATGTTCCTACCTAACAAAAAATTAAAAAATTAAAAATTGGTTAGCCTTGCACATGGTTTTAAAACCATGTGCAGCGCCTTCTAAACAATCCATGGTTTTATTGTACATGGTTTAGGAGGGGCCTCCTGAAAAACCCATGGTTTTATTGTACATGGTTTAGGAGGGCCTTGCAAATGGTTTTAAGACCATGTGCAAGGTCTCCTAAACAACCCATGGTTGTAGGAGGGCCTTGCAAATGGTTTTAAGACCATGTGCAAGGTCTCCTAAACAACCCATGGTTGTAGGAGGGCCTTGCTTATGGTTTTAAAACCATGTATGAAGAAATGTTGTAATGTTCGTTCCTAACAAAATAAAAAATAATAAAAAATATTATATGTCGGCCATAAATAATATTAATTAATAATAATAAAAATAATATATGTGGACCTTAAATAAAAATATGTGTCTTTTGGTTTGAATCGAATCAATGGCTATATATAGGACACACCAAAGTTGATAGTTCATTGAGTGCAATAACTAATAAGAGGTTTGCACCTCGAAAGATTTGATCCCTCTCGACGCTTGATAGAGCCTAGGATGTGGATCTACGCTGGTGTTATTCTAAACCCGTACATTTCAAACAATTATCGATTTCCTCAATACAAATAAATGACATCCAAATTCATTAAATATTTACTCGAAAATAATGGTGCATCTCATTAAAAAATGTAAATTATAATTAACTTATCAATCTTTTCTTACTTGACAAATACTCTTGATTCCTTTAAGAGATAGTTAAATGAATAATGCATCTATTAAAATGAGTGTAATTCTCTAATTAACTGATGGAGGCATTTACATTCAATATAAAATAGACATCACAATATGTTGTTCCATTTAAACTAAAAAAACAATTTATTTTATTCCTTTAAGTAACTCTTCTCATTTCCACAATTGTGATTAGTGTACTCCATCCTTTTTAATTTACAATATCATTGAAGATATATTTAAAATATCCCACATTCCACTCTATATGCAGTGATAATCTACCATATTCCACATTATTGTATTGCTACCTCTATCATATCAATTCCAATAATAAATTTCTTTGATCATTTTCACTCAACATAAATGTGTTTTTCAAAATGCTTCCATCAAATACTTTCCCATTGGATTTACAATAGCTTCCATAATAATAATAATGTACATTTTAATATTTCTCATTTGACTATTAATAAGTATAAATACCACTTTCTATAATAAAATAAATTTGATGATGATGATGATGATTAACATCCACTCATACCAACTTTGGTCTATTGGACCTTAAAAAGGAAAATACTTGGTTTACTTTAAAATCTTGTTCATGTGCTCAAAAAGATTTCCAAGAAACTTTCCAAGCTCACTATAGTTTTGGAAAGTTAGGAGGATACAAAGGTTTGTATTGTAGAAAATACTATGAAACTTGGATCTAATGTGGGTGCAAGCAAGGAACTCTAAGAGAGTGATTTTCATCATCAATGCTCATAGACTCACACAGATGGAAAACCCTTTTCGCCCATGGATTTTTAGGAATAGACCATTTCATGAGAGTTCATTCTAATCTTGGCTATATTAATTTTCTTCCATGAGCTATTTACTACATGTTGATGCCTTTCACACTCCCGGGGGTTAAGCGCAGTAGAAATCTTCAAGCTGTTAGGTGTGTCCTTGGGGGCGAGTTTCGATTCAAGCACTGTCACTTGATATTGACTTGTCCGTTTAGGACAAACTCCTAACGAATCCAAGGGGGGTGGCCCCTAAGAAATATTTCAACTAAGTCTCTTTATATTTTAGTTGTTAATGATGAAATTAAGCTGTTTTTAGGAGTTTTTGGTAAATAATTATGTCCCAAGACTGATGCAAAATAGTTTAAACATTCAAAATCATATAACATGAGTATATAAGGATTAATATTGACAAAACTAATAATCAAATGAAAAATAATATTGTTGTGTACTCAGATTAGTGCCAAATGGAGTCAAAAATGTTGTTGAAAAGGAAATATTTTCCATTGTGTCTTGGTCTGTTTTAATTATTAAAGATGAATTGATTTAAGGGAAGGGGGATTCTCAATATACTTATGCAATACTAAGAATATGTATGGAGAGATGACAAAATCATTTCCTCACTTGAAAATCAGGGCTTAATCGGAGTCTCTGAGAAGGTGTTCAACACTACACTAACAAGGGTGTAGCATAACTATATCTCGAGGTCAATATTCAATGGTTCCCACTTACTTTAAGAAATTTTCCCAATAATGTCAAAAAAACATCTTTCCATATTTTCACAATGTTTATAATGTTGTTCATTTTATTACTATGAATTAATTATTTAGATGTGAAGAATTGATCAATGAGCATTCATGCTTTTGATTATCCCAAAGCTTAGGGCGAACCTGCAATGGGAAATAGCATACACTGGAATGGAAAAAAAAAATTTCCAATTGTATACTTAAGAAAAAATATTGTGGCATCAACTAAAACTAAATCCTAAAAGAATACACAAGCTATGTGTCACTTTCGGATCATCTAGCAATAATCGGCAAGAAGCCTTTGGTTGGTGGAGAGAGCATACTTCGTGGAAAGAAGCGAGGGAAAAAAATTATTTAAACAACTTGAAAGATGGAAATTAAAAGACATAACTAACTAATAAATCCTTCAAAGAAAGTGTATTGTGTGTGTGTGATTGTTAGAAAAATTCAAGTGATGAAAGACACACTACCAATCCCCCCAGGGGGGGTGAAGTGTGGGCGTTGTGTATCCTACTTTCTTTATTTATTAATTATTATTACGATATCAGAAAAATTAAATTGTCTTAGACCCTATAAAACAGTTCTAAATACTTATACAAATTTATGGAGTGAAGGGGAATAAAGAAGAAGGGAAAACCGAGGGTTTTTTGGTGTCCCATGAGACCAAAAACTCGAATTTTGAGCAAAGATTCCTCCTCGTTTTATTTGTACCTGCTAAAAACCAAAAATTTAAATTATTAGAATATTATGGAATGAATGAAAAAAAAAAGATAAAACTAAAACTAGTTTCAGTATTTGCAAAAGATTAGAAAAATTTACTAGTTTTTAGAGAACTAAAATGACAACTTTAGATTCAGTAAAAGATTATTATTTTTAAGAAATTATAAATATAAATGATTTGATATGCTAAATAATTATATTTAAATCATCATACTTTTAAATCAGATCTATCAAATTTTCATATTCAAACTATGTAACCGGAAAGAGGAGAGAGAATTGTTTTGAGAAGATAGACAACAACTTCAAGCCTCGCTTGATCTTCTTATGGAGATTTTGGATACCTTGTAGAAATAAGATAAAAATTGAGAGATTATAACATAAGAATAATATACATCTGAGTTCAAATCCTCCTTTGAAAAACAAACCTTCAAAACAAATCTATGAGAAATCCCTACATAATAGGTTTGATCTAGTGTACTCAAAAAACAAGAAATGAGAAAGAGTTGAAATACAAGTGAGTATGAACAACTATGCTCCTATATTGAAATAAAAATACCAGCAAGAAAATTAAATCAGTAAATTCCTACTCTATATGCCTTAGGATGACCTTCTAAGCTAGATCTAATAGCAATTTTAAGCAAAAGGAAAAAACAATTCCGAAATTTAACAATGTCACCTCAATACTTGCAAGAAGTCATATCATAACACAGAGTGGACCTCCAAAGTCTGAAATTTTATTCATAAATATAGAAACTATACAAAATAGCACAGGTTTCTTGCATCCATCCAAACAATGGAGGACAATCCTATATTTATAGCAAAAAGGAAGCTCAAACCCCAAGGGGGTGAATTTTCCAAGTGTGAGGTGGTTTTGGGGGTTGAAATAATGGTGGGAGGAGATTTGAATTCATGGGAGGGAAGGATTCCACCTATATTGAGGTATCCCAATTGGTTTGATAATCCTTTACCTCCTCTAACCACTTCATCCAAGTGGCAAAACCACCCTCCATGAGTGAATTTTCCCCCCTTTTGTGGAAGTGAGTTGGAGCCCCTCCTTTGATGGTTGAAGATGCTCCTCTATTCTCATAAATGTTCCAGAAAATATCCTCAAGAAATTTTACACCTTAAAGACAACTCCTAGTCAAGATTCCTTTGATTTAGGATTGGGGTTTTCTCCTATTTTTCCATTTATTTGACCCTCTAAACCATTTTTGAGAGAAAATCCAAATTAATAATTGAAAATTACTAATTTGACTCTAAAAAGTGGGTTTAGGGGTTAAGGTAGGTATCTAGATCCAAAAATGAGCATCCGCATGACCAAATTGGATCTCTAGGTCCAATTTTATGACCTTTTGAAATATTGCAATTAAAATACACCTTATCGATGATTTTATTAAAAAAGTAAAAATTAAAAACTCCTAGGGGAGACTTATCGAATGTTCATGAAAATATAGACATATGAATATCATGGTATAATACATAGACCCTAGGATTTAATAACCTTTCTGAGAAAAAAATTACCAAACTCACCATCTCGACTTTGGAGGATTTTGAGTGAAAAACTTGAAAATTATATGTTGCTTAAAAAAAGCGTCATATAATCGACGAGGAAAAAAACACTTAAGGATGTTGACCTTGATGACCTTTCTAAGAAGGAAAAGTATTTTACATAAGATAACCTCATGCTATGTCATTTATTACAGCTCCCTCGAAAGGGTGTGAACATCCAAAAGAGGACACAACTGGCCCTGATGAAACCACAGAACTCCCGAGAACTGAGTAAGAACAAGTGATTTGATCCAATCCTTGGTGGCTCAATTTAAAAATCCCCTAAGTGCAATTTAGTGGATAGCATCTACCTCCCACCATGGGACATTTGCTCGATCTGGTCTTCAGGAAAGGAGAGGATATGAGAACACCGGAATCTCTAGATTATAGACCCTATAAAAACATCTCAACTTGACAAGAAAACCTTAGTAGCACAAGTTTATGAAAAGAACCAATGAGCCAAAAGTTGTTTTATTCAAAGGAACGAAAAACTATTTGATGAAAGAGAGTTGTATTCCTAGGTACATAAAAGAAATGCATAAAGTAAATTCTCACTTTGAGGAGCTTATTTTCCTACTCTAAGCAAGATAAAATAAATATCTTAGGTCAAATCAAACATCCAATGTAGCCACCTAAGTATTTTATCAATTTTAAAGGATTTTTCCTTGCCTTTGGTTACCTGCCAAAGCAAGGAAACATTATTCAAAGAAATCAAAATCTGCATGAAACTTCAAGATGGGAAGGTTGGACAGGAGATTATAATCATGTAGGGGGTCATCGAATTGCTTTCCAAACTGGCAAGTCCTCTTGCAGGATTCTTCTATCCAATATTGGATAGGACTTACGTAAATATATGTATGATGAGGCAAGTCATCATTTTCATCAAAAGGGTTTGTCTATTGATAACTCTATGTATAAGCCCCAAATTGCTCCAGACCATAAGGAATATATGTATCTGAAGACGATGGTTGAAAAAGGTCTTCAACTAGTTGCACCCAATATGATTTTCCATTACATTGATTCTCTATGTCTTCATTACTGACACTAATGTATGGCTTAGACTGATCATATGGATAAATTGCAATCTCTTCTTCCATATCAAAATTTCCCAAGGCCACAAGATCCATATTATCTTCTTTAAAAACTTCATAGATAGGATCTTCAATAAAACCATCAAGATACTCAAAACTCGCTCCATTAGATATGTCATAGACGGGATTATCAACAAAACCATCAAAATTTTTTGGTTCATTTTTTTCCTTCTCAAACATACCATATATTGGATTTTCCATGAATGTCCATGAATCCTCATCAAAATCATTATCGGACATAAGGGAGTCTTCGTCACTTGTATCATTCTCCAAGATATACTTATACGCGTCTTCATACTCATCTTCTTCAAAAAAAAGGTCGCAATATAGTAAACCTTCCAGACTATCATCATTATATAGATAATAGGTAGGAGTGTCATCATGCACATTACAACTTTCATCGTAAGTTTCATTATAATATTCTGTAATGGTTTCATCCTGAGATTGACCTGGAGTACAAATGCGATAATCATTGAAATAATCATGGAATCAGTCCCAATCACCAATATTCTCTATTGATGTGACATGAGGAGGGTCTTCAATAATATCTTCAATGAATGGCTCTTCATGCACAACCTCAATGGGACCATCGTGGATTTCTATACATTCAGTGTTGTATACCATGTTGATACTAGGTGGCTCAAGATCTTCCATATGAAATTCTCTTGAAGAAAATAAGTAATCCAAAGTGTTCTTGATTAATCATTTCAATATTGGATAATCCACTATATCTTTCATAACAATTCCACTGTTTCAGAAAAATCTTGAATAAATTTGTAATTGAAGTAATAGATCTATTAGGAAGGCCATTGTAAAACCAATATGAAGCCTCTCCCAATAGAGAATGAGCAAACAACTGCATCATATGATCCTCATAATGTATGTTGGATTCACTCGCATATGAAAGGAAAGTCACAATGTGAAGTCTGGATGAGTAATCACTATCATGCTCCCAAAAAACTGGAATGGGAATATCTTTCCTTTCCCCATCAAAATAATTGGGAAAACTTGGGATTTTGAGGAAATTGATGGGAGGATATATACAGGATATTTAAGATGCAGTGTCTATTATTTTAATATCCATGTCAAGGATCAGTGATCATGGGGAAATCTTGGAACTGAAACAGTGGACTTGTCAAAAAATGAGCTTTAAAATTTTACTGTTTGCATGAGCTCATCTACACACAATCAATCTCAACAATTTTTGTGAGAAACAAGGGTTTTATCCATTCAATGGAGTCTCCATGTGAAAAGAAAAATATGCGTAATAAATCTTTCACAAAAAAATTTCTTTTTTGCTTTTCTTTGTATAAAAGAAAAAAGGCAAGTAGAGTTGCCAGACAAAGATTCAAATATATACTCTAATAATTCAGCAAACAAAGAAAAAACAAAAAAGAAAGGAAAAAGTCGTAACCCAGGAATAAAAAATATTTATCCCCGACAACAGTGCCAAAATGTGTTGTCGCCTTTCATACACCTCTGGATTAAGCACAACAGAAATATTCAACCTGCTATGCGTGTCCTTGGGGGAAAGTATTGAGTCAATTACTGTCACTTGATCTTGACTCCTCTGTTTAGGACAAACTCCTAACGAATTCAAGGGGGTGGTCCCTAAGAAAGAGTTCAACTAAGGCTCTTTATATTTTAGTTGTTAATGACGAAATTAAGTTGTTTTTAGGAGTTTTTAGTAAATAATTATGTCGCAAGACTAATGCAACATAGTTTAAACATTCAACGACATATAACATGAGTATATAAGGATTAATATTGACAAAACTGATAATCAGATGAAAAATAATATTGTTGTGTACTCATATTAGTGCCAAATGGAATCAAAAATGTTGTTGAAAAGGAAATGCTTTGCAATGTGTCTTGGTTAGTTTTAATTATTAAAGATGAATTGATTTAAGGGAAGGGGAATTCTCTATATACTTATGAAGTAATAAGAATATGTCCAAAGAGATGACAAAATTGGTTCCTCACTCAGAAATGTGGGTTGAATCGGAGTCTCTGATAAGATGTTCAACACTATACCCACAAGGGTGTAGCCTAACTGTATCTCGAGGTCAATATTTAGTGGTTCCCGCTCCCTTTGAGAAATTTTCCCAATAATGTAAAAAAAACATTGTTCTGTATTTTCACAATGTTTCGAAGGTTGTTGATTTTATTACTGTGAATTAATTATTTAGATGTGAATAATTGATTAGTGTGCATTTATGCTTTTGATTATCCCAAATCTTGGGGCGAACCTACGATGGGAAAGAGCATACACCAGAATGGAAAAATGTTTGTTCCAATAGTATACTAAAGTAAAAATATGTGGCAGAAAATAAAAAATAAATACTAAAAGAACATACAAACCATGTGTCACTTTCTGATCATCCACCAATAATCAGCAAGAAGCCTTTGGTTGGTGGAGAGAGCATACTTTGGGGAAACAAGCGAGGGAACAAAATTATTTAAACAAATTGAAAGATGGAAATGAAAAGAAATAACTAACTAATACATCCTTCAAAGAAAGTGGATTGTGTGCATGTGATTGTTAGAAAAAATCAAGCGATGAAAGAGACACTACCAATCCCCCCAAGGGGGATGAAGTGTAAGCGTCGTGTATCTCACTTGATTTCTTTATTAATTATGATTAAAATATCATAAAATAAAATTAAAATATGTCTTATACCCTATAAACAGGTCTAAATACTTATACAACTTTATGGAGTGAAGAGGAATGAAGAAGAAGGGAAAACTGAGGGTTTTTTGGTGTCCTGAAGACCAAAAACTCGAATTTGTAGCAGATATTCCTCCTATTTTTCTTTGGAAATGCTAAAAACCATCAATTTAAATTATTATAATATGATGGAATGAATGAATAAAATATAAAACTAAAACTAGTTTTAGTACCTCCAAAAGATTGGAAAAAATTACGAGTTTTTAGAGCACTGAAATGAAAACTTTAGATTCAGTAAAAGATGATTCTTTTTAAATACTTATAAATCTAAATTATCTGATATGATAAATAATTATATTGAAATTATCATACTTTTAAATCACATCTATCAAAATTGCATATTCAAACTATGTAACCGGAAAGAGGAGAGAGAATTGTTTTGAGAAGATGGACAACAACTTCAAGCGTCGCTTGATCTTCTTATGGAAAATTTGGAGACCTTATAGAAATAAGATAAAAATTTAGATATTATCAAATAATAAGAAGATACAACTGAGTTCAAATACTCCCTTGAAAAAGTAACCTGCAAAACAAATCTATGAGAAAACCTTGCATAAAAAGTTTGATCTAGTGTACTCAAAAAACAAGAAATGAGAAAGAGTTTAAAAACAACTGAGTATGAACAACTACTCTCCTATCTCTCGAAATAAAAATACCAGTAAGAAAATTATAGCATTAAATTCCTACTCTATGTGCCTTAGGATGACCTTCTAAGCTAGATCTAATAGCAATTTTAAGCAAAAGAAAAAAAACAATTTAGAAATTTAACAATGTCACCTCAATACTTGTAAGCAATCATCTCATAACACAGAGTGGACCTCCAAAGTCTGAATTGTATTCATCAATATAGCAACAATACAAAATAGCAGAGGTTTCTTGCATCCATCCAAACAAAGGAGGATAACTCTGCTTTTATAGAAAAAAAGAAACTCAAACCCCAAGGGGGTGAATTTTCCAAGTGTGAGGTGGTTTTGGGGGTTGAGATAATGGTGGGAGGAGGTTTGAATTCATGGGAGGGAAGGTTTCCACCTATATTGAGGTATCCCACTTGGTTTTGAAAGCCTTTACCTCCTCTAACCACTTTATCCAAGTGGTAAAACCACCCTCCATGAGTGAATCCACCCCCCTTTTATGGAAGTGAGTTGGAGCCCCTCCTTTGATGGTTGAAGATGATCCTCTATGCCCATAAATGTCCCACACAATATCCTCAACAAATTTGACACCTCAAAGACAAGTGTCAAACAAGATTCATTTGATTTAGGATTGGGGTTTTCTCCTATTTTTCCATTTATTTGACCCTCTAAGACATTTTGGAGAGAAAACCCAAATTAATAATTGAAAATTACTAATTTTGTTAGATTTTTATCATTTAATCAATACGATCTAGGATCTTATCTGAGAGAATAACATGCACAAAAATAATTACAAGAGATAAGAGACACAAAGAGTTTTCCTCGGGGAAACCATAAAGGAGAAAACCCTGCAACTTCCTCAGAGATAGAATGAACACCAATAGAAAAATCAAAACCAAAAAACACAAATATGATCTCCGACGGCCGTTATCTCTTTCACTTCTAAGAGTTCCTCTTCTCTCACTCATGTGCTACAGTTGAGTGAGTGTGTGTGACAAATAGAGAGTCTCACTCTCTATTTATACGTGTTTTCCACTTAACAATTACTCTACAGGGACGACCTCACTAAGAGAGTCTAATAACCCTAATACCCCTCAATTGTGGGGACCATTGCCCCGACTTACAATCAAAGGGTTATCCTCAACTCAATTGTGGAGACTATTGCCCCGAATTACAATGGAGGGTTAAGCTCAATGACTTTACATTACTTTATTATATTAATGACTCTCCCGATCAGAGGAACAAACATCTCCTTCGGGGTACAATGAAATAAAATATAAAATATACAAGTGAATACATTTTGAAGTTACAAATACATCAACACTCCCTCTTAACTAGGCGGGTATTCTCTTGACACAATTCATCAGCACAAGACTTCATCACCGGATCATCATCAAAGTTGTATCATCATCATCAAATTTGGATCATCATTGGATCACCCTCATCATCATTTCTCCCGCTATCTCGATCAAATAGTTATATCTCTCAATTCTACTTGTCATAGGAATTTCTACATATCCAAACTTATTGGATGTAGGCTTAGCCTCCATGTAGGTCTTCACATCCTCAACACTTATATCTGACCCTGGGAAGAACCAATCCTGCCACCATGTCAGAAAGGCAAAACACTTACATCTGACCATGGGAGGAACCAATATTGCCACCATGTCAGAAGGGCACAACACTTACATCTGACCATGGGAGGAACCAATTCTACCACCATGTCAGAAGGGCACAACACTTACATCTGACCATGGGAGGAACCACTGCCACCATGTTAGAAGGGAACAACACTTACATCTGACCATGGTAGGAACCAATCCTACCACCATGTCAGAAGGGCACAGCACTTACATCTGACCTTGGGAGGAACCAATCTTGCCACCATGTCAAAAAGGCATGTCACTTACATCTGACCATGGGAGCAACCAATCCCACCACCATGTCAGAAGGGCTCATGGGCTCATCACTTCTCCTTGGAAGCAACCTCGATCTGAAGAACACCAAGCTTCTCTCTGAAGTATTCAAACTTCACTCTAGCCATTTCTAGCATAGAATCACATCAAGGTTGATTATGTCCAAGGATAACCTGCGAGCTTCACTGGTACAGATTAAATCCAAGGACAACCTATAGGACCATTTACGTCTGAGCAACCTACGAGCTTCACCAGGATCTTATTCTTAGACAACCTATCTCATTGGCTATGCTAGAACTCCCTCTTTCGAGAGATCTCAATATGGATCACAAACTAGAGCTTCACTTCTCCTCTCTACACCATAACCCTGGTATAGTGATATTTGATCTCGATATACTTCGACTTGTCATGGAACACAGGGTTCTCCAACAACTTTCACACAACTCTACTTGTCACAATATATACAAGTAGCATCCAACTAGAGATCAAACAAATCAGATAGTTTCTTCCTCAACCACACTGCCTCACAACTAGCCGAACAAGTTGTGAATCTGCTTCAGCTGTACTCAGTGCCATGCAGGACTGCTTCCTGCTAAACCAAGAGATCACACCGGATCCCATACTAAAGCCACACCTCGAATTTCTCTTCCTATCAATGGAAATTCCTGCCCAATCAGAATACACATAACCATGCAGGTTAGTCTTCTAATGCATATCATGTTCAACTGTACCCTTTAGGTACCTCACTGCATGTTATGCAACCAAGTGAGCATGTCTCAGATATGTCAGTAAAATCAATGGACAAAGCATATGACAATACATCGTGGCATCAAACATCACTCAATAGCTTCAGGTTCAATGCCATAAGTGTGGCAATGTCCTTGCAATCCATCATCCTAAACCTCTTCAAGATCTCCACTACATAATTCCCTTGTCCAAGGGAGATTCCATTTTCATTGTGCCATACCTCCATGTCTAGAAAGTAATGCACCATACCTAAGTCTTTTATCTTGAACTCGGCAGCAAGTCTCCCTCTTGCAACTTTAATGAGTTCCATTTTTTCTGTCAAGGACAAGTGATTGACATATAACAAGAGCATCATTGGTATTCCACCTTCAACCTTGAAGTAAAGGTTGGAATTCACTTTAATCTCAGTAAATCCTAGAGCCATCAGTAAGTTGTCCATCCTGTCATACCATGTTATACCTTAGGATCTTCTACAGTCACTCCCTCTGAAGTGGAGCTTCATTCTCCCTCTACCTTCCATACTCTATTTATTGAAACATTATGTATTGGAGTGACAAGCAGCTTCCCTGCTACTAATATTCTTTGTATCCATCTAGGGTCACTGGACCAAGATCCTCTATCTTGAACCTTTTCAAAAGTTCTTTTTGCACCCATCTGTGAGATTTTCATCCTCTATAGGCTTTCATCTTCAACCTTGTAGCAAAGGTTAAGATATTCATTACTCTAGGTGATCTCCAAGCTCCTCATTTATGTGTTATCCCATGGGTGCCTTCTGAGCTCATACAAGGCCTTCTTTAATTTGCACACATGAGTCTCACTGTCATGTGTCTCGACTTCCAGTGGCTGCAAATGTCTCTTCGTAGTCTATGCCTTCTTTCTGTGAGAAGCCCCATGCTACGAATCTTTCCTTGTATCCCACGATGTTTTCATCTACTGCATGCTGGATCTTGTAGATCTATATGGAAGATACTAAGGACTTCCCTTCAAGTCTTCGACATCCCATTCTAGTCATCATTCTTCATTTTGGATTATTAGTGTGAATATTTGCTACAAGTCAAATGCACCAGTTGTATGGTTAGAAACATTTCATAATGCATATTTATAATGGAAAATTCTTATGCATAAATATATAATCATGGAACTATTTTATCCAATACAACATTCATCCATATCTAAAGGAAACTTTCTATATTCCTTCCATCTCTACCATGACATCATTGAGATTCTGCACTAATCCAATATGTCAGCAAATAGGTTTCATTCTATATAAGTAGCCAGGGAGATTTGTATAGCACCATGAGATACCTACCCATCACATGCATATTAGTAGTATAATGTCATTAATGCAAACATTCTACAACTAAACAATGTCATATAAACAACTAGATATATAGGAAAAGACAATTCAAATATTTATCTTTATTTGTTTCATGGGTAGACTCCTTCTTGAGCCTTCAACTTCATCATCTTCTTCATTCATAACATCATCATTTCTTATCCAAATACTAATATGGATAAGAGGTTCTTCAAGAATTGAGTCCTTCATATTCCTCATCACTTGAGGGGTCTTCTTTAAATCGTGAGAGCTTGATATTCAGTTTCTCCCATATTCTCTTCTCATATTGTGAGTCGAGCTTCTTCTTGTGTGCACTCTTCCCAGAGTCTGTCGAAGGTAAGCACTTCCTTCTGGCACACATTCCTTGAATGAATGAATCCAATGATCCTGGGAGGCCATTCAAGTTGGTTATAACAATATCTTATTCTTCATATATTTCTTCATCGTAGCATCAAACACTTCCTTTTGGTGTCTTCAGGGATGACACATGAGAGATGATCTTTAATAGAATCTGCAGTGATTCTCTTGGCTCTAGCCTTAGCCACATCTCCCTCTGGCTCTTAGAACTGATCCAACTCAATTTATTCAAGGATCATGGAGGTCCTATACTTCAATACTTGGAAGTTGTCAGCTTCACCAAGCTTTTCATCAAGCTCGTGTGATAGTTCATTTGGAAATGGGAACCTCAAATGTAAATAGCAAAAGATTAGATCTTATTGATTTCAGGTGTTCATCCTGGTTCCAGATCTAGTTGATCTAGGGTTTGTCATAGAAACCCTAATTTTAAAAAATTTGAACATTTCAGATATAATTGGATAGAAATATGCACCTCCTCAAGGTGATCTGAGCAGCATACTCATTTTCCCAAAACTATGATCAAAACTGCAAAATATTTGATGCCCTAGTTTTCTTCAATTTCTTCTGCAGAATTTCCTAATATTGTTTATGAAATATATCTGAAATTAATACTCCTATGTGTTTGAAACTTCGCACTGAGGTATCCTTCTATGTCCTCATTCCAACACCATAGGTTTGAGAAGAATTGGTTTCACCAATTGGGACTTACGAGAGTTTTCCCAAGGTGACTTATTTCAGGACTGTTCAGCATCGCGAACTTGTAAAGACAGCCACATGTCACTGTTTCACATTCAAGGTATGAAAATTTTACCACAGAAATAAAATTATGTTCCCTATCTAGAACATCTTGCGAAATTTCATTTGCACCTTTGTATCCCTACATATAGAAATTTTCCCTAGGTGTCCTGTTTAGGGATGAATCCAGGGAGAGGTTGGAACCCTTATTTGGAGGAATCATATCTCCTATAATATAGTGAATATGAGGCTGAAAATTTTACACAAGGTACATGAGGCGTTTATATTTCTCCTGTAAAAGTTTTGGTTCTTGATACTTCTCCAATATCGAGATATAGTGAATGCACCAAAATGACTAGTTTTAGTCTTTTAGGGTTTTCTAGTCTGGGGTCAAATTTGGGTTTGACTTTCCCGGAGTTTTACCCAACCAAAAATTTCAATTTTGGTCTCTAAATTTTCATTTTGAGGAGGACATAAATCCTATGCTCAGCTCACTCAAAAATTTATCTTCTGTGAAAATCCCCAATTTCCCGCAGTAGTGATAGGTCAAAAACTGAAAATGCCCGGAATCAAATTCTGCTTCAACAGAAAGATGTTCCCTTCAATGGAGAGCTATCCTAGCCTCTTTTTGCTGATTATCTATGGAGGGAGACCCAAAAAGTAAGAATCCCTATATTTTGCAGCTACATAGTGTCTTCTTCTCATGTTAGCTCTGATACCATGTTAGATTTGTATCATTTAATCAATATGATCTAGGATCTTATCTAAGAGAATAACATGCACAAAAATAATCACAAGAGACAAAAGACACAAAGAGTTTTCCTCAGGGAAACCATAAAGGAGAAAACCCCGCAACTTCCTCAGAGATAGAATGAGCACCAATAGCAAAAGTAAAACCCAAAAACACAAATATGGTCTCTAATAGTTGTTCTCTCTCTCACTTGTGCAAGATCCTCTTCTCTCACTCATGCGCTACAGTTGAGTGAGTGTGTGTGACAAATAGAGAGTCTCACTCTCTATTTATATTTGTTTTCCACTTGACAATTACTCTACATGGCCGACCTCACTAGCAGAGTCTAATAACATGTTGAGGCCTGGAAAATCCCAGGTATCGACAGTAGGGATTCTCCCCAATAACAATTCCCAATCAGCTCGTTTATTGTTTGGTATTGGGAATCCGTCCAGTTTACGGTCCGGATACCGTAGAGTTAAGTAACAACTTAAATCTATTTACCGGTTGTAGCCCGGTCCACAGTTTATGTGTATTTTATTTTATGTTTTATAATGATATGCAAGTTCCTAACTTTAAATGTAGATGATTAGGAAGAAAAGGGTTCATAATGTGATGCTTAGGTTCTTACCTCCCATCTTATCTCCTTTGTTCCTCAATCACATAAAGAAAATAGGAGCTAAACTAACCTATCTAATACTAACTAACATATCCCTAGGGATTAATATGATTATTTATATGATTAATGTATTGTATTCCATGCATATAGAATCTTACGTATAGCTGGTATAATTCATTATACACAAAAAACAATAAAAAGATCAACATAGAGATAACTCATTGTTTATTTAAACATTCATCACCCATTTGCTGCATAAATTTCAAACACAAAGAAATGAAATCATTCACTACTAAGAAATAGTTCATAGTTAGAATGATCTCACTAATTGCAAACATGTATCCACACAACATGCACTTGAAAGTCAACAGCTCCTTCTCCAACAGAAAATTCTATCTTCTTTATTATAATCAGAAATAGTTCCTCTTACAATAAGTTTTTCACATAAGCAAGATAGAAAAGTCCTTTCTCATTTTATTTTACCTATACTTATACATTTCTAAATGACCTTTGATCTCCCTTCCCTTTGGGCTTCCTTTACAATTCGGTTACAAAAGGATTTGTCATCTAGTGTGTTCGCTAATCTAGACAAAAATATAAATATTACAAAATAGTTTTCCCATGTGTCAATAAGACAAAACACTTCAAGTGGACCTGGCTAACTCTTCAATAAACTGCTTCCATCCCATAACATCCATAACTATTTTCTCAAAATATGAAGGCTCCAAAAATCTGATAGTGACTTTGTGCTTGGCAACCTGAGCCTTTATGTTAGCCATTTTTTCTGGAAGCACTCGAAGTTGGTCTTCCAACCGACAGTTGTTTACTGGTGCTTGAGCAATTACACTTTTGGGCACCTTTTCATCCAATATTTTAATCAGTTGTATTCCCAACTCCTCTTCCTACAATCTAGCATGCAATTGTTTCAAAAGTTCTTCATGTGTAGGAAGCTCATCTAACCTTTTTTTGGAGGATGTTTGGTACATGTTGTGAGTTGTAAGTACCTTCTCGCAAAACTCCATGCATTGGTCCTTATTTTTCTTGACTGCCTCTACCAACTTCTCAACAACTTTATTACCAAAACCTATCAGTTCATATTCAAGCTGCATTCTCTCTATATCTTTGACTGGTGTATTCCCTGGGGGCTCCTTGGTTGTTTCCAACCATATCAATATTCCTTGAATGATTTCCATGACATTATGAGTCTTGTCTATGAATTGAGAAGCTATGACTGAGATTTCTTCCAGTCGAGCTTCTACTTGCATGACCTTCAAAACCTCCTCTGCAATCTGGACCTACATCTGATATATTCTGCTCCTGAGCATAAGAGCATTCTTAGCCAAAGGTGTTATGTCTATTCTTTGTTCATTTGCTACCTTCAACAACACCTCCAATGAAATCTTTTCCCAAAATTTGGTAATATTGCTGCAATTTTTCATAGTCTGAGAGAGTATCTTCATACTTTCTCTTGGATTCTATGTAGACTCTTTCCTCTTTCTTCAAAACAACTTTCATCTCAGCCATTTTTCCCTTCCACTACTCAAGGGTCTCTGTGAGTTTTTCAATATTGTGAGCATTGGCATATGCAGATGCAATGCTCATGGAAGCCATTTTCTTTGGATTATCTTCAACATTTCTCACAACTATTCTCTCTGTGATTGTGGTGACTAGGGGTCGGTCTCCCATTTTCAGAGTCTTTTGTATTCTCCAAATGATTGACTTCATTTTGGGATCGAACTGTATGTCTTCTAAACATGCCACATCACACTCTTTGGATGGGGTAAATGGTACTGATCTTATTTCAAATATGGGAAGATGGCCTCCTGTAAGTATGGTTCCTGAAGTGGATTGGGGGTTTTTTGGGTTATCCTAGGAAGGGCTCTGCTCTAGTTCTTCACCACCTAGATCTTCTTCATTTTTCTTACTTTTTTCTTTGGTGATGTCTTCTAGGTCTTATTCTTCTAGTCATGGATTCAAAGCTTCTTGATCTATAGTATTTTCTAGCTCAGCAAACTTACCTTGGATGGCTTCCTCTTTCTTTCTCTTTTCTTCCCTGGCGGCTCCTTCTTCTTCTTCTTGTTTCTTTTCCTCAGCTAAGAGCTTTTGGGACCCTTCTGCCATTCTTCAAGCAGTCTCTTCTTTTTCTTTCTTAGCAGCTTCCTCTTCTTAAATCTTTAATACTAGAGTGCTTCTTCCACTGCTTTTATCCCCAACTGCTACTATCTTTAGCTTCGGCTTCTTGTTCACAGTGGTCAGACTGTAAATGTTCCTGTACCTCTCTTCTTCTTTGTCTACATAATCAGTATACTCAAAATTTACTTTGAGCGCTACCTTATAGGAAGCAACCGTTCCTTGAGAGTCATTTCGATGAAAATCCTTTTCCCAAAAATGGAAATTTCCAAGCTCCTTGAAAAATTCAGGGGCATTCTTGACCCTTGTAAACTTGTAACTACCCACACAGAAGGGTAAGGGTGGGTAAACATCCTTCTTCAAATTGAAGAGGTGGCTTCTGAATCCATTTAGAAAGAGTTGTCTGACAGGTTCTTTGTGGGATATGTAATCTGTTGTGTATTTAGGTATTAATAAGGGATATTTCATTCCCCCATACATCCTTAAATATGTGCCTTCTTCTGTGCAAAAGTAATCTCCATATTCTCTAATAGACTCTAAAGCTCCTTCAAATAAGCACGGGCATTCTTCCAGAAAGATCAACTTGTACAAGGGCATAAATTACTTGTCACAGATCACTTGATAATGATTATGATACTTGTGAGACCCCAACATCTGGTAGGTTGTATATATGGGGGTGTTCCCTTCCTTCCATGTACACTTTAGTCCTTCAAACCGATGATGGTATAGTATGCAGTCTACTAGAAAGGAAGGCATGTAAAATTTAGATTTGCTAAGGTGCAAACCTTCCTGGGCTGCTTTTATAGTGGTGGACAAATTCTTGGCTATAATGTCGGCCGAGTTGAAAATTGTTCCTTTCATAGCTATGCGGTATATCAGTAAAATCCATCCAAATTTGTAGAATCTCCCATCAGCTCTACCATAAATCTTGTTCAACAATGGCACTATCAATCTGTATGGGGTTTCTAGGTGAGTTGACTCATATTCTCTTAACTGCTTGTTTCTAAAAAAGTTCCCATCAATCATCACCATCCTAGCCTTTGCAGTGTAATGGAACTTCAAACCATTCACCCATTATGTTGTCAAGCTAACTTCACTTTAGGGAAAGCTGTAAGCTGCTGCTAAAAATGCTAGTGTGAAGGATGTGAATGTTTTATTCTCCATATTATTCATCAACATCCCCATTGGGTCTACCATAGGAAGAATCCATCCAATGACTTCTGCACAAGGGAACAATTCAGGTCTAGTAGTCACTTTGGTAATCCTGAATCTTAGTACGTTTATCATACAGGGCTAGATTCTCCAAAACTCCTTCTGGAACTTTCTTTTCTCTCAGCAAGTGATAAATATGGCCCCATTTGAACTCGGGCTCAGCTCCAGTTACTGCCTTGGTGTCTTCATAGAAAATTTCTATCCTCGATCTAGGTGCTTCTATTGCCTCTTCATTCGAGTCATAATCAGCAATATTCGCTTTATTTTTACCCTTCTTTGTCATACTGTCGGATGTGGGCGTTTACTACAAACAAACCATATCAATCTTAGCATTTATAATAATAATAAGAAAGAAAGAAAACACATTGATAATGAAAAACTCCTCAGCATAGTTATCAGCATTTGTATTACCTCGATTTCCTCAGCTACTATCTTGCACAAGACAAATGACGTGGGTTTATGGGTCAAAACTTGGAAAAAGAAAATATTCCTAGACCTAGGAAAACTTTGGCCTCTGCACCCTAGATGAGAAAACTCAAATAAACCATGGCAAGCCTTTTTTACGCTATGACCCAAACATCAGGTAAGCTTTACGGTGCAAATACATGCTCCAACGCTCAGGGCGGAGATGCCCTAGGTCTAGTCCTCTGGGATTAACCTCCCACGGAAAAAAAACACAACGTTGAGTCCTACAGGGTCTTCCTGAGCCTAGAAACCAATAAACCCTAAAAATGCCTAAAGACAAGCAACCACTCTGCTCCATACCGGAAAGAACATCAGGTGAACAAATCATCGCCATGACCTAGCAGACTACGGGAAAAATCTATGCTCGAAACTAGTGAGACTATGAGTGCAGGGATGGCAATGAGAGTGGGTTCTAATCCTAAAAGGAAATAGTAATATTAAAATGAAAGGGAAAAAAAACCCCTTTTAAACCCAACAACCACCTACCAAATCTTTCACGGAAGAAAACCAATGACAACCAAAAACTTAACATCTTTCCAACCAAAATAAAAGATGAAAGCCTACCTTGCAGTAAACACGCAATTGAGGTACTCAGTGAGGATGCACCACATAGAGATTGTAAGTCAACTCCACCAATTGTGCAAGCTCTAATACGAGGTAAAATCTCCACAGAACTTCCATCTCTTCACCGTAACAATGATGGTAAAAACACTGTTCCTTGGGCATAAATAGACAAGTGCCGGCGGAAAACCTTTAGTCGTAGTAGGTAAAACACTACATTTGCATGCGCGTAGCTTAAACTTCGTTGGCTCCAAACACTTTTTGTCAGGAGGGAGACAATTAGTCATCATGCAAAAAGGCCCGACATGGCGGCTCCATATACTCCATAATATATCCGCAACACCGGCTTAACTCGAAACACGCCCAATTTTACACAGGGGTTTGGCAGTCAAATGGTAATGGGAAACCAATCAAGAAGATCACCATCGTAATGGCTCAACCATAAAAAAACTTTCCATCGTAGCGGGTCGATGAGGATCGGGCAATCGGTGAAACCACACCTGTCATTGCGGCAGAGTTTCAAAAAAAACTTCCAGTGAAGCAGGTGCAACAAATCGAGAGGAGCTCTGATCTTCAAAATGATACCTCACCCTCCATTGTGGTTCGGAGAGAAAACTTCACTCGTCATTGTGGCTAGGATTTCAATAAAAATAAGCAAAAATCAAAGGAAGAGACTATCTTCCACAGCGGCTCTAAAACTAACAACCATCCATCATTGCGGCCCAAAAGATCAGAAGCCTTCCTGAATAACGAATCAAAAATCGCCCACAGTAGCGGAAAAGAAAAAATGGAAATTCAACGAAAATAAGAATGCCTCCTTTGTTGCAACTCAAATTCAAAAACCTTTTCGCCGTAGTGGCTCGAAAAACAAGAACCCTCTGCCTTAGCGGGAACCAACAAAATCGAAAGTCTTTATGATCTCAATATCAAAAGGTCATCCACCGTTGCGGCTTGAAACCACTGTAGCGGCTCAAAATTTGACAGATCATCCACCATAGCAGCTTGAAGACAATTTCTTCCTTATTGAAAGAAAGAAATCATAAAGGCTAAATTTCAAAAACTCAAAGTGCTTAAGAGGTAAAACTAAGATTTTCAAGGGGTCCTAAAAAATGTACAATTTTTTTTGGGATAGTTGCAGCTACAACATAACCCTAATACCCCTCAACTGTGGGAACTATTTCCCCAACTTACAATCGAAGGGTTATCCTCAACTCAATTGTGGGGACTATTGCATTGACTTACAATGGAGGGTTAACCTCAATGACTTTACATGACTTTATTATATTAATGACTCTCTCGATCAGAGGAACAAACATCTTCATTGGGGCTCAAAATTTGACCGATCATATGCCATAGTGGCTTGAAGACCATTTCTTCCATAGTGAAATAAAGAAATCAGAAAGGCTGAATTTCAAAAACTCAAAGTGCTTAAGAGGTAAAACTAATATTTTCAAGGGGTCCTAAAAAAAGTACAAAATTTTTTGGGATAGTTGCAGCTACAACATAACCCTAATACCCCTCAACTGTGGGGACTGTTGCCCCAACTTACAATCGAAGGGTTATCCTCAACTCAATTGTGGGGACTATTGCCTCGACTTACATCGGAGGGTTAACCTCAATGACTTTACATGACTTTATTATATTAATGACTCTCTCGATCGGAGGAACAAACATCTTCGTCGGGGTAAAATGAAACACAATATAAAATATACAAGTGAATACATTCTGAAGTTACAAATACATCAACAAATTTGACTCTCAAAAGTGGGTTTCGGGGTTAATTAGGTCTTTGGATCTGAAAATGAGCATCACCATGACAAAATTGGATCCCTAGGTCCAATTTTATGACCTTTTGAAATATTGCAATTAACATACACATTATCAATGGTTTTACTAAAAAACTAAAAATTAAAAAATACTAGGGGGGACTTATCAGATGTTCACAAACATATGCACATATGACTATCATGGTATAATACATAGACCCTAGGCTTTAATAAACTTGCTGAGAAAAAAATTACCAAACTCACCATCCCAACTTTGGAGGATTTTGAGTGAAAAACTCGAAAATTATATGTCACTTAAAAAAAGCATCATATAATCGATGAGGAAAAAAACACTCAAGGATGATGACCTTGATGACCAAGTCTAATAATTCCAAGCCTTTTACATAAGAAAACCTCATGCTATGTCATTTATTGCAATTCCCTCAAAAGGGTGTGAACATCCAAAAGAGGCCACAACTAGCCCTGATGAAACTACGAAACTTCTGAGCACTGAGTAAGAACAAGTGATTTGCTCCGATCCTTGCTGGCTCACTTGAAAAAACACCTAAGTGAAACTTAGTGGATAACACTATCGAGAGATACTTGTGATCCTCCAAGTTGGGATTAATGACCTCCTTATAGTATCTTAATTTTCTCTTAACTGCTAAATTTTCTTTGCACCAGAATTGCTCTTTAAACTTAGAAGCAATCATATTTTTGGCATTGTCAATGTTCTGCAAAATGTTGTTTTCATTAATGCCTCAATGGTTTAACCAAGACATGGTATATTTACACCAACACCGCTTGAGGCGTAGTTGGTTTTGACTTGATTTTAAAACAATTTTAGGAAGTCTCTCATTTCCCATGTTATTTATCTTATACGTGTACATCAGGTACCTATTCATAGCAATGCTCTCGATGGGGGAAAGACTCACTTCTATTAGGAGAATAGGATAAGGTGTATTGCTTTTAATTTTGAGGTTATAAATTATAAACCAGTTCTCAATTTGCTCAATCTTCCTCCAAGATTCTCTAGAAATGTTGGATCTATCACTAAGAACTAAGTGAGTTAAGGAAAATATCACTAAAGAGTATTTAAATAGTATTTACATTTAAAGGAGTTAAGTAAAATATCACTAAAGAGTATTTAAACAATATTTACATTGTCTACCCTTATATCATATAGACTATAACCATGGGGGCATCGTTGAGGGACCAATATGATAACACGTTCATTCATATTAGGGGGGTAAAAAATTAAAAAAATTCAAACCAATATATTGATGCTATATTAAGTGTAAAAGGGATTAATTTTTTTATTATATAAATACCCAATATCCTGGGACCTTTTTTATTGCAAACAAGCCACATGCGTGACATATGCACATGAGTTTTGTGCAAAGGGAGCATTTTTGTGATTTTCAGACTAGTTGTCGCTAAGTGTTCATTCTCTTGCCTAGGGTTTACCCTTCATGATTATGCTCAGTGCTTGTGCCTGAAACATGAGATGAGTTCTTTTGCTCGTTTTCTATGGAGGTAGTGGCAGAGGGAGCATAGGGATTTCCATGAAAACTTGTGCCTAAAACATGGGCTGATTTCTTTTGCTCATTTTCTCTGGAAGTAGTGGCAGAGGGAGCATAGGGCTTTCCATGGGTTTTCATGGTTTTCAAACTGCTTGTAGCTCCCAAGGGCCCTCATCATTATACTTGTTGCCAGGGGACCTTGACACAAGAAGGCGAATGGACTGCGAATTAGTGAAAGGAATTGAAACTCATTATAAGGAACAGGTGATGGCTATGGTCTCCATGCACATACAAAACATGTAGGCTAAATATGTCACCAATCCAGCAAAGAATTGGAAGGAAAAGGATTTTGCAATATACTTGGTTGTTTCTTTATCAACTAAACAAACTATTGGAGTTTTGGTAAGTACCGACTTGATCAATTTTGAACAATTCATATTGACCATGATAATGCCAGAGTTAAAAAGTGAGCATGTGAATGCACAACAATTATTGAAGGCAGATGCATTGAATTTTCTAACCACTTTCCACTCTCATATTCCCAAGACTAGTGCTTTGCGTATAATTCCTCATTTGATGAGGTTCCTTTTGTGTGAGTCAAATTTTGTTCATTATTATGCTGCTAATTGTATCGAGAAGATTCTACTTGTTAAAAATGGGATGCAACTTCAGTATACTTTTGTAGAACTTAATCCCTTCCTTCATCCCTTAATGGATAATATTTTTAATGCACTTAAATTTCTAGAATCCCAGGAGAATCCCTATGTCATGAAATATATTATGAGAGTTGTGGGATTGGCAGACTTTAGTGATGATCTAGAAATTGGTTGTCTTACAGGTCTAACATCCATCCTAAATGAGGTTTGTAAGAATCCAAAAAACCCTATTTTTAATCATTATTTATTTCAGTCAGTTGTTGCCTTAATGAGAAGATCATGTGAAAGAGATCCAGGATTGATTGCAAGTTTTGAGGAAAATTTGTTTCCTCTCTTACAAACCATTTTGGTTCATGATGTCATGAAATTTGTACCATATGCTCTTCATTTGGTTGCTCAACTTATTGAGATAAATCGGTCTCCTCTTCCCACAATCTACATGCATATTTTTCATCTTTTTCTCTCCCTTGAGTCCTAGAAAAAGAAATCCAATGTCCTAGCCCTTGTACGATTGTTGCAGGCCTATTTACAAAAGGCCCCTTAGGAACTGACTCAGGAGGGGCCGCTGAGCCAACTGTTGGGAATTTGTGGACTAGTTCTCAGTAGTTTCCCTGATCAAACTGGAAGTTACCAAAGAAACATGCATAGCACTGAATAGAGAGCGTTCCTACTTCCTTCGACAAGTCAGGCAACACCTGCAAAAAAGAGACATATATGGGAATTTTGCAGCACTATTCATAAAACGATGATACTTGGGAATTCAACAAGATTGTTTCATCGAAGAGAATAGATCATTTAGGTTTTTTTCATTTTGAACACAATTATAGAAAATTTAAGTTATGAAGTCGTATCTCCTTATTTATGTCACATATGGAGTGCCCTTTTCGTTCGACTCCAAAATAAGTGGACTGTGAAATTTGTCGAGTCGGTTATAATTTTCATGTCTCTTTTTTTGGTGAAGCACGGACTTGGAGCTCTTGTTAACTCTATCAATTCAATTCAGATAAATATTTTCCATGTAATTTTGGAGCAGTTCTAGCTAACCACATTGAAATCAATTACAGGAGTTCTTGAGACAAAGTTGTGCTCAGTTTCATCTACTAGACTTTTATGTGAATCTCCAACACTCTTGGTAGACACTAGTGCTGCACTCTGGGGAAAAATGCTTGATAGCACTATGAATCTCCTTGCAAGGCCATGTTGGTTGTGGATCCTGATCTTCTAGATCCAGAGATATTATTCAATTGTGATTGTAACCCAATTGTACTATATACTCATTCCCCTTGTCTTGGGGTTTGGGGCAGCGCCCCAAAAAAGGGGGTTTGGGGGAAATGCCCCCGAGACACGGGGGTTTGGGGGAAATGCCCCCTAGATACGGGGGTTTGGGGGTAGTACCCCTTGCCCCCGAGAAAAATGTTTGGGATGTGTGTTGGCCAACAGTTTTCCAGAGACATGGTATTGGGTTAATCGTAGTATTTTCCCATGGTATTTCCCCTATAAAAGAAAGCATTGTAACACGACTATGTATAGTATTGTATTGTATAGGAAGAGAGACTGTGAGAGCGTGAAGAGGAAGTGCAGCGGTTTTGCTGCAGGGTGTATCCCTTCATCTTTATGGACTATAATAAAAGGACTGGCAATTTCTTTGTGGACGTAGCCCATTGTTTGGGTGAACCATGTTATATCTATGTCTCTCTATAATGTTTTAATGTCTTTTGCATATTGTTTATTGATTTAACTGTATATCCGTTATTGCTCTGTGGTCCTGTTTTCTAACAATTGGTATCAGATCCAAAAGGTCTATTTGGTTGGTAAACTCACAGGAAAGAAGGGTTCCTTGTTCAAGTGGGAGAAATGGCGGAAGAAGGAAAGTTTAGGGTCGAGAAATTTAATGGCCAAAACTATCAGTTATGGAAGATGAAAATGGAGGACTATCTGTACCAGAAGGATCTGTACCTGTCATTGGGCAGAAAATCAAAATAGCCAGTGGCTATGAAGGATGAAGAATGGGAGGTTCTTGACAGAAAGGCACTGGGAACAATACGGTTGTGCCTGGATTTGTCGGTGGCATTCAATATTTTGAAAGAAAAAACAACAGAGGGTGTGATGAGCACATTGAGTAAGTTCTATGAAAAACCCTCAGCTTCCAACAATGTATTTTTAATGAAGCGTTTATTTAATATGAAGAGGTCAGAAGGTGGATCTATTGCCACTCATTTAAATGAGTTTAATACACTTACCAGTAAGTTCTGTAAAAGTGAACTTTGATGATGAGTTTAGGGCTTTTCTAATATTGTGCTCATTTCTAGAAAGCTGGAATAGCTTGGTCATGGCTATAAGTAACTCTGTCCCTAGTTCAAACACTCTTAAGTTTGATGATGTTGTTGGTGTTATTCTTAGCCAGGAAATGCGAAGAAAAGGCACAGGTGAGACATCAAGTAATGCATTGACCATGGAGAGAAGAGGGAGACAAAAAGAGAGAGGAAGGAGCTCAGGAAATCGCAGCAAGTCTAAAAAGGGGAGATCCAAGTCTAGATTCAGAAAAATAGAGTGTTGGAACTGTGGTAAGAAAGGACACCTGAAGAAATACTTTAGAGCACCAAAGAAGAAAGGTGAGAGGCAGCAAGAGACTACCCAGGAAGCTAATGTAGCAGGTGATGTGTTACAAGATTCTTTGATTCTTGCATTAGATAATACTAGTGATTACTTGGTAGTAGATTCAGGGGCTTCATGTCATGCTACACCCCATAGGAAATTCTTTCATGATTATGTTCAAGGTGATTTTGGGCATGTGTTATTGGGGGATGATGAACCATGTAAAATTGTTGGAAAGGGTAAGGTATGGATTAAGCTAAATAATGGAATTGACTGGTTGCTAAAGGATGTAAGGCACATCCCTGCTATGAAAAGAAATCTGATCTCAACAGGGCAGTTGGGAGATAGCGGTTGTTTGTCTACGTTTGGGGAAACGTGGTGGAATATCACTAAAGGATCAATGGTAATTGCAAAAGGAGATAGGATAGGTATGTTATATTTATGTCCTCATAATACTGATTATTCTATCTCTGTAGCTTCCACAGAAATAGCGGTGGCGTTTTGGCATCATAGGCTTAGCGACATGAGTGAGAAGGGGATGCAGATTCTCCACTCAAGGAAACTATTTCCTGATCTAAAGCAGGTAAGTTTGGAATTCTATGAGAACTGTGTTTATGGAAAGTCGAGAGTTAGATTTATCAGGGTTGGGAAACAAAAGAAGAGTGAAAATTTAGAGCTTGTCCATACAAATGTATGGGGACTAGCTTAGGTACAATCTCTTGGTGGCTCTTGTTATTATGTTACTTTTATTGATGATGCAACTAGAAAAATTTGGGTTTATTGCATTTGAAAAAAATCTAATGTGTTTGATACTTTCAAGAAGTGGAAAGCTTTGGCTAAGAATGAGACAGGAAAAAGGTTGAAATGTCTCAGATCTGATAATGGAGGCAAGTACTGCAGAAAGGAGTTTGACAGTTACTGTTCACACAATGGGATTCGTAGAGAGAAGATAGTCCCTGGAACACCCCAAGAAAATGGTGTGTCAGAAAGGATGAACAGAATGATCATGGAGTGTGCAAGGTGTATGAGATTGCATGCAGGGTTGCCCTTACAGTTTTGGGATGATGCTGTAAACACTATTGTTTATTTAATAAACAAAGGGCCTTCAAGTGCTTTGGATGGTGGCATTCCATAGGAGGCATGGATAGGTAAACAGGTAAAATACTCATTTCTGAGAACTTTTGGTTATGAAGCATTTCTCCATATTGATAAAGATGATAGAACAAATCTTGAGGCTAAATCCAAGAAATGTACCTTTATTGGATACAAGGTTGATGATTTTGGTTATCACTTATGGGATCTTAAAAATCACAAAATCATTACGAGTAGAGATGTAGTATTCAATGAAAAGGTCATGTACAAAGATTGGTTGCAGGGAAAGAAAGAAGAAAAGGAAAACACAAAGTACACAGTGCTTGATTAAATCAAAGAAAATGAAGTTCCAAAAGCACCAGAAAATCAAGAGCAGTAGCAGGTACCTGAAACTCCTGCAACTGTAAGAAAATCTACCAGGTTAAGTAGACCCCTGAATGATTCTCTCCTTAACTGTATTATTTATTGATGATTGATTCTGGTGAACTAGAATGTTTTGAAGAAGCAATGCAGGTAGAAACTAAAAAGAAGTGGGAGCAAGGCATGGATGAGGAGATGGACTCATTGGTAAGAAACCAGACTTGGGATCTGGTTAAGTTGCCTGCAGAATAAATGGGTTTACAGGTTGAAGGAAGAAGATGGAGGAAAGAAGCGGTACAAGGCTAGACTTGTTGTAAAGGGGTTTGCACAAAATAAAGGTATAGACTTTGATGAAATATTTTCTCTTGTTGTTAAAATGAATTCAATTAGAACTATTTTAAGTCTGGTGGTGGTAGAAGATTTGCGTCTTGAACAGTTAGATGTAAAAATGGCCTTTCTCCATGGGGATTTGGAGGAAGAGATTTATATGCAGCAGCCACAAGGGTATCAGGTCAAAGGGAAGGAGAATTTGGTTTGCAAGTTGAAGAAGAGCTTGTATGGCCTGAAGCAAGCTAGGTAGTGGTATTTAAAATTTGATAAGTTTATGACAGAACAAGGTTATGATAGATGTCATTCTGACCATTGTGTTTATTTCAAGAGGCTAGATAACGGAAGATATATTATCTTGTTATTGTATGTGGATGACATGCTTGTTGTAGGGTCTAACATGCAAGATATAAATGTGCTCAAAAGAAAACTAGATAAATCATTTGTGATGAAGGATTTGGGTGCTGCAAAGCAAATCCTTGGTATGAGAATAACAAGAGACAGGAAAAATCGCAAATTGACATTATCTCAAGGTGATTACATAGAAAAGGTGTTGCAGAGGTTTATAATGCAGAATTAAAATCCAATCAATACACCTTTGGTGAGCCATTTCAAACTAAGCAAGGATATGTGTCCAGAGACATAGGAAGAGATAGATTACATGTCCAAGATTCCCTATTCATCAGTGGTTGGGAGCTTGATGTATGCCATGGTGTGCACAATACCAGATATTGAACATGCAGTGGGAGTTGTGAGCAGGTATATGAATAATCCAGGTAAAGAGCATTGGAAAGTAGTACAGTGGATTCTCAGGTATTTGAGAGGTACCACTTCTCATGCATTATGTTTTGAAGGTTTAGACACGATTCTATAAGGATATGTTTATGCAAATATGGCTGGTGATAAAGAAAGCAGGAGGAGCACCACAGGGTATGTGTTTACTGTAGGTGGAATTATAGTAAGTTGGATTTCAAAACTGCAACAAGTTGTTGCACTTTCAACAACGGAAGTAGAGTATGTTTCTACTACAGAGGCTAGTAAGGAGATCATTTGGTTGCATAGGTTCATGGAAGAATTGGGTAAGAAGCAGGAGAATAATAGGCTGTACAGTGACAGCCAGAGTGCCATTCATCTTGCAAAGAACTCAGCCTTTCATTCGAGGACTAAACATATACAACTCAAGTACCACTTCTTAAGATTTGTTCTAGATGAAGAACTGTTAAAACTGGAAAAGATACACACTAACCAGAATCCCACAGACATGTTGACAAAGGGAGTAACTAGAGAGAAACTGAGTTCTTGCTCAATTATTGTTGGCCTTCAAGCATGAAGGTGAAAATAAGAAATTTTCCATGTCCAAGGTCCATAGCATAGTCCAGCAAGTGCAGTAGCAGTGGAGTAGATGTGATCAGTCTCCAAGCGGGATATTGTTGGTTTTGGAGCCTAATATTCCAGATCAAGAGATATTATTCAGTTGTGATTGTAACCGAGGTGTACTGTACACTCATTCCCCCTACCTTGGGGTTCGAGGTAGTGCCCTAAAAAAGGGGGTTCGGGGGCAACGCCCCCGAGACATGGGGGTTTGGGGGTAGCACCCCCGAGATACAGGGGTTTGGGGACAGTGCCCCTAAGAAACGGGGGTTCATGGGTGGAGCCCCTGAGAAAAAAATTTGGGATGTGTGTTAGCCAACAGTTTTGCGGACCCATGGTATTGGGTTAAATGTAGTATTTTCCCATGGTATTTCCCCTATAAAAGAAAGCATTGTAACACGACTGTGTATGGTATTGTATTGTATTGGAAGAGAGAATGTGAGAGCGTGAAGAGGAAGTGCAGCAGTTTTGCTGCAAGGTGTATCCCTTCATCTTTCTGGACTATAATAAAAGGACTGGCAATTTCTTTGTGGACGTAGCCCATCGTTTGGGTGAACCACATTATATCTGTGTCTCTCTATAATGTTTTAATGTGTTTGGCATCTTGTTTATTGATTTAACTGTATATTTGTTATTCCTCTGCAGTCCTATTTTCTAACAGGCCAGACGAAGATAGGGTAGAGGAGGAGATAGAAATTCCAGACTTAGAGGAAAAAATTGGATATAATCCGACATTTTCCCAACTTTACAATGCCGGAAAGAAAGTGCAGGATCCAGTTAAAGAAATTAAATATCCTAAGGATTTTTTAGTAACTTCATTAGAAATAATATCAGCACAGGCCCCGGGGAGGTATCCTTCCATCATTCAATAGTCACTGGAACCATCCAATCAAGTTGCACTCGCTCAATTATGTAGTCGTTATGGATGTACTATTGTATAGGTAATAAGCCTTTTTTTTTGTTTTTTGTTTTTTTGTTTGTCTATTGAGCAATTATTTTGCCTTTAGAGAGTACATGTTAACAAGACATTTTTTTTTTCACCAATGGAAGAAGAATCCGTCGTCCAACCCAGAGGAAACCCTTAGCCCTCTCTTGTTTATTTCTACTTGAATGTTTTTTTGCCTTTTTTTGTGTAATCAGTATGTAAGGGTTTATACAACCCACGGTTATAAAAGTTTTGAACAGACTCAAAGTGAAGTGTTTTGGGAAACACAGTGGATAGTCCTCTGGTGTAGCTTTCCTGCTATGCATAGATACTATGGTTCCTTCTGTTTGTAATGAATGGCTGTGCACAACCAACTTTAATATATTCCCCCCTTTTTAGTTTCTGTTAAAAAAAAACAAGACATATTTTTTTTCACATATAATGACTAGTTAGCTTTAGTAAAATGCAAAGTAGATTTTTTTAGTAAATAATAGAAAATTTTATAGTGCTTAAAATTTATAGCAAAATATATCATGCTCTTTTAATTATGTATGAAGGTCCCAAACCCCAATTTAACAGTGTGAAAATGGCCATTATTGACTCCAAAAATTGCCAAAAAAAATAGTACCATCTTTTGCATTAAGCATCCAGGCTATTTTGAAGGTTATTGTCTTTCCTGTCATGTGAAATCTATCTATGTTTCTGGTGTTGCACTAACATAAAAAATAATGAGTTTTAATGAAAAACTTATCTTCCTTTAATTAAGTCATTTGAAGTGTCTCCTTCGATATTGTTATCACTCTAGGAAACTCCTCTAGGTTGCAGCTCAAGGATGCCTGGTAACATACAATGTTTTTGGGGTTTTCTAAAATGGATCAATTCAAGTAACCTATATGACCTTCCACTCTCAAGACATGCATGAAACTCAATCAAGAACAAGGCTTTTAGTTACCACTATTTAGAGGTTGACAATATGGTGTAGGGATGGAGAACTCACCATGCTGGAAGATTCATACATAAAACAGATACATATAAATGGCTAAATCATGATAAGGAAAGCACTTATAATTCATATCGCATCAACATGCCAATAGGGTGACAGCTATCAAACATTAATTAAACTTGAATATAACCTAAATAACACATTCAAGCATAAGCACAGAAAAGACAGAAATGAAAGCTGAACAACTGATAACAAAAGAGCTTATATTAGGTCATGAGAAAAATGAGAAGCTTGACAATATCATTGGTCTACAAGTCCCCGAAATCGAACATTTTCAATAAAATAAGTCTTAGGCTTTATAGCCTTTACAAAATACTCAGATCCTGAAAACTTGGATCTGATTTAACAAAAATAAACAAAATAATTGTTTTTTGAAAATTAGGTTAAAAAACCCTAATTAACTATTTTTCTAACTAACTATAGAATTAGTTCACTGTATGAACCTTCAGATAACTAAGGTAACTATTGGAAATCATTACCACTATCCCTCTTCTGGTTAATTCATTGTTTCACTTTGACAGCTAAGTGTTGGTGGCCTTTTCTCCCTTTATGTCATAGTAAAATTGAAGCACACCTTCCATGATTTTTTCTTCAGTGTCCTTCATCTCCGGACTTTGTCCCTGAGCCATCCATATTTTCCCAAAACTAGTCCTACATGTCAAAATTTAATTTTATGCCTCTATCTTCTTTCAGTGGTTAAGAGGCCAAAACATTGGAACCGTTAGCTATAGAAAGTGGCGCTTTTGATGGCAAATGAATTGCCCCAGCGTTCGCCTAAGCCACCAAAAGCCCTGTTTTCCAAAAATTCTTAGGTTTCTTTCAAAAATGTTCTTTTCAGTCTGTATTCCCAGATTTCTTCTTCAGAAGGCTCTGTTCTAGGAGGGTTAACAGCAACCTGGCTTGTTTCTAGAGGTTGAAGGCTAACTGTAGCTTCAGCTAGGGTTTCCAACGTGAGGTGGCTGCTAGTTTTTGCCTTGGACTCCTTCAGCTGCGGTCTCTGAAGCCTAATCATCCTATACAATCTAGTATTGTCTTTTAGGTACCTTGTATTCAGTCTCTTTAAGAAAATATACCTTTCTCTCTGCTCTATGTAAGACTTATCTATCAGCTTGTTCCTACTAATCAATGCAACATTATTTTTCTTTATTTCCCTTTCCAAAATCTCCATCTCATACACTTGCCTCAGTAATTGATTTATCCTTTGAGTCTTGGGCTTGTTGGAGGAAGCCTTCTCTATTGATTCCTCTTGCTCTTTTGGTATGGTATTCTTAAACCACTTCTCTCATGTGCTAGGGAGTTCAGTTACTTCAGTAATTAGGGCTTCATCTATGTGGAATTTATCTTTGCCTACGATTGCCTTGGATCCATCAAATGAGAGAGAAAATGCCTCAGCCACCTGCTGATGTGAACCTTGTATCTTCTCACAAAACCTATAGCAGCTAGCATCCTGGAACAATTTACAAACCTTTGGATGTGCCTCCAAATAGTTGACATATCCCAGCTCCTTCCTGAGAGCAGGTCCTCCCTTCTTCATCTTGTTGAATGTTACTCCTGGGTACCTGCAAAAATAAGTTTAAGTTCTGTATGACAGTGTGTTAGTGGGCTTCTTCTTAGACATGCATTTCTGGTGGAGAGAAATGCGAAGTTCGAAGGTGAAATGTAATGGAGTTTTGGCATTGATTATGAGGGATTTTGGTTTCATGATGGATGCCGAGGTCATAAGGTGATGGTTGTAGTTGATATTCTTGATAACCCTTGCCCAGCAATCATATTTCAAATCAACCTGAATACCCGGTGAGCTTTTCTATTGTTATTTTGGACAAGTGGAAGAAAAATGAAGGTTTCAGATCCTATCAATCCTTTATCAGTTTTATAACGACCTCCTTCACTTATTTCCACATGTAGTTATGCAGACTCCCGTCCTTTCTGTGGTTTATAATTCCTTTTACTGATCTTTATCTTACTGACAAGGTTTTATTTGACTGATTTATAACTGTTTTTCTCTTTTTCCTTTTCGGTGGTTAACAGTCTTCGGGAATTTGTCTGTAGGCCACCGAAAATATGGCTTTCAGTGGCTAATGAAATGATAATCCCTTCGCCTAAGCCACCGAAACCATTTTCCCAGCGTCGCAGTGAAACCCAGCTTTCGGCGGATAGTGGCCTCTCCGAATATTCCTTTTAACCGCCAAAAACCTGTCCTTTCAGTGGCTAATGAAACATCATAGATTTCTCCTAAGCCACTTAAAGCGCTTTTTCCCCCATGCCTTTTTTCCTGCTTTCGACGGTTAAAGCCTGTTTTGAACTGTTCACTAAGCTATCGAAAGCCTCACCTTTCGGTGGCTAATGAGATGTATGAAGTCTCACCTAAGCCACCGTAAGAACCTTTACCCCTATCATTTTTTGTCCTCTTTTGGTGGTTAAGACCCTTCTTGGTCTTTCCACTAAGCTACCGAAAGCAACACTTTTCGGTGGCTAATGAGTCATTTGAAGTCTCGCCTAAGCCACCAAAAGTTTTTTTACCATTTACTCGCTCGGGCACACTTTCGGTGGTTTACCTTTATCCTGCGTTAAACTATTAGCTTCTGAAACAAACCCTTTCGGTGGCTAATGAGCTATTAAGAACCCCTCCTAAGCCACCGAAAGCTATAACTTCCAAATTTTTCAACCATAGCAAAAACAAAGATCTTCAATTTGTTAGTCATCCTCAAATATTTCATTACATGACTTGAATTCTTCATACTATCAAAATAGATTTATTTTGGGAGATAACATCTAGCTCCTACTTGGGGATAGAAACCTCCCTGTGAGATCCCAAGAACCCCAGACCAAAATGCCTTTCCTTGAAAACAACTAAAAACTTAACACTATAATTTACTATTTCATTGGTAATGGAATTTATTCTATAAGAAAAAACAACCTACTAACTACTAATTTACAATAACAAGGCCTCAGAACCTCAAATAAAGTAAAGTTTTAGAAAACGCCCATTCACTGGGCCATCAAACACCTTTTTCCCTTCCACATTCTGCAATTTGAAGGTGTTATTCTTATGTACTTGAGCTATCACAAAAGGGCCAATCCACAAAGAGTCAAACTTTCCATGTTTTCCCTTGTCTTGTCTAACAGCATCCCACTTGAGGACCCAATCTCCAACCTGAAGGCTGTCTACTTTTTCCCTTTTTTCAAACATGACCTTCATCCTCTGTTGATGGGATTCTATTTTTCCTATCACTTGTTCCCTACCTTGCTGCAAATCCACCAAATCCATCATTCTCGTCACTTGGCTTCAGTACCATAAACTAACTTGAATGGAGAAGTCCCTATAGATCTTTTGGTTGTTACCCTATCAGCCCATAAAGCAAACTTAAGCTTAGAATCCTAGCTTTTCTGATTTGTCTCCAATAGTTTTTTGATGATCCTGACTAGGATTTTGTTGGATGAATTAGCCAGGCCATTGCCTTGAGGATAATAGGATGTGAAATGCACCAACTAAATTCCCATTGACTCACACATTTTCACCAATTCCCCAGCTTTGAAAGCTAGTGCATTATCAGTCACTAACCTTGTTCGGCATCCAAACCTACTAAAGATATTCTCATATAAAAATTTCATGATGACCTAATGAGTGGAATTCTTGGTGGGTATTTCCTTTATCCACTTGGTAAAGTAGTCTGTGGCCACTAGGATCCATTTATGGTGCCCACTAGAAGATGGATTTATTTCTCCTATGAAATCCAAACCCCATTGCTGGAAAGGCCCATTCACCATAATAGGCCTAAGGGGCAAGGATTTGAGTTACTGCTTCCCTATAAATCTTTGGCACTGGTCACAAGCCCTTACAAAAGTACAGACATCAGCAAAAAGGACTGGCCAATAGTACCCTGCCCTCAGGATCTTATGGGATGTGGTATTCCAATAATGATGGCCCCCGCATGTGCTGGAATGAAAGTGATGCATGACCTGATCTACTTCTTCTTTATCTAGACATCTCAACAAAATTCTAGATAGATCTTTCCAGTACAACAGTTTATCAATTATGCAGAATTTAATAGACTTTAGTTTAAGAGCTCGAGTTTGATTAGGATTAAGACCAGGAGGCACTTCTAATTTCTACAGAAAATAAATAATACCTGAGTACCACTCACATGAAGACAAGTTTTCAGCAACTGATTGATTGTCATTTTGATCCTGAATTACTTCTGATGCTGCTACTGTTTGTGATTTTGCTGAATTGACACAAGTGAAGTTTATCCCCATTAGTTCACAGTTTTCTTTAGCCATGAGATTGGCCCAGACCTAGTCCCTTTAATAGATTAGTGGGCTTCACCTCTATATCAAATTCAATGATCTTGGCAATCCACTTAGCTCTCTTCCCATCAATGTTAGGCTGAGTCAAAACATCCTTCACAACAGCTGAAGGGACATATGCAAGAAATTTTTCATGGAGAATATAAATTCTAAAGGTCTTCAATGACTTTATGAGAGCATAATCCTGTTTCTCAATTGGATCATACTTCAGATCAGCATCTCTCAAGGTTTTGCTAAAGAATGCAATCAGATGATCGAGACCCTCATCATATTTTTGTAACAGCACAGCTGCCACTATGTCATAGGATGCAAAGGAGAAGATATAAAAACTCTTGGTAAAGTCCGGAATAATCAGGGTTGGGGCTTCCATGATAGCCTTCTTGATGTCTTTGAAATATCTTTTTACCTGGTCAGTCCATTTTATTTCTGTATCCTTTTTCAGCATGGTTGTTATGTGCTTTACCAACTCATAAAAATTAGGGATGAAACTCCTGACAAGGTTTATCTTACCAAAAAGGACTGAATATCCCTTTTCGACCTCAGTATGGACAGATTCTGGATTGCTTCCACTCTTACCAGATCAATCTTTACACCTTCAGCTGAGACTATGTGACCTAGGAGTTTCCCCTTACTGAGTGCAAACTGAGACTTCTTAGGGTTGAGTGATATTCCAAACCTCCTACACTTTAGAAATACCCTCCTCAAATGTTGTAAATGATCATGATGGTTGTGAGAGTAAACAGTTAAGTCATCCAAGTATATAGGCACAAATTTATCTTTCAACCCTACCAAAGCTAGGTCCATGGCTCTCTGGAAAGTAGCCCCAACATTCATCAGCCCAAATAGCATTTTAGCATACATGAAAGTGCCCCAAGGGGTGGTAAAGGTAGTCTTCTCTTGATCATCAGGGTGCACAACAAATTGGTCGTATCCAGAGAAGCCATCCAGGGATGACATGACTAGCCCCTGAGAATTTTTGCAACAGGTGTTCCATATTGGGTAGTGGATAGTTGTCTTTTTTGGAACATTTGTTCTGGTTTTTAAAATCCACACACAACCTGATTTCCCCATTCTTCTTCATTTCCACTACTAAGTTTGAAATCCACTTGGAATACCTGAGGGGGATTATGATTTTGGCTTTGAGGAGCTTATGGATTTCTTTTTCATTTACTGGTAATAGGAGAGGACTGATGGATCTCAGATTCTTCTCGAAAGGGATGGTGTCCTTCTCCAAAGGAATCATGTGCTGGATGATATTGGTGTCATATATTTTCAGGTCATTGTACTCCCAGGAAAAGATATTAGAAAATTTTTTTATCAGGCTGCAAAATTTGGACCTCTGATCAGCAGTCAACTCAGTGGATAGATTTATCAGTTTTGGATGGCTTCGGCTACCAATGTTTTTCTCTTGGACAGCATGGTTTTGCTCCTTTTTGGCAGGCTTGAAAGGGATGTCATTATGATCAAAAAGCTATTCTAGAGGTACTAGACACCGAGGGATATAATTGTTGGGTAATTGGACAATGTTCTGATCAGCCACTTTATCTTTCAACTTGAGTTGCTTGTATTCCTCCATGTTTAGGTTTTCCTGATCTATATGTATATCAGAGAATTCATCTACTAGCTGAAGGAATTTGCTAAGCTCATCATCATTCTCAAACACCTTCCAAAATTTGACATTATTTCACAGGGAAGGTCTGTACTTGACCTGAACATTATAGCTGAGATGAGGAGGTAAAGGAGGAACAAACAAACTTGTAGAGACAACCAGGGAATCAGCTAGGTGATTCAAATCCTAGGGTATATATGATAGTTCAAAAAACATAAAGGAGTCTCTGATTTTCCATACCTCGTCCCTGTAGGCCTTTAGTCTGACATTTTTTTCCTGAAAAGTGTTGTTAACCTGCTATATAATAAGGTCTACATCTCCAAAAATTCTCATGCACATGATCCCCATCTCCTTGGCAACTTTAAATCCTAGCAGCAAGGCTTCGTATTCTGCTATATTGTTAGTGGTTTTAAAATCAATCTTATAAGATAGATGAATATTTTCCTTGGATGGAGAGATCAATACTACACCTGCACCTATTGATATTTGAGTGCAAGCTCCATCAAAATACATGTTCTAGACTACTGTGGTCACTTCTTCGGGCTGCTGATAGGTGGGCTTAGTAATCCAGACTGATGTTTGTTGAGAATCATCTATTTGCAAAATGCATGACCCAAAATCAGTGTCTACTGCATATATGGGGTGGTTTACTGAATTCCTCTCATTGCTTATGATGTAGGTAAGCTTATTCTCTCTGTAAAGCCTCTTGGTCTCCCCTCCAAACATGGGTATTGTGGCATATGTAAGGTCCATCTGAAGGGTGCCACCTATCCTTTTTCTCCATGATTGAGACAGCAAGAGACCAAATTTGGGAGGGATATCAGCCACTACAATGTCCATCGTGATGCTTTTTGAAGGTAGCTAAGTTAGGTTCACAACAAGGTCTTTGATGAGGCCCAAGCACTTGAACTTTCTAGAGTGAAAGGAGAATAAATCATGGTAAGGCTTTGTAATGCTGAGACCAAGCTCATCCATCATAGCCTTTCGCATTAGGTTATGGGAAGCTCCTGATTCCAGCAAACAATTATAAAGGACTTTATCATGGATATTCAAGGATATATAGAAAGGTGGGCATGAGTCCTTTAGGTCTTCGATCATGGGGCCTATGGTTACAATAGGTTTGTCATCTTGCAGATTTACAAAGTCAGTATCAATATGCACCTTTGGTTGAAGAGAACTTAGAATGGAATATTTGAATGCATCATTTTTCATTAGCTCAATTAATGGGAAAGGAATCTTCAATTTCTGAATCTCTGACTCGAGGTTGAAAGAATAATGCAATCTATCAATAAACCTTACCTCATGTACTGGATCTTTGAGTTGGACATGTTCAAGGCTTCATGAGGGTGTTGTTTTTTGCAATGGTTTCGAAATGACAGCCATTTTTTCTTTGGTAGAATAGTAGCCTTTTTAGTTGGTGCAGCAGGCTATTTGACAGTAACAACATTCTTCTTTAGAGGAGAAACCATCCTGGACCTTAGACTATACCCCCCTTGACCATCATATTGATACACTGTTTCTTCACTAATCTACTCATCAATTAGGGCTTGCTCATATTCTTCCTACGTCAGAAAAGAATAGTCAACCTCATCTTCCATGCAGTGGATGTGTTCTTCAGCCTCTCCTTCCTCTTTAATGAACTCTTGCTCTTATTCTAGTATAGCATTCTAAAATGGAGCCCTAATTCTTTGATCTTCCCCTTGATTCCTTTCCCTTCTGAGGATCTGAACAAGGGGGTTTCCTCTTCTATAAGAGACAAAATTAGGGTTTCGGGGAACAAAATCACTTGGCCCTTTACCCCTCATAGGTATCTATCCTTGGTCCTTCAGCTTAGACATTTTATTAGTCAAGTTATCTAATAGTTTGGTCATTTTGTCAATCTTGTTTTCTGATGAAGAATCCCCAATAGGGTCTGTTGGCTGCTTCTTCCTGCCTATCTTTCCTTTGACCTTCTGAGATGCCACAATGTTTGATTCTACCTCTAGGGAAACATCCTACATGAGTGATAAGGAGGCAGACCTCCTTTCTCTGAGAAGCGGGTAGAAATTAGAGTCAAAGGCATTTGCATAAGTTATCCTAGCTGAGGTATCAGTGGGCTTGATTTCAGTGGGGATCTTGCTGTACATATTGTTGAACATCTTGGTGAAGTTGGAGATAGACTCCCCATTTTCTCTTTTCAAGTTGCTGAACTCTGTGATATAATAGAGGTGGTCTCTCCTCTCTCCCCAATTTTTTATAAAGATGTCATCTAGGGCTTCAATTCCCGCTACTGATCCAGTAGGCAGTTCTTTGGACCATTTCCTAGCCTAACCATCTAGGCTTTGTACAAAAACCCTAGTCCACACATCTTCATGTTCTATATTAATGTTCTCGGCATAACTATAAAATGCCTCTAGATTTTCTTCAGTTGTGAAATCTCCCTCTCCTGTGAACTTAGGCATGTACTTGAGGTAGTCTCCAGTGGGCATGGCCAAGAGAGGGTTACATAAATTTAGGGGGACATACCTAGCTACCAGGATCCTTTCCATTTTGGTCAATTGAGGGGTAGCAATATTGGAAATGGGTATGGAAAGGGTGGAGGAAGTCAGTATTGATGTAGTTAGTAGATGAGAAGGTGGTGGTAGTAAACTTATCCCAGTGGAGTCACTAGGGATTGGATCTTCACAAGTGGCAGTGCTTGAAGATGCCCAAACCCTAGAATTTTCTAATGTATTTATAAATTCCTAAGAATTAAGTGTTTCAGTAGAATAAATAATAGCAGAAATATTTCTTGAAATACCTGATGTAGCTTCCTTTGCAACACTACTGGTCTGCCTTAGTGAAGCCCTAGCTCTTCTCATAATCTCTTCTGGATCTAAAACCGGTGTTGTTGGTGGCCCCTGAGGGTTTTATCTGGTACTTGGCCTTCTTGAAGCTGCCTTATTTCAATGGAGTCACTAGATAGATTATTACAACTAGAATAATTTCCAAGCTTTGTCTATCATCAAAGCAAGGGTCTATGTCGTCTCCCAGGGAATCTGAGCTTCAGTCTTCTCTCCCCGACAACAACGCCAATTTGTTATCACTCTAGGAAACTCCTCTAGGTTGTAGTTCAAGGATGCCTAGTAACTTACAATGTTTTTGGGGTTTTCTAAAATGGATCAAGTCAGGTGACCTATATGACCTTCCACTCTCAAGATATTCATGAAACTCAATCAGGTACAAGGATTTTAGTTACCATTGTTCAGAGGTTGACAATATGGTGTAGGGATGGAGAACTCATCATGCTGGAATATTCATACATAAAATAGATACATATAAATGGATAAATAATTATAAGGAAAGCACTTATAATTATAATCACATCAACATGCCAATAGGGTGACAGCTATTAGACATTAATTAAACTTGAATATAACCTAAATAACACATTCAAGCATAAGCATAGAAAAGACAGAAATGAAAGTTGAACAACTGATAACAAAAGAGCTTATATTAGGTAATGAGCAAATGAGAAGCTTGACAATATTATTGGTCTACAAGTCCCCGAAGTCAAACATTTTCAATAAAATAAGTCGTAGGCTTTATAGCCTTTACAAAATACTCAGATCCTAAAAACTTGGATCTTATTTAACAAAAATCAACAAAATAATTGTTTTTTTAAAAATTAAGTTAAAAAACCCTAATTAACTACTCGTCTAACTAACTGTAGAATTAGTTCACTATATGAACCTTCAGATAACTAAGGTTAAGGTTAATTAGTTCACTATATGTTCACTGCCACTGGCCCTCTGCTGGTTAAGTCACTATTTCACTTTGACAACTAAGTGTTGGTGGCCTTTTCTCCCTTTATGTCCTAGAAAAACTCAAGCACACCTTCCATGATTTTTTCTTCATTGTCCTTCATCTTCAAACTTTGTCTCTGAGCCATCCATATTCACCCAAAACTGGTCCTGTGTGTCAAAATTTAATTTTATGCCTCTCTCTGCTTTCGGTGGTTAAGAGGCCAAAACATCGGAACCATTAGCTACCGAAAGCAGCGCTTTCAATGGCTAATGAACTACCCCAGTGTCCTCCTAAGCCATTGAAAGGCCTTTTTTCCAAAAATTCTTAGGTTTCTTTCAAAAATGTTCTTTTAAGTGTCTCTGCTCAACTCTCTTCTTCAGCAGGCTCTGTGCTAGGAGGGTTAACAGCAGCCTGGCTTGTTTCTGGAGGCTGAAGGCTAATTGCAGCTTCAACTAGGGTTTCCAACGTGGGGTGATTGCTAGGGTTTTCCTTGGACTCCTTCAGCTGCAATATCTGAATCCTAATCATCCTATAAAATCTAGTATTGTCTTTTAGGTACCTTGTATTCAATCTATTTAAGAAAATATACCTTTCTCTCTGCTCTAGGTAAGACTTATGTAGCAGCTAGTTCCTACTGGTCAATGCAGCATTATTTTTCTTTTTCCTAACTAACTGTAGAATTAGTTCACTATATGAACCTTCAGATAACTAAGGTAACTATTGGAAATCACTACCACTAGCCCTCTATTGGTTAAGTCACTATTTCACTTTGACAGCTAAGTGTTGGTGGCCTTTTCTCCCTTTATGTCATAGTAAAATTGAAGCACACCTTCCATGATTTTTTCTTTAGTGTCCTTCATCTCCAGACTTTGTCCCTGAGCCATCCATATTTTCCCAAAACTAGTCCTGCATGTCAAAATTTAATTTTATTCCTCTGTCTTCTTTCGGTGGTTAAGAGGCCAAAACATCGGAACCGTTAGCTATGGAAAGCGGCGCTTTCGGTGGCTAATGAACTGCCCCAGCGTTCACCTAAGCCACTGAAAGCCCTGTTTTCCAAAAATTCTTAGGTTTCTTTCAAAAATGTTCTTTTATGTCTGTATTCTTAGATTTCTTCTTCAGAAGGCTCTGTTCTAGGAGGGTTAACAGTAGCCTGGCTTGTTTCTAGAGGCTGAAGGCTAACTGTAGCTTCAGCTAGGGTTTCCAACGTGAGGTGGCTACTAGGGTTTTCCTTGGACTCCTTCAGCTGCGGTCTCTGAAGCCTAATCATCCTCTACAATCTAGTATTATCTTTTAGGTACCTTGTATTCAGTCTCTTTAAGAAAATATACCTTTCTCTCTGCTCTAGGTAAGACTTATGTAGCAGCTAGTTCCTACTGGTCAATGCAGCATTATTTTTCTTTATTTCCCTTTCCAAAATCTCCATCTCATACACTTTCCTCAGCAATTGATTTATCATTTGAGTCCTGGGCTTGCTAGAGGAAGCCTTCTCTACTAGTTCCTCTTGCTCTTTTGGTATAGTATTCTTAAACCACTTCTCTCTTGTGCTAGGAAGTTCAGTTACTTCAGTAATTAGGGCTTCATCTATGTGGAATTCCTCTTTGCCTATGATTTCCTTGGATCCATCAAATGAGAGAGCAAATGCCTCAGCCGCCTGTTGATGTGAACCTTGTATCTTCTCACAAAAGCTATAGCAGCCAGCATCCTGGAACAATTTACAAACCTCTAGATGTGCCTCCAAATAGCTGATATCTCCCACCTCCTTCCTAAGAGCAAGTCCTCCCTTCTTCATCTTGCTGAATGTCACTCCTGGGTACCTACAAAAATAAGTTTAAGTTATGTATGACAGTGTGTTCGCAGGCTGCTTCTCAGAGATGGCTTTCTGGTGGAGAGAAATGCTAAGTTTGAAGGTGAAATGTACTACATTTTTGGCACTAATTATGAGGTATTTTGGTTTCATGATGGATGTCGAGGTCATAAGGTGATGGTTTTAGTTGATCTTCTCGATAACCCTTTCCCAGCAATCATATTTCAAATCAACCTGGATACCCAGTGAGCTTTTCTGCTGTTCTTTTGGACAGGTGGAAGAAAAATGAAGGTTTCAAATCCTATCAATCCTTTATCAGTTTTATAATGACCTCCTTGACTTATTTCCACATGCAGTTATGTAGACTCCCGTCCTTTATGTGGTTTATCACGCCTTTTCCTGATCATTAGCTTGTTGATAGGGTTTGATTTGACCGACTTCTAACCATTTTTCTCTTTTTCCTTTTTGGTCATTAACAGTCTTTAGGAATTTGTTTGTAAGCCACCAAAAATATGGCTTTCAGTGGCTAATGAAATGATAATCCCTTCGCCCAAGCCACCAAAACCGTTTTCCCAACGTTGCGGTGAAACCCAGCTTTCGACAGATAGTGGCCTCGCTGAATATTCCTTTTAACCGCCAAAAACCCGTCCTTTTGGTGCATAATAAAATGTCAAAGCTTTCACCTAATCCATCAAAAGCACTTTTTCCCCCATGTCATTTTTCCTTCTTTCGGTGGTTAAAGCCTGTTTTGAACTGTTTGCTAAGTTGTCGAAAGCCTCACCTTTCGATGGCTAATGAGACGTCTGAAATATTGCCTAAGCCACCAAAAGCACCTTTACCCCTATCGTTTTTTGTCCACTTTTGATGGTTAACACCCTTCTTAGTCTTTCCACTAAGCTACCGAAAGCAACACTTTTCGGTGGCTAATGAGTCGTTTGAAGTCTCGCCTAAGCCACCGAAAGTGTTTTTACCATTTACTCGCTCGGGCCCACTTTCTATGGTTTACCTTTATCCTGTGTAAAACTATTAGTTATCAAAAAAAAGCCTTTCGGTGGCTAATGATCTATTAAGAACCCCCCCTAAGCCACCGAAAGCTATAACTTCCAAATTTTTCAACCATAGCAAAAACAGAGACCTTCAATTTGTTAGTCATCCTCAAATATTTCATTACATGACTCAAATTCTTCATCCTATCAAAATAGATTTATTTTGGGAAATTAAAAATTAATAGACCTGAGTCTACTACCCATGGACTAGTACCTTTCTACCTCCAATTCAGGTTACCATTGGATTCCTTGTGCTAGTTTTTTGTCTTTAGTCCTACTAGCATCATTCTAAAAGTGGTTGTGATCGCTTACCTAAACAGACACTACATTGGATATGATCATAATTTTAATTTCTTGATTGAGATGCCTTTGTAGAGCCTTCTGCTTGTGCCCAACTATTACTTGATGGTTGATTTCCTCCAAGAGTTGTCTTTGGAACACAATCTAATGATGCTACTTCACCTTGATAGTGTCAAGGACCTTATCATCTAGTCTCTTTTCATCCCAAATCTTTATGTGGCTACAACCTTGTTCTGAAAATGAGAACATACCCTCCAGTCACTATCAAGATTCAAGAATTTAATGATACTGAGGTAGACTAAGGGGACAGTCACGTTTCCTGTAAGTATATGGTACAATATTTTTTTGTGATTCATGTAGCACATGTCTGATGCATACCAAAGTCTTGCAAAGTCCATTTTAAATGATAATGATGATCATAACTCAACCCTAAATCTTATTACACCTTTGAGAAGAGGAAGGATATAAGACTTATGTTAAGTGGTCGAACATGTTGTAAATGATAGTGAAACAAAATTTCAGACACGGTGAATTTTTTTAGAGCCCCAGCAATAGGTATTAACCCACACGGAGAAAATATTGGAAGAATGGGCCATATTCTTACCGTTGTTGTCACTAACCTTGCTCATCCTTAAAACTACATATTTTTCATATATTTTTTGTCTATCAAATGTTAAGATGTTACTGATGTCTGCGAAATGTTGATCTTTCCCAATGATTATTAAGAACTGGATAGTCCTCTTCCCTGTAGTTATCCATTTTTTGCCTTTAATAAGGGGAGAGGGATAATTTCCTTTAGGAATCTTACTTGAAGGTTCAATCTCTGGTTTCCCTTTTCTCCATGGATTGATCCATTAATAAATTTGAATTTTGTAGATATCGGGGAATTTAATGTTTGTAAACAACATTTTAACCTTAGATGATAAAGCTAAACTTGACCCCTATTCCTATATCTATGCCTTTCAAGTGGCTTCCTTACTTCATCATTGAAGTTTTCCACCCAAGGATTTACAGTCACAGTGATCTTTGTCATATTAAGGCCTGGATAGTAATACAAGAATCAATTTCCTTCCACATTAAGTTGTCTCAATTTTCAAATAACAAAATCACCCTTTCAAAACTATTTGAGATTGCATCTGATATAATAAGTTGCTCATGCAACAATATTTTTTTAGGATATGTGCTCGACTTAGGAGTATTTCCCCTCTGTGGATGTTCTAGACACTGCTCATCATTTCCTACAAATTATTTTTCACTTGTGCTCAATGGAAAATCAATGCTACGTTCTACAATAAAAGTAACTACAAACAACCTTAACACATTTTTTAAAACAGAAACCACTTTTTTGTTTTACAATTATATATATCTGACATAGTTGATTAGCTATGACTAATACCATAAAAATTGTCAAAAATACTTTGGAAAAGCAAGTATTGGCCTTTAAAGTGTTAGGCTTTCAAGCTGATCAAAGGAATATGTTGTCCATATATTCCAATTGTCCATATTTTGTTGTTTTTGGTAGGTAAAACCTTTTTTTCTAAGTTACTGGAAACATTTTAGAAGGCTTGGGAAACATCGTTCCCAGTTTCGGATACTAAAACAAAGGGGATACAGAACTGAAACGATAGTGATACATTTCAAGCTTGTACGAATACGTTTCAGGTTATACGGATACATTTCAAGAAATTTGTGATACGTTTCAAGCAAATATTGATACCCTATTCACAATAAATAAGTTGACATGTGAAAATCCGATAACATGTCTATATGCATAATATTGAATCTAAAATTATAGATACAATTTGTACATTTATACTTAACGTTATCCTCAAGAATTATCAACATGTATTTGTACTATGATCACCTACACACTTGAACTCTTGTAGTATCACACTATTCATCTATATCAACACTGAGAATCGTGCTTAAGAACTTATCCCCATCAGTTCACATCACAAACAATCTTGATAGGTCTTTTATGGGATTTTGACTAATAATTGTACTATTTTAATGAAGAAGTTAATTGGCTTTCCTGATAAAGGCATTACAAAATATCATCAAATATAGGTTAAAATCTAAGAAAAGAATTTTGGAAATCTTTAAGAGAGGGTAACAAGATAACAGTTACAGTTGACTTTAGTTGCTATGACAGTTCATAGTTAGCAATTTTCAACTTGTTTATTCAGATTTTGTTCTACATGTTTTAGCTTTCACATGTTAACATTCTAGCTAGCTCACTGGTGTGTTATATGTTAAATTGGGGTTAAGTTAGGGTTTGAAGAAGAAAATTAAAATATTTGTACTTTAAATACATTTCTAAACTAGTACTGAAAACATAATAGTACATCTGTAACAAGAAAAATTTAGATCTAATAGATTAAGACATAATTTTCATCTCTTTCAAATTTAACACTCCCTTAGAGATCATTGTGTTAAAGTTAGGTCTTGAAATAAAATTTAACAACTAAAGAAATATAAAAATAAATTATGAACAATAACTATTGTACTATAGAAATTTGATATCAATAAATAAAACTAAATAATAAAAACAAGAAAAAATAGATCTCATAACTTATCTGATTGTGACATCCTTCTTTATACTTAGAAATTTAACTTCCAGAATAGACTTTGCCTCTCAGAGGAAAGTCAACAACTGAAACAAACTGACTCTTACCTGAGGGTATGCACAAACCTGAGAGAGAGAGAGAGAGATAAAGTGTTGTAGGAGAGGACTAATCAGATCAAGACAAACAACAGGTACCCAACAGTTGAAAGGTAGCTCCAAGCAACCCTCAATAAGCAGTAGCAACCTTAAGAAATTAATATAGACCTAAACAGACTTCAACAAAGTATGTGGCACCCTTCAACAAATATATCCCAACCCTATATTAAGAGTTAACAACAAGAGGCGGACCTACAACTGTAGATCTGGCCCAAACAAAATCCAAGCAGGAAGCAACCTCCACATAATGACAACAGGCAGCCCTAAACAGTCCACAAGGGGCAGTGCCCTCCACATAATGACAACAGACAGCCCTAAATAGTAGATCTGACCAAAACAAAGGTCCAAGTAGGTAGTGGTCTCCACAAGTGACAAATTGCAACCCTAAAAACATCCCACAATGGCAATGAATGGCCTAAATAAGTCCTAGGTGGCAGGAGGCAGCACCACACATATAGTAGACTAATCCTTATCAGTCAAACAGTCCATGGTTGGGGCAGCAAGCAACCCTACAAGCTGCAGCCTCCTTTCTTCAGTCAAAACAGTCCATGGATAGGGTAGCAGGAAATTCCACAAGATCAGCGAACTTCAACAGGTGGGTGGAACAAAAGATCAGACCCTAAACCCTTAACGACATCCACAAATGGTGTGCCATAAACCCTAGAACAGTCCCAAGCAAATCAAAGTTTATTTGTGTCTTCATGATGATGTTACAAAAGAAGAATTAGGCTTGTATTTATAGGCTCTTAGTGGCTTCTAGAAAGGTCTCCCTTATAATTCTTCATTGACTTAGGGTCCCTAAAAAAAGTTAAGACATCATAAAAATAAGGAGTGTTATGAAAAGTAAAAATATAAATTAATGTTATGGTGTCTTTAGGAGTGGGTACTATGGTCAAGGAAAAGGTTAAGGTGTCATGCTCAAGGAGGGGCACTAGCACATAGGACCAATAAGTAAATATCAACACAAGACACAAAGCTAACCACCATAAATCCAGGAGGGATAAACATTCCTCAACCACAAGACAAAGGATGTAACCACACTGAAGGAAGGCACCCCTTATGACCACAAGAAAAGGTGATAATACAACCCTTCTAACCCCAAGACTAATAACAACAAGGTGGGAAGCACGACCAAAGGTGTAATAACAAGGTGGGGATACTACCCCGTTATCAACCTCTCAAATGTACAAATGTTCCATACACTAACTAAAATTACTATTATCACCATATACGGAACATCCACTTTGGATGATGTGATCCTGTGGTGCTTTTGACTACTCCTGATGTCAAGTGCTAGTGACTTCATCAAGGGGTGGCCAGTCCCTTAATTAAATAACATAGCTAAACCATTTCGAAGACCTAGGAGAGGAGGGAATCACATATCATCATCTTGGTTAACTTACCAAGATCAACCTGACTAATTGATTAGGAATGTACCTACAGGAACTGCTTGGTTCTTGACTAAGAATATTCCTAGTCCCAAACCAGGATGTCTCTGTCTCAGTCTACAAGATCTTCTTGGTCCTTGTAGAAGGAAATTCTCCCTTGCTACAGGGCAGGAATGGCTAACTTCCATCTATAGGATGGAACGATAGGGTTCCTGGTGGTTATGCAAGAAAAATGAAATAGAAAGGAAATAAAGAACAGAAATGAAACCCCTCTGCACACAAGGTTATGGGTTTAGCTCCAATACCCTGCATACAACTTGTTAGAAAACCTACAAACAAACAATGGAGACCTGCAAGAACATGTTAGGCCATGAAACCTATCGTGCAAAGATAGGTTAAAAAAAAACACTAAAACAAACAATACAAAATAGACATTATACCTTCAATGGGTGGAAATGGGCCACCATGCCCTAGCTTGGAGAAGCACATCTCTTGAGAATGGGGGGAGTTGTGGCTTAATGGGAGGATGAATGAGAGGGAGAGTGAATGGCTTGAGAGGAAAATGGTCTCAAGGAACTCACTCGGGAAGCATAACAATATGCAAGGAAGGAATGTGTTGAGAGTGACCCCCACCCCTCTATTTATAGCTTTTTTAGGGTTCTAAGCCCCTGGTCAGGCTTTAGCCCCTTTTTTGGGCTTTTAGCCCCTTTCACTCAAACTTTAGCTCCTTTTAGGGTTTTAGGCTCCTTTGAGGGGTTTCAGCCCCTTTTTGGAGGTTTTAGCCCCTAGGAGAGCTATTTAGGCTCTTTTTAGGGGTTTCTAAGCCCTTTTTCCTGTTTTTAATCCTTCTTGAGGGTGTGGGGGTCAAATGGGGTAAAATGAGGGTCGTGCATGGGTGTCCTTGGGTGGTGTAGGCCATGTAGAGCTAAGTGAGCAATTTTTTGGGTTAACAGATTGCCCCCTGATGTGTGAGGGCAGGAGCTCATCGTATGGCCGATGGACATCATAGGATTTTTTACAGAGAGGTGGTGCTTCTTGGGCTGGGGCATGGTGGCTTTTGGTTTTTGTATTAATATGGTCCCCATTAATGGGTGAGATACAAATAATTTGTGACATGTATATGGATGAGGTGGGCATCTTCATTCTCGTAACAATGTCAAAAGAATAATTTGATCTATCCTCTATAATACAAGAGCCGATCATATACAACTGATGATACATAGTGGTTGCCTCAATGAGAGGTTGAATACAATACTGATCTGAAGAAATGCTACATTGGACCCATGGAATTCTCATGGAATGTTATATATTCATGATTGATAGCTTGCTAGATCTGGGACGGTACATAGCTATATGGACTCACTGATGGAGAGTCAGAATCTCGGTGGTACAAGTATGCTACATCAATCATAAATCTATATAGAAGCACTGCTGGGGCTTCTATAAACTGTCTCCAATGCAACCCGGACATCATAAGGGACATAACCTTTTTAGGTCCCTTGAATAGACTCATCAATGTGCTAGAGTCAGGTGAAATCTGGGGTCTTTGACCAAATACTGCATGGACCAATACCCTGTATGAATCTCAACGGTGCGATGATGTAGTTGGAGTCAAGCATGTGAGAAACAACCATCCCAAGAGGCACTAAGGACTCCTCTCAAGTGGTCCAAGGAACTCATCAATGAGGTTAATGAAACCAAGATACAGGGACCTCTGGGTCTATCCTCTGAAATATGCGTGTTGTCATCGACAGAGGGAGACCTACCCCTGGTCAAGGCAATGGTGTTTCCTTGACCAGAAGCACGAGGGAGATAACTGAAAGATGTGAGACAATCTGTGGACTGACCCACTGAATGGGGGGGGGAGGGAAAGAGTTGAATAGGGGCAGGGGAGTGTAGTAGACTCAAAATTCCTTTATTCAGAGTATGACAGCAGGATATACCAGGCAGCGAATGAAACTGACTCATGGGAATAAGATCATAGCTGTAATACCAGGAATGTCACTGCAGATGGGAAATACTTGGGGGAGGTAGATACTTTTGGTACTAATGGGATCCAAGGAAGACACATTGCAGAGTACTCTGAACAAAGGTGACCCAAAGTGGGAATGCTGCCAAACTGTTATCTATGGGGTGGTGTCTAGAGACACCATTGTGGTACGATCTCATGGATTTTTGGTGAGCCCGAGAAAGTAAATGTTCGATGGTGCTTTCAATTTTAGAGATTTTGAAAGCACGAAGAAGACTCCAGTGGGGGCTATTTTTCATTGGTAGTCTCCTGTACCCGAAAATGGATAAAAGTATACATAGGAGAGATTGCCCATCCTTTGGGGGATGAGAGACTTCTTTACCATTGGTAGTCCAATCAAGTCGGAAAAGCTTAAACCTATACCGACTGGACGGTCATTCGGATACTTTTATGAGCATGAACAAAACCAATTTTTCTCGGCAATATTTTCTTGATGAGAAGGCTGGAAAAGAGCTTAACGACAACCCATGGTGAGATTTTTCGTAAAGTGCAGCCCCTCTTCCCGAGAAAGCATAAAAGTATGCAGAGGGGAATGGTCTTGGCTTGAATATGCCAAGGTGGTCCTTTTCATTTGATGATCTACATCATCCATAAAAGGATGTAAATGAGGTGATGTAGATGCCCTTTCCTATACTTTAACGAGTGGGAAAGTAGGCAGCTGCACTCAGCAATATTTTCATTCTTTTAGGAGTCAGAAAAAAAGCTCAAAAGAAACTCTAGTATGGTCAAACGATTACAGTGGCACAGGCGATGCCCCATGTCAGGACAGTGGATAGTGGTACAAAGGTAATTCACAAAGTATGGACAGAGCAGGTGGCTCTTAAACATTCCAATACATGCACGGGATAAATCGCGGTAGAGGCATGTGAGTCGGTGCAGTAGTGTTGATGTATTTGTAACTTCAAAATGTATTCATCTATGTATCTTATGTCTTGTAACCCGATATTTATTCTGGTTTGTGTCTATAATGTAATTGAGTCATGATTTCATGCCTCAATGTTTTGATTGGGAGGATCTATAATGTAAACAAGTCATGTCAAATCATTGTGGGCAACCCTCTTATTGTCTAAGGGTTAAAGTCCCTGCAGTTCCGATGCACTAGGGTTATTAGACTCACCTAGTGAATTCGGCCCTAGTAGGGTTTTAGTCATGCCAGGAAGTAGTATAAATAGAAAGGTGATCTCTCTATTTAACACACATCTCATACACACTCAAGTGTAGCGCATAGTTGAGGAAGGAGAAGACACTAGGGCTAGATAGAAATAAGGTTACTGTTGTCGAAAGATCATCTTACTATTTTGGGATTTTCTATTTTGGTGTTGATTCTATCTCTGAGGAAGTTGCGGGGTTTTCTCCATTTATGGTTTCCCTGAGGAAAAACATTGTGTTCATTGTCTCTTGTGTTTGATTGTTGTACTTGTTATTCTCTCAGTTAAAGATCCTAATAATTCTAGCTTAATGTTGAAAAACTAACATGGTATCATAGCTAACCTGAGAAGAAGACATTGTGCAGCTGTGGGAACTAGGGATTCCTAGTTTGTGGACCTTCCTCCACATATTTTCATCAAAATTAAGGTGGAATAACTCTCCTCCTTAGGGTGCATCTTTTTGTCAAAGCAGAATCCAATTCTGAGGTTTTTCAATTTTGGACCCGACACTGCTGCCAAAAATTAGGGCTTTTCACAGAAGAGGAATTTTTCAGTGATCCCAAGCCTGGATTGATCTCCTCCCCAAAATTGAAGTTAGGAATCAATTTCAAAGAAATTGGTTGGACAAAACTCCATAAAAGCAAAACCCTAATTTGCTCCTGATCCAGCACTGCGGGATTTCAGCTCCAAATCCAGATCCGACATCTTGACCTAGTAAGATATAAATCTTTTGTATTTCCATTTGAGGTTCTCAGCTAAGATGTCTCATCATACCAAGCTTGCTAAAAATCTTGAGGGAGCTAATAACTTCTGAGCTTGGAAGTATAGGATCTCCCTGGTCCTGAAAGAAAATGAGTTGGACTCCTACATCCATGAGGAGGTTCCAGTTCTAGAGGGAGATGAGGCTAAGGCCTTACATAAGAAGAAGTTGGTTATGGAAAAGAGGATCATTTCTAATTCTATCAAGGATCACCTTATCCCATAGGTGTCCTCTCTCAAGACACCTAAAGCTATGTTTGATGCCCTAACCAAATTGTTTGAAGGGAAGAACATAAACCGGAAGATCACTCTAAGGAATCAACTGAAGAATGTGAATATCCAGAATGTAGAGACCATTCAGTCTTACTTCACAAGTTCTTCTCAGATCAAGGAACAGTTGGAAGCAGTAGACGAAGAAGTGGAGAATGCAAAAATTGTGATGACCACCTTGAATGGTCTCCCTAGGACATGGGACTCTTTCATTCAAGGGATATGTGCCAGGAAGAAGTTAGTCAAGTTTAATAGACTATGGGAAGAATGTTCTCAAGAATAATATTGGATAGCAGCTCGAGAAGAGAATATGGGAAGTGAAGATCAAGCTCTCATAGTACAATCCAAGAAACACAGATCCAACCATCACAGAAGTAAGTACTCTTGTCAAAGGAATAACTCTAGAAAGCCTAGAGATAAGTCTAAGTACATTTGCTATACATGTGATGAAGGAGGACACTTTGGTAGAGAATGTCCTAAGAACAAAAGTAGCTCTCACAAGAAGAAGGGAAACAAAAGAAGACATCATTCTCATGCTACAGAGGATGATGAAAATTCATCAAAGAGAACCAGATATGAAAGTGAAGATTCTTCTAGCAAGGATGAATATGTTTTGATTTCCGCTCTCATGGGAAACATTACTCATGGAAGCAATGATTGGCTTATAGATAGTGGGGCTTCGAAACATATGACTGGATTCAAGGAAAGACTATCATAACATGAATCACCTCACAAGGTAAAGCTAGGAGATGACTACCAATATCCAATAAAGGGTAGTGGGGAATCTTCCTATAAGCTAGACTCTTGAAAGTCTATTACAATGAAGGAAGTATTGTTTGTGCCAGAACCTTGTCTCCATATTTGCATTAGATGCAAAAGTAATGAGGTTTGCATTCATATATGGTCAAGTCATCATGTGGTCAAAAGGAAAGACTATTGATGATGCAATAGTGATTGGTGAACAAGAAGGAGGTTTGTACAAATTGAAGGGCCACCCAGAAACAAGCCTTGGTCCATGACATAGTAGAGCCAAATGAACTTTGGAATAGAAGGCTTGCACATGTGCATTATAGAGCACTACCTCTTGCAAGCAAAGTTGTTGAAGGTATTCCAAAAGTACAAGCAAAACATGATGAGTTCTACAAAGGATGTGCGAAAGGAAAGAACACAAAGAAGACATTTCCAAGTAGCGAAAGAAAAGCAAAAGGAATCTTGGAAATCATCCACTTCGATGTATGCGGTCCTATGTCATCAAGCTCACTAAGTGGGTATGCATATTATGTTTCTTTTATTGATTATTTTTATAGGAATACACGGGTTTACTTCATGAAGAACAAAGACAAAGTATTCAGCAATTTCAAGGAATTCAAAGCCTTGATTGAGAATCACACTGAAAAGAAAATCAAGTTTTTTTTATCAGATAATGGCAGAGAATTCACTTCGAATGAATTCAAAGAACTATGTAAAAACTCAGGGATTAAGAGGGAGTTGTACTCTCCTTATAATCCTCAACATAATGGGATTGCAGAAAGGAAGAATAGAACTATCATGGAAGCTGCAAGAGCAATGCTTCATGATCAAGATCTTCCTATGCATCTTTGGGTGGAAGCTGCAAGAACAGCGGTATATGTACAAAACCATACTCCACATAGAGTAATTGAGAACAAGACTCCTGAAGAAGACTTCTCTAACAAGAAACCAGAAGTCAGCCATCTCAGAATATTCAGCTGTCTTGTGTACATACACATTCCAAAAGAGAAGAGAACAAAATTAGATCCTTTAGGAAAGAAGGGTATATTTGTGGGATACTCTGAAAGATCGAAGGCTTACAGAATCTATTTCCTAGAATACAAGAATAGTGACATCAGTAGGGATGTAACAGTTGATGAAGAAACAACTTACAACAAATCCAGAAAGAGACCTACTGAAGAACCTGAAGAAGCATAAGCACCCAGAATTCATGATACAACCATGAACGAAGAAACTCAAGAAGAAGATCGAGAATTTGAAGAACCACAAAGACTTGTAGATCCACCTCTAGAGAAGAATCCTCATAAGAGGAAACCTACTTGGGTACATGAAATTATCCAAGGTGCAGAAAGATATGGAGCTCCAGAAGAGAATCATAGAGAAAGAAAGAGGACTAGATCCTGCTCTGGGTATGTAGCTTTACTATGTGATTTCATTGATAAGGAACCTTCCAGTTATGAAGAAGCGGCAGAATGGAAAGAATGGAAGGATGCTATGATCAAAGAGTACCAATCGATCATGAAGAATGAAGTTTCGGATGTTGTCCCAAGACTAGAAGGGAAGTCAGTTGTAACTTCCAAATTGATCTACAAGATCAAGCATGCTGCAGACGATAGCATTGAAAAATATAAAGAAAGATTTGTGCTCAGGGTTTCTCTCAGAAAGAAAGAATAGATTATGAAGAAACCTTTGCACCTATAGCCATATACACTTCCATCAGATCAGTACTAGCTCTGGCTGCAGTGATGAAATGGAAGATACACCAGATGGATGTCAAGACTGCTTTCTCGAATGGTGTAGTGGAAGAGGAAGCGTATGTAGAAAAACCTCTCGGTTTTGAGACATGTGACACGGAGTCTTACGTATGCAGATTGAAGAAAGCCCTATAAGGTTTGAAATAGGAACCCAAGACTTGGTATGGCAGAATTGACAGCTTTCTATCCAGTTTGGGCTTTACCAAAAGTAAAGATGATTCCAACCTTTACTACAATGTTGAATATGGCAACCCAATGATGCTCCTACTATATGTAGATGATCTATTTGTGACAGGTATGGATGGGTTGATTGCTGATACGAAGAGAAAGCTTGCTTCCAAGTTTGAAATGAAGGACTTGGGTATGATGCATTATTTTCTAGGCATGGAGGTGTGGCAGAGCATAGATGGAATCTCCCTTGGACAAGGGAAGTATGCAGTAGAGATCCTGAAGAGGTTTGGGATGACGAACTGCAAAGCTATGGCCACACCTATGGCATCGAACCTGAAGATATTTAGTGATGCTTCATCAGAGTTGGTTGATGCTACGATGTATCATCAAATGATTGGGTCCTTGATGTATCTGACAAACATAAGACCGGACATTTGCTTTGCTGTGAACACCTTGAGCCAGTTCTTGACAGATCCGAGAAATGTTCACTTGATTGCTGCAAAGCATATTCTGAGGTACCTGAGGGGTACAGTTGATTATGTGCTCAAGTATGAGTCAAATGAGAAGATTAACCTGGAGGGTTATGTTGATTCAAATTGGGCAGGTAGTGCCATTGATAGGAAGAGCACTTCAGGGTGTTGCTTCAGTATGGGATCAGGTGTGATCGCTTGAATTAGCAGGAAGCAATCCTATGTGGCACTGAGTACAACTAAATCAAAGTATGTCACAGCTTGTTTAGCTAGCTGTGAGGCAGTATGGCTGAGGAAGCTACTGTCTAATTTATTTGATATTCAGTTGGATTCTACTTGTATACATTGTGAAAACCAGAGTTGTGTGAAGTTGCAGAGAATCCAGTGTTCCATGACAAGTCAAAGCATATCGAGATCAAGTATCACTATATCAGGGATATGGTGCAGAGGGGAGCAGTGAAGCTCCAGTATGTTGCGATGGATGATCAGATAGTTGATGTATTGATGAAGCCATTGGCTAGGGTGAAGTTTGAGTACTTTAGGGAGAATCTTGGTGTTATCCAGATCGATGTTCCCTCCAAAGGGAAGTGATGAGTCCATGAGCCATTCTGACATGGGAGAGGATTAAGTTCCTTCCATGGTCAGATGTAAGGGCTGAGCCATTATGTCATGGTGAGAGGATTTAGGTCCCTTCCATGTCAGATATGAGTGTTGAGCCATTCTTATGCAACTGTAGGATTGGTTCCTACATGATCAGATATAAGGGATGTTGCCATTTTGGGAATGGAGGTGCCTGGTCAGTTACCAGGAAAACTCAGTCGAGGACTGAGAAGCCATTCTGACGTGAGAGAGGGATGTGTTCCCACTTGATCAGATGTAAGGGCTGAACCATTCTGTCATGGCTAAAGGATTAGGTTCCTCCCATGTCAAATGTGAGTGTTGGCCATTCTGACGAGTAGGTCAAATGTAATGGCAACTGCCATTCTGGGAATGGAGGCACCTGGTCAGTTACCAGGTAGCTCAGTCTGGGACTGGGGGCCATTCTGATGCGATGGTAGGATTAGTTCCTCCATCATTAGATGTGAGTGCATGCCCTTCTGATGCGATGCTTTCAAGCATGGTTAGATATAAGTGCAGAGCCCTTTCGATGCGGTGCTTTCGAGCATGGTCAATTGTAAGTGCTGAGCCCTTTTGATGCGGTGCTTTTGAGCATGGCCGATTATAAGTGCTGATCCTTTCCAATGCAATGTCTTTGGACATGGTTAGATGTAAGTGTAGAGCCCGTCCAATGCAGTGTACTTGCACATGGTCGGATATAAGTGCTGAGCCATTCTGGTGCAATGTGTTTACACATGGTCAGATGTGAGTGCTGGGCCTTTCTGATAGGATGAGGTCAGATGTGAGTGTTGGGTGTGCCTTTCTGATAAGATGAGGTCAGATGTAAGAGTTGGGCGGGCCATTCTAACTTAAGTGTCAGATATAAGCACTAATGAAGGCCTACATTCAAGGGTAGGCCTATAGGATTGACTCTGTAGAACTTCCTGTGACGAGAAGAATCGAGATAGCACCATTCTAAGATAGCATGTGATGATGATCCAAACTTGATGGAGATCTAGATCACGTGATGATCCAGACTTGATGATGATCCAAATCAAGTGATGATCCAGATGTGATGATGATCCAATAGTCGTGATGATCCAGATCCCATGATGAAAAAGACTTGAAGAAGAAGCTGACTTAAAGACTCAGAAAACAAAGAAGATGAAGAAGACAAAGAAGATGAAGATCATGAGATGATCTAGTCAAGACAGAGAAGAAGACTAGTGCTAAAAATTGTGTCGAAAGAATACCTTCCTAGTTAAGAGGGAGTGTTGATGTATTTGTAACTTCGGAATGTATTCATTTATGTATCTTATGTCTTGTAACCCGATGTTTATTCCAGGTTGTGTCTATAATGTAATTGAGTCATGATGTCATGCCCCGATGTTCTGATCGAGAGGATCTATAATGTAAAAAAGTCATGTCAAGTCATTGTGGGTAACCCTCCTATTGTCTAAGGGTTAAAGTCCCCACAGTTCTGGGGCACTAGGGTTATTAGACTCACCTAGTGAAGTCGGCCCTAGTAGGATTTTAGTCATTCCGGGAAGCAGTATAAATAGAGAGGTGATCTCTCTATTTAACACGCATCTCATACACACTCAAGTGTAGCACATTGTTGAGGAAGGAGAAGACACTGGGGCTAGATAGAAAGAAGGTTACTGCTATCGGAAGATCATCTTACTATTTTGGGATTTTCTATTTTGGTGTTGATTCTATCTCTGAGGAAGTTGCGGGGTTTTCTCCATTTATGGTTTCCCCAAGGAAAAACACTGTGTTCATTGTCTCTTGTGTTTGATTGATGTACTTGTTATTCTCTTAGTTAAAGATCCTAATAATGCTAGCTTAATGTTGAAAAACTAACAGGAAGAGGCATGCAAACCGAGGTGGCTCTCGGACAGAGGTTAGGAGAGTCATGTGTGAATTGTGGTGGACAGACTTGACTACATGTGATGTAAGTGCAAGTCTGGAGGCAGTTAAATGCCAAATACATGCAAAGGAAATGATCCGTCTTCTGGACGATGGTCCAGATATCTGCATAAGGTGTGGTGGATGGAGTAGGAAGCTATATGTTACAAAAATAAAAATGATGTTCATTACGGGCGGTGGCCCAAGAACGCGCATGAGTAGCAGTAGGCAAGTGTGATGCAAGTAAAGGTCTGCATACACTTGCATCACCATGATGTGGCTCGTAAATCAAGGTAACTTCCGGGGAGTGGTCCCAAAATTTGTTTGTTAAACATGAGATGATGGTCTCATAAAGAGATAGAGGGCGAAAATTTGAGTCTGGAGGTGTGAGAGGTGTCTCGAATAGGTTCCAGGTGACTCTGATTTAGCAGTTGATTGTGCTTCCCTCGAATGGGGGTCTTGTGGTAAAAACATTGAAAAACAAGAAAATAAAATGAAGCGAATCATTGGTGATGTTAAGCGTAAAATCTCTTGAGGTAGATCCCATTGCGGGGGTTTTCCAAGAGTTGTCCATTAGAGTAAATGAAGAGGTATGCCTCCTTGCCGAGATGAAGGTCATTGGCAAGGTAGGATGACAGAATCTAGTCTTTTATGGGAAGAACCGATTCCACACTATGCTTTAAAGGGAATGGGGTAAAACCGAAGGTGGTCTTACATATATCTCTGTCATTGCGTAAGTGGTGTCATGATAGATCAGGTGGATCTTCCATAGCCGATGATATGGAAGGGAAACTAGTGCTAGAGACCATGTAAATGGAAATTGGTTGTGGTTTTTGTGGCCTTGCCCCTAGTCTCTGTTGGAGGAAGAGGGGCAGTCCTGGAGATAGGAGGATTCTTTGATGGACCTAGAGGTAGGTGCAACATAATCTCAATTGGATGGACATGAGTCAACACATCCTAGGGGCTTAGAGGTAGGGTAGGTGGTTCAAGGTACCACATAGGATCTCCCAGTATGAAATCCTATATATTGCGGGTTTCCAAGACAGACTTACTCACAATCCCTGATGGTAGGAAAAGGAAAAGGATCATGTTGATTGGGAATGAACCCCACTGTTTCCCTGGTAACTGAGGTTGGGGTTGCGACTAACGTTGTAGCTGTGGATGGAGCTGCGGTTGCAGAAACAATGGAAGAGACAGGTCTGATGGACCGTTGGTGGTGGTGGAGACAAGACGGTCGGTAGAACTGGACATCATGTAAATGGACATGGTGTCCGAAGAAGGAGGTAGGGGGTGAACTTCTTTAATCAGAGTGATCTCATATTCAAGGGAATGTTGATGAAGGTCGGCTAAATCTATTCAAAACTCAGACAAGCCTTGGCAGTGGTGAGAATAGTGTCCATACAAACCATAGAGGGCGCAAGCATGGTTTTTTCTCAATGACTTGTTTCTCACTATTGGTGCACTTGGAAGTTCAACCACGAGGAGGTTTTCCATTGTATCCATGGCATCCAAATGTGTGCAGATTATAGGAATATCAAGGCAGTTCTGAGTTGGATGGCCCTATTCTTCGCAGACGATGCAAGGAGGGATCTGTCGAGGTTCAGCAGTAGCTTTCACATTTTTTCCCCTGGCCCTATTTGGGTGGGGTGGTGTGGGTGTGGGTTTGGTGGTTGGATTTTGCGGGCTGGGTGGAGGAAGAGACTTGACTGCAATGGGTTGCATGGGGGTTAAGACTACCTGGGGAATTAGTGGTTGAGCTGGTGGATCAAGATACCACACGGGAATTCCCAATGTAAAGTTGGGTAAGTTTAAGGTGGCCATTACTGGATTGCTCATGACACCAGGCGGGGGAAAGAGGAAGGGAATTGTATGGACTGAAGAGGAGCCCAGATAAATCCCTAATGGTTGTATGTAGGGATGAGGTTGTGGTTGCGGCTGCACATAACGCTGTAGCTACGAATGATGTTGCGGTTGTTGTTGATGTTGCCACTGTGGACGGTGTTGTGGTTGCAGTTGGGGCTGTGACTGTGGTTGTTGTTTGGGTGCAGTGGTGCTAGATGAGAGCATACACAAGTCCACAGTCTCGTTTAGTGTCAGTGGTGGTGACACTAAGGGGAAAGAAGCCGTCATGGTGGTATTGGAAAATAAACCAGGGCTGACATTCAACAATGGGGAGGCTGGTATGTTGTCAACCATGGTGTTGACCGCAGGGATAATATTGGCGTGTGTGGTCATCCCTTGTGGATCCATGGTATTGATCGTAGGGATAACATTGGTCATTGCGTCTAGGTGCATTTGGTCATGCAGGATTTTGGGCTAGCTGATTTGTCGCGGAATTCTTGGGAGGGTTTGGTTGTTGACTGCCTCCCTATGGTTGATTGTTTCCCTGGTTCCAGGGTCGGTTATTCCTATCTTGCCCTTATTGATTATTGGGGCCTAGATGGTTGGGACGATTTTGTTGTGCAAACACTTGTCCCAATGGAGCGGGTGGAGCAGGGGCGAGGGCTTGAATCGCCTGCACTGGTGGTGCATAGTAGATTTGGGTGGGTGGTGGTGCCACAAATGTGGGCATTTGTCCTGCATATTGATGTGTTGGCCAAGCCAAGGCCTGGGCCTGCTGCGGTGGCCCAGGTTGTGCATAAGAAGTTGTGGCTCCGGACTGGGACATCATTCTTGCATAGTCTAGAGTTTGGTTTTGGTAAGCAATACTAGGAGTGTTGCTTGGTTGTGGTGGTATTGCAGGTGGTGTCAAATGGTGCTATGTTTGGTGAGAGACAGAACCTATGATGCCATCTGCAGCATGGGATTCCCCCGGTGCATCCCGGGAGGAGGTTCCTGCATGGGGAGCGTCTGGAATGATGGTGCAAATGTATCCAGACTATGTATAGATGAGATCAAACTACTGGAATTTCAAGATGGCCTCCTCTTCGAATTAGGGACGTTCGGATGCGACGTCCTTTGCTATAGGTGGGAGCAAGGTTTTAAGGAACCAATCCAGGAAGATCCTTTCATCAAGTTGGATCTTACACAAACTATGGCATCATCGCCACTCATGGATGTGGTCGGTTATGTGAGTCGCAGTATTCTGGAAACAAGATAACAAGATCTCCACCCCTTCGTCATATCTGATGGGAAGTTGGAAATATTGCAGGAACATGAAAGCCAGGGAGTTCAAATCTGGGTACTTGGCTTGTGGTAGCTCAATATACCACTTAGATGCAACACCTGTGAGGGTGCATTGGAATAATATTAGCCTGATCAAGTCATCTATGATGTTGTTTGATGAGCACCATAGATAAAATGTCATGATGTGGTTTTGGGGGCACTCCCCTGCCTTCCCTTCAAACTTGGGAATGTCTGAGGGAATTTTGGTAAGCATGGGAGGCCAAAACTTTTGATGGTGGATAGGTTCATTTGTTAATCGATCCAAATCAGGTAAGTTGAGATGTGACATGAAAGGAAGGTTTGACCCAAGGTTGATGTGAGATGGGGCAGCCATGGTGGTGGGGTTTGCAAGTGCATAATGCACCTGAATAGCTGGGGGTACTTGTGGCACCTTTGTGGATGGGCCTGTGCCCCCAAGTGTGGTGGGAGGGACAGTGTGGGTGGAAGGGCCATTGCCCCCATGTATGATAGGAGGGGCAGTGTAGGTGGAAGGGTCACTGCCCCCATGTGTTGCAAGTGGGATAGCGTGACTGGTCAATATGGATGGTGGCAGCTGAATTATGATGGTTTGCATAACCATGCTGGGGCCACCTGCAGGGTTATTGGTGATAGTTGGTTGTGTGGACATGGGTCCACTAGAAATTGCTATGCTGAAAAATGGATATGGGTTTGTACCAGCCATGGGGCTTGATGGTGCAGTGTGTAGATCTAGTTTAGACTGATATGGGTCTGAATCTGAATCAGAGGCTGTGTGGCCTTCTGATGGTGTGGAAGGTCATCGAGAATGGTCTTGACGATGTCAATTTAATGAAATGAACTGTGGTGGTTCGCCTCTTAGGCCTGAGGAAGAGCGTGACGGATCAATCATGTCAGATTTGTATGTCAAAATGGTGGTAATGATTTTTGGACCCCAGTTTTAATGGCTTCCTATTGGCTTTAGGTGGTCACTCAGCCACCAAGACTGCCAGAAGACAGCGCTTGGCTTTTTCCTCACGAGAGTGCTACTCAATTGGTGGGGGTCATTTCCCATTTCGCTTTGCAATTCCTCTCAGCGGCCAGCTACTTTGGGGTTCCCATGGTACTCCTCACAATGAGTTTCTAGGCTGAGCCAAAGTACTTCCCACAATTAAGGCAGTTAGGTACTTATGTCCTCAAAGACTACAGATGTTTAACTTAGTGTAAATTATAAATTTTACTAGCTCACTCAACGTCATGAACTAAGTTGGGTGAATTTATATGGTATGGTATGTATGTCTTTGTTTTTCTATTATATATGGTGGCTTCTTAAATGGTTTATGAATATTCCACAGAGTTCATAACATTGTGAATGAAAGCAGTAAATAGTAATCAGAAATTCTTAGACATGTACCATTTGTGATCTTGAACTATGATAGCCTGACTAGGTGACTACCTTGCACCTATATTTCTCTTCAACCAAGAGAGGGTGCTGGGCTCTCAACACAATGGGACTAAACCCATCCTTAGATCCACAGGTCACCCTCTGGATGCAAGGTTGGTCAACAAGGAGGACACTAAGCACCGTGAGAATCCCTCCTTCTCTACCCCCTCTACCTTCCAAGTCACCCATTTTTAGTGGCTTCAAAAAATAATAGGTGAAGTACCTATTACTATACGAGATTCACCCTTCGTCTCATCCCAGAATACCCTGAAGGGTGATGACTGGGTAGAGGAGGAAGGGTTAGGCAAGATGTTGATTTTAAGTCAATTTTAATTAAGCTACGTTCATTAACCCATTAAGCATTGATTTACACTTTGATTTAATCAAGCTTTGTTCTGTAAATGAAATGAACAAAAACAAAAATAGTTTGGATGGACAGAGGTGACTGAGCCACACTGACAGTCCTTAACTTTTAAAAAATCAAACTCTAAGTGACAGATCACACTTTTCGGGTCAAATGTGGCAAGGCGTCCCCAAATTTTTCCAAAAACAGGTGAGGGGGTCGCTCAGAATTTGCAGACAGATGCGGGATGACTTCTGGGTTGAAGTCACACCTTTCAGGCCTAAATGAGCGACTTGGTCGCACCTTTTAGCCCGATATGTATAACTTGACCAAAGAAAAAAAAAATTTCCCTCTGCAGGTCGCGCTTTTTGGGCTTAAATAGGCGACTGGGTCACTCTTTTTGGCCCGATATGAGTGACTTGGCCCGAAAACTGAAAAAAAATGAAAACCTGAGTTGGGAATGACCGACAGTAACTTGTATTGTGGTCGAACAAGCTCGATTTGGCCTTAAGGAGGCTCGGCTATGAACTAAAATGCAAAAAAACAAAGATCTAAGCTAGATTTGACAAAAATTTAAACTAGGGAAAATAAAACTAAATGGAAAAAATAAAACCCAGGGATCCTATGGGATCAACCTGGTATGGTCGCCAGTTCTGTAGCAGGGATTTCTCCCTTGCTATAGGGCAGGAATGGCTACTTTCCTTCTATAGGACGGAAGGATAGGGTTCCTGGTGGTTATGCAAGAAAAACGAAACAGAAAGGAAATAAAGAACAGAAATGAAACCCCTATGCACACAAGGTTATGGGTTTAGCTCCAATACCCTACATACAACTTGTTAGAAAACCTGCAAACAAACAATGGATACCTGCAAGAACATGTTAGGCCATGAAACCTGCAAGCAAAGATAGGTTAAAAAAAAAAACTAAAACAAACAATACAAAATAGACATTATACCTTCAATGGTGTTCAGGTACAAAGGGTACTCCCAAAAGACTGAACACCTTGAGCAACCGCTTCACACAAATAAATCATAGATCAACACACCAATGTTTGTCACATGGTTAAAACCCTCGAGAGGGAAACAGTCCATGGCCCCAGCCAAATAGCTACTTGGAGCAATTTATTATGCAAAAGAAATAAATTTACATGAGCTTCTCATAATCGATCAACTAGCCAAGGACCCTCTATGCTCTTTAAATAGAGATCATAGACCAATCAGGTGTTAAGCCACAGATCAATGGTAGGTATGATCTAAGAGAAGTTGAACCATGGGATCACTCTATGTCTAGAACATATTGTGACCGTCAGATTAGAATATTTACAAATGCATACTAATGCATACTAAAGAAACACACTTTTACCTAACAGATATATTACACAAGTTGATCTTAACTAACTCCTAAGTGTCTAAATATCCTAACATCCCCCCTTAAGAAACACTTGGGATAGGATTGAAGGATTTACAAAAGTGAAACTATTAGGAGAAGGAAGGAGGCATTAGAGCCTATCCCCCCTTAAGGACACATTCCTGAACTCCTAACATAGACCGAATTTTAGAAAACTTTGCTTCTGTAAGAGACTTGGTGAAGATGTCTGCAACTTGATCATCTGCAGGGAAATAGAGAACTTCAATAACACTATCATGAACAAGATTTGTGATGAAGTGCATGTGTATCTCAATGTGTTTGTTGCACTGATGTAGAACTGGATCTCTGGCAAGCTTGATGGCACTTTGATTGTCGCACCAAAGTGGAGTAGGCTGCTGCTGCTCGAATCCAAACTCTGAAAGGATCTATCGAAGCCATAAATATTCCTGACTGGCATTAACTGTGGCTTGATATTCTAATTCTGCTGAAGAAAGAGCAAGAGCTTGTTGTTTCTTACAATCCCAAGTGACAGGTCCAGATCCTAGAATGAAAACATAACTTACAATAGACTTTCGATCATCGGGATCATTGGCCCAATCTAAATCAGTGAAACCAACCAACAAAGTTTTCCCCCCTGTATGTAATGAATCCCAAATAGAATTGTACCTCGAATATATCGAAGTATTATTTTTTATGCTTTCCAGTGACTTTCATGAGGACTTTGCATATAACGGGCAACACGACCAACGGCAAAGGAAAGGTCAGGAAGGGAATGAGTCAAGTATAAAATACTGCCAACAAGCTGACAATACAAGGTGGCATCTTGTAACGTCCCTGACCCTCCGACCGGTGAAGAGGACGCTACTAACACCAAACCAATGGGAAAACAGGCCCATGAACACGAACAGGGATAAATGCTGATATTAAAAAGCTTAATATAATACATACTAAGATACACATAACATACGAGGATACATAGTTACTCAACATTCAACGGAAGCAAACATATACATTCCAACATTCAACATGTTCATCATTTCACATGAAATAGTAGATATAATTGCAGAGATGAAACAGTCAAGAGTACTTATCTTTTGATGAAGAACTCGCCCCGCAACCAGCTACATCGCTGCAACGTTCCACCCAACCATAGGCCAGTGTGCTCATCAATCTCTCAGTAACACTGCCACCCCCGAGCTGGGCATGATTCCTCAAGGAATAAGGGTCAATGCAAGCTTACACATAGCCAAGGTACACAAATCAACCAAACCCACACAGTAGGGTTCACCAGGCCATCAATGAGCCAGGAAAGGCTAAATGCTAAGCTGGTGGCCTCAACACCAGTATTCTCAAGCATACCCAGCCTCTAATTCCACTCTCAATAGTTCGAAGACCAACCACTACATACCGCAGCAAAACAATCCATTCACAGCTCTGTGAACAAGGAAAATACAACTGAGTGACAATCCCAAACAAAAGGAGAAACACAGTTCAGGTCCAACCACACTCCCGAGTTGTTCATGGCCCTAGCGTAGCCAAAACAACTCAGCAACAATCCCCAAAAGACGTATGTTACCTCAGCAACCAAGAAGCAACCCAAAACCAAGGTGAATCGACAACCCAAACTCACAATGAAAACTATGGCATCCTTACACAGGCTCAAAACAGGGGAGAATTCTGATTCTCAATCTTGGGAAAAAGAAGGACATAAACATAGACCACAATCCACAGTTGGGGCAGAAGCAGAACTCCTAGCATAGACATGGGAGGACTCAACCAACAGATGTGGAAGTCAACGACGGTCCAACATCTAAAAGCCCCCAGCACATAGCTCCTCGACGTAGACGCTGAAGAAAGTTACACCGAAAGAAATGGGGAAAGAACTGATTCTCCATCAATATATGCATGAGGGGAAGAACACGGCCAACAAATATGGAAAACAACAGTCCATCAGCAACAAAGGAAACCCACAACGATTATTCACAGTCCAACAATGGTGGAGGCAAAAATGCTGACTCCCTGCATGAGGTAGTTTAACCAGCCCCCTATGCGCTTCCCCTGTGTGAGAGTGAACAAATCCCTGCGTGAGAATGAGCCGACAATGGAGAGAATGGCCTTGTGGAGAGAATGGCGGTGCTTTTCTTGCCATTGTGAGGTCAACCTGCTAGTGGAGTGTGCATGTGGGCAAGGACTGACAGTACTGCCACACTCCACTCCCAGCCATAACTGCCTCAACTACTCAACAAAACATTAAAGTGGGAGTTGGATAAGACAAGGAAAGATGGGAAAATCAAATAGGGTGGTGACACATGGATTTTCCCCCCCATATTCCAAAGTTTTGACATCCCCCCCACCCTTATCCTTTGGAATCATGCCCTTTTCATTTTAATGTTTCCCCGTCATAGATAGCTATAGGTTTAGTTTAATTGATGTGTGTATTTGCATGATGCCACACTATAATGTGTCGGATAGCACGATATACCATCGGCAACTATTCCTATTTCCAAAACATACACAACCAAATCGATGGTGGGGATTTTGCCTTTAGCTCCTCACCACGATCAATTACATTATATACATCATGCAAAAGGGGTCAAAACCAGGGTGTTACATTCCCCTCCCCCTTGGAATAACACCGTCCTCAGTGTTCCAATACATAGAAATACATATACAATTTGCACATCCAAAATTTCAAAATTTTGCAGATCTGTCCCACGTTCAATTATTTACTTTGAACATTGAGGACTAGGCCCCTAGGCTTCCACGAAATTCTCCTGCTGGTTCTCAGCTTTCAGCTTATCCCCAAGTCTAGGAACTTTGCGGCTTTTTCCCTCTCCATGTTCCCTCATTGGGCAATCCCGACGTAAATGGTGTCCTCTGCATTTCCAGCATTTCACTGGCTGCTTCATCTTTACCTGCTCAATTTATTTTGAGTCTTCATGCCTGGAACATTTCTTAACGGGTCACTTGGACGAATGTCCCATCATTGATCCACCTTCCTTTCCCTTTCCAATTGCTCCCAGAAGGATTTTCACCTCCCTTTGCAAACCAATAGAGTCTTGAAAAATCTGGTGGTTCATTTCATTCTGCCTTTTTTGTATCTTGAGCATATCCCCAATATTTTCTTGGGTCTTAGCAATCATTTGAAGGAGACTTCCAGCCAAGTCTGACAACTTTTGATATGCTGCCATGATCAATGTGCACCACCGGGTTTCACTTTTCTCACCTGTGAAATGCACCATTGAAATTTTGTCAGACCAAGCATAATATAGACATTAAAATCAGTCATTCAATTACCCAATTGGCATGACAATCCAAGTCTCATCAAGGAGACTTTCATATTTTTCATGCCTTCCCAATAGGCACACAAGCTCATTCATGTCCATTCTTGGGCAGGGAATTAACTATTCCAGCATTCACAATTTACTTTAAGCAAATACACACATTCCATTTTCAGTCATACATGCATTCAACAATCTTTTGTTTTCACAATGCATAAATATATACGTATATATAATCAAAATGCAAGAGAGAGCAGCAAGAGTTTTTCCCCTCTTTGTTTTGTTCCATCCTGGAACCCACACCACCGCTGTGGCTTTTCATACTCTCAGCCTCTTTCACTTCACCGTGAATGCTAGACCAATCCCTCTTGGTCATGACACTTAGTGTCTCTGGTCTATTCCAGACCTCTAAACCATGGAGCCTCCCCACATGGTTTCCTCAACTACTAGGAACTTCACAATCTCACTAGCACCTTTTTCATTACCGCTCATTCCAAGCTCTTCAGGTCAGTCACATGTCCACATGCACCCCTAGGATGCTCTCATAGTCCTCTCTCCCAGCAATACCTATATCCAAACATTGAATAGATTCACATGTTTAGTTTATTCTCATCGGTTTTATCTCTAGAACAAGAGCTTAAAACATCATATCCAAATCATATACACATGTACATTCATAAGCAAAATAATCCAATACTTATCTGTATTGTGCATTTCCTTTTTGGCCCATAGGATCCTGCTTTGCTTTACAAGCCTTGGGATCGCCTATGGACTTGGATGTTAGGTTAGCATGCAGGCTACTCCACAACATCAAATAATTAATGTCCAGCCAGTACACCCTCATGTCGACTGGGCTTGGAACTTTACCACGACCTTTTCCAGGTCTAGGATCTACTACGGGATCCCCAGGCATATAACAACCCAACATACACTTATACCAACTTACACTTATATCAACAATAATACATACACTTATATCAACAATACACTTATACCAACATACACTTATATCAACATACACTTATATCAGCAATAATGCACACTTATATCAACAATAACCCTTACTCTGCAACCCCTCACAACAACCGTTTTCCTTTTCTCTTTAGGGTGCAACACCCAACTGCATCTATTTATCCTGTCAGCACAAGCAATATAGGGAAACTCATTAGCGTTATTGCTCTAAAAATGTAATCATATTTCATATAATTCACTATCAAGTATTGAGACACCAGGAGTGCGTCCACTCCCTAGGGTAGTCAATATTGAAAACCCTTTCATGACTCAACATCGGAAAAGTGTGCACCCTTTCCCGGTGTGTGCCATGTAGGCCCTATTCATACTCAAGCAATCGGTCATCATGGAATAAAATCAAAACATGTTCTGCATATGGAATTTTAATAATTTGACATGCCTATTCTTAGCTAGGGTCACAGAACACTTATCCATTTGCCGACGCAATATTCATTCGTTAATGAGGAATGGGGCTCCCTTCTCTGAGTGGACAGTCCCTCGGTTAGCCATCCCAACTCCTTTTTACATTTCATATCCACACATGTCTTACCGACATAATCTATACCATCTCACTCATGTTGCTTACCAAACATGTAGTGCAAATGAGACATTTCCAAAATGTCCAATGGAGTTTCACCCGAAACCCATTTCCAAGGTAAGGGAAAACCTTCCCATGAAGTTTGGCTCCTGCAGGCCATCACACATGATCTTCCTGCAGTGTGTACCCCTGGCACCTTCATCAAATAGCCAAACAGACAATCATTATCTGATAATACAATCCAAATTGATTGTTCCATAACCAAGCAATGACATTAGTAATCAAATTCAATAAGAACTTGCAACTCTGTCTACTACAGAAATTGATTTGCTTAGCAATGAGGTGATCCTCATTTTTGGGTCTCTCGTAAGTAGCACCACTATGCCCATTACAATTTTATGCTTCCAGCATAATATGAATACCCACTTACAATGCGTCCTCCTGACACAATCTTATGCAAGCCAATAGTGATTAGTAGTTGTCAGCAATTTCTTAAACCCGAAATTCACAATTCAAATTTAACAACCCATTATGCATACCAACTATTTTCACAGCCATGAGACTCTTCTCATAAGTTTTGGCTCTTTCACATGGTAGATTCTGGCATTTGTCATGGTCTTACTCTCAGTGCCATGCTCTAAATAATCTACCTGAAACCTGAGCTTCAATCAACCAATCACTTGGTAAGTCTGGATGCATATAACCTTTTCATTTATTTGCAAGGTATAGTCGCATCATTCATGCAATTAAATGAAATGTTTAGATACTCCTTAATTCACAAGCGTATCATTTGTACCACCTTTCTCTTCCATAGAGCATTTTCGGCAGCCAATTGGTCATGACTATCCTCTTTATGCACTTACTATCCTGCATTCATAACAGCCTTTGAAATGGTTCTTGAATTGTCATCAATTCATCATTTCAACCATCAGTTATTCATAATATCACATGCACTCATCTCAATGCATTCATGCAATGCATCACAACATTTGCACTTGTACTTATGCAATCAGTTACTCACATCCTTCATATGCAGACATTCAATGAATAACTACAAGATTTATAAAATCTTTTAATGCTTACCCACTCAATGCTACCTTGCATCGATTCAAGACTACTATCCATTCACATATATCATGCATGGCCTAACCATGACTATAATCAATATCATCAGTACTTACTTTCCTTGGGCTGCTAATCTATATACAGGCATGACACATTTCTATATGGATGTAGTATAACATTCATATATCCATATGGTATGAGGTCTCTTACCTTTACCACTCCATGGAATTTGTCATAATCAAACTCTTACCTTCATGGGTCCTACTTACACCCTTGGCATGACCAATTTGGTTGGTCCGTTGCAAGAGATTGTAGAATTTGCTCACCAACTTTTGTTTATGGACTAGTTGCCTTATCCCTTCCTCCAGAGGGTTGCTAGTCACATTTCTCAGCATCAGCAACATATTCAGCCAGTCCCATTTTGTTGTTGGTTTTTCCACTAATCCAATAACAATGCAATAACTATCATTAGTGGTTCATTATAGATGTATAATCCTCAATATCCTATGTATGCAAAGCATATCCTCATACATTTCAGGTATAAAACTTATGGAATGTAGTTATAATCAGTAGGATAGGGTTTAAGGAAACTTCCCTTTTCAAGCCCCACATCCTCGCATGGAACTCCTCTCCCACACAGCAGCTGGTTTGACTTTATGGTCTTGCTACCTCTGGGCATGCAATTCCCAGATTTGTCCATATTGACAGTAGCACATTTATTTTTCAAGCAATCACTAGTACCTTGCTGCTACGCATTCACACTCTAGTGATTCTCCTTTGTTCCCTACTAGATAAGCTTTCCAATGCCTATCCACATGCTTCATTCCGACCTCAGGTGTGAAAACCACACCACTTCTAAAAATGAAGATTTTCACCAATTTTAGGCAAAACACACAACTGTATTTTGGTCTGGAATGCTAACTTCAGCCACCTAGGATTTTCTCTTCACTTTTCAGCCCTATAATCCACTGGCAGTGTGCTGAAAATCCACTGAAAAACAGTTGGAATTTGTTGAGAGAAATTCCACTTTGAAAAACCCAAAATTTCCTTTGGCCCAATCAGACCCTTTTCCAACAGTTTTTTTTTTCCGACACCTAACATTCAAAACACCTAACATTCCGTTGTATCGGACCTTCAGTCCTCTAGACTTCCGGACTGATCATCAGCTCTATTTCCCACTATCCTTCCGACGTTTCGGTGATCAAAATGACTAATTTCCTTCATTGCTCATCGGCGGCCATACAACTAACCCTTTCCGTGGTATCGGCGGTCTGTTCATCTATGCTTCCATACTTTATCGGTGATGCCAAAGGCTATCCCTCAGCAGTCAAACAACTAATGTTTTTCGTTGTTTCGGGTCAATCCTCCTCTGGCTTCCGATGTATCGACGGACCGATCCTCTATCGGCTACTCGATCGTCTAAATTTTTCCAACGCTTCCAGCTCTTCAAAAAAACTTCTCCCTTCATCCGCCGCCACATCGGCTACTCAATCAACTAACCTTCACCGACGTTTTGGCGATCTTTGGGAGATCTCCGTCGAAACTGTGGCTCTGCCTTCAACTAATTTCCGCTGAAACCTTCTCTTCTCTTCTGCCGCTGCATCGGCAACCTCATATTCTATTTTTCTCCAATACTTGCCGCCACATCGGCTGCTCAAACAGCTAAATTTCACCGACGGTTTCCATACTTATAGAAATTTTCAAATTTTCAAAATTTTTCCCTTTCTACTTTCTTCCGCCGACGTATTGGCACCCTCAACATCTATTTTCTGCCGACGTCTCGGCGGCCTTCAAGAGATCCCCGCCGCAACTGCGGCTCTAGCTTCCATTTTTTTCTGCCGACGGCATCGAAGGTCCTTCCATCTAAATGTGCCAATGTTTTGGATATCTTCATCATCTTTCCATCTGCTTCGTCGACTCAGACTTCCTCTATCTCTCGCCGCCGCCGGGGTCTGTATCGGAGGGGCTTCCAACTAAGTTCTCCAACGATCCAACGGTCTCAACACTTAGAAAATTTTCAAAGGATTTCCTCTTTGTTGGCTTATTTCTCCCAATGGCATCAACTCTCAACACCTCTTTGTTTCCGTCGATGTGGCTCCCTTCCGGCGAGCCTCCCCTTTCTTCTGTCGCTGCCGCTGCATCAAAATACTTCTCGTGAAGCTTCCTGCCATTGCGGCTCCGTGTCTAGGTTTTTTTCGCTATGCATCAAAAGGACTTCCGCCTAGCTCATCCAATGATTTTTGGATTTAGAAATTTTTTGGAATTTTCTCCTTAGTCTTCCACCGCATCATCTCCCCAGAGAACTAAATTTCACCGATCAATCTACTAATCTCCACCGAAACTACGGGTACTCCATCCACTAAATCATGTTGCCATTTTGGAAGTCTTCCGCTGATGGCTTTCAATGGAATTTTTCCTCTTCACTGCTTCGTTGGCTCTTCTTTCCACTATTCATCACTGATCCAATCAACTAACTTCCAACTAAGTGGAACCGGCGTTTCGGCGATCTTCAGCCGATCTCCGTCGAAAATGCGGCTCCCGCATCCTCTAACTTTTGTTGACGGTCGATGAACACTTAGAGAAATTTTCTCAATTTCTTCCTCCATCGGGTGACATTCCGACTAGATGATCCGCGGCATCAGAAGAGTTTCCTACTTAGTCTTCTGATGAGCCGACGATTCAGGCACTTAGGCAATTTTTGTGGAAGTTTTCTGATCTTTTCTAGGAAGAAAGTAACTTGCCTCTTCTAGTTGATCTTTCATGGCCCATTCAGGCCCATGCTGCAACCTTTGCTCAGATACCACTCTGTAACATCCCCAACCCTTCGACCGACGAAGAGGATGCTACTAACACCAAACCAACGGGAAAAAATCCCCATGAACATAAACAAGGATAAATGCTGATATTAAAAAGCTTAATATAATACATACTAAGATGCATATAACATACGAGGATACATAGTTACTCAACATTCAACGAAAGCAAACATATACATTCCATCATTCAACATGTTCATCATTTCACATGAAACAGTAGATATAATATCAGAGATGAAACAGTCAGGAGTACTTATATTTTGATGAAGAACTCGCCCCGCAACCAGCTACGCCACTGCAATGTTCCACCCAACCATAGGCCAGTGTGTTCATCAATCTCTCAAAAACACTGTCACCCCCGAGCTGGGCATGATTCCTCAAGGAATAAGGGTCAATGCAGGCTTACACATAGCCAAGGTACACAAATCAGCCAAACCCACACAGTAGGGTTCACCAGGCCGTCAAGGAGCTAGGAAAGGATAAATGCTAAGCTAGTGGCCTCAACACCAATCTTCTCAAGCATACCCAGCCTCTAATCCCACTCTCAATAGTTCGAATACCAACCATTGCATACCGCAGCAAAACAATCCATTTACATCTCTGTGAAGAAGGAAAAGACAACCGGGTGACAATCCCAAACAAAAGGTGAAACACAATTCAGGTCCAACCACACTCCTGAGTTGTTCATGGACCGAGCGTGGCCAAAACAACTCAGCAATAATTCCCAAAAGACGTCTGCTACCTCAGCAACCAAGAAGAAACCCAAAACCAGGGTGAATCGACAGCCCAAACTCACAATGAAAACTATGGCATCCTTACACAGGCTCAAAATAGGGGAGAAGTCTGATTCTCAATCTTGGGAAAAAGAAGGACATAAACACAGACCATAATCTGATGAGGAAACAACAAGAACCTTACACAGTCCATAGTTGGGGCAGAAGCAGAACTTCCAGCATAGACATGGGAGGACTTAACCAACAGATGTGGAATTCAACGACCGTCCAACATTTAAAAGCCCCTAGCACACAGCTCCTCAACGCAGATGCTGAAGAAAGTTACATCGACAGAAATGGGGAAAGAACTGATTCTCCATCAATCTGTGCATGAGGGGAAGAACACGGCCAATAAATATGGAAAACAACAGTCCATCGGCAACAAAGGAAACCCACAACGATTCTTCACGGTCCAGCAATGGTGGAGGCAAAAACTTTGACTCCCTACGTGAGGTAGCTTAACCGGCCCCCTATGCACATCCCCTGTGTGAGAGTGAGGTGACAATGGAGAGAATGGCGATGGTTTTCTTGCCAACGTGAGGTCAACCTGCTAGTGGAGTGTGCGTGTGGGCAAGGACTGACAGTCCTGCCACACTCCACTCCCAACCATAACTGCCTCAACTACTCAACAAAACATTAAAGTGGGAGTTGGATAAGACAAGGAAAGATGGGAAAATTAAACGGGGTGGTGACACATGGATTTCCCCCGCATAGTCCAAGTTTTTGACATCCCCCCCACCCTTATCCATTGGAATCATGCCCTTTTCATTTTAACGTTGCCCCATCGTAGCTGGCTGTAGGTTTAGTTTAATTGATGTGTGTATTTACATGATGCCACACTATAATGTGTCGGATAGCACGATATACCATCGGCAACTATTTCTATTGTTGAAACATACACAACCAAATCGATGGTGGGGCTTTTGCCTTTAGCTCCTCACCATGATTAATTACATTATATACATCATGCAAACGGGGTCAAAACCAGGGTGTTACACATCTACTTCAGGGGAAGTACAAGTGGCAGAAAGTTTGACTCCAGACTGGAAGGGAGAAGGGGCTGGTTTACAATCTTCCATGTGGAAGTGACGAAGAAGGTCACAAGTATACTTAGACTGGGAAAGAAAGATTCCTTCTTTGGTTTGCAAGACTTGGAGACCAAGAAAATAATGCAAATGTCCTAAGTCTGACGTTTCAAAATTTTGCTTAAGACTAGATTTCACATGGGTTATAAGTTTAGGGTCTCTACCAGTAAGGATATGATCATCAACATAAATAACAAGTATGATTAGATGGTTTCCTACTTTCTTGGTATGGACATTGGGGTCAGAATGGCATCTAGAAAAACTAGTGTCAAGGAGAAAGCTATCCATTTTGGCATACCAAGCTCTAGGAGCTTGCTTAAGGCCATATAA